>OZ022419.1:14626731-14941629 GCA_963989365.1 Rhimphoctona megacephalus
GGACAATTATTTTATCCTAATTTAATTAGTCGCATTAATTGAACTTCAATAATAATGTCAAGAGACGCGGCAGCGGCTCGACGCCAAGTATTGAAAAAAAAAAAAAAAAAAACAAAAACCAGCGCGAGCTCTGCCGCACTCTTATATACTCGAATATGACGTTTCTCGGACGTTTTTTTTTCTTTTTTACTGTTGCGATTCTTCATCTCGATAGTAATAATCCTTATATAATAATTCATGCAACTGTGCAATCACATCCGGGATGATCGTGCATACTATGCTGAATAAAGCAGCACGAGAAGCAGAACTTAAAGAGAAATAGTAAAAAAAAAAAAACAACCCTATGAATTAATCCGATTTTTTTCCTTATTATTCTTACATCATTTGATAAACGAGATTCCATGTGTGTGAGTGTTAGCTCGAGCTTCCGGGGCCGGCAGCTGGAAGACCGGTCTCTTCGCGTAGGACGAGCGTTCTTGATTAGAAAACTCATCTTTTACCTCTCGAGCTCTGGCGATTTTTTATTTATTTTTTTTTATTTTTTTTTCATTTTATATATATATTTTTCTTTCTCATTTCTCATTTTAACATCGTACGAGAATTTCCCGAGAGCTTTGCTTCCATACGTCTGTATACGAACGTCTATATATTTTAAAAAAAGAAGAAAAAAAGGTGGAAAAAGAAAAGAGGCAAAAAGGCGATCGGGATATCGAGATAATCCGTTCTATACGCGTGACTGAATAAACGCGTACGCGTTTAACGTACCCTTTTCCGGCATAACCAGATATACACCTCACCGTCTATCTTCCTCTTTATCTCCTGTGTGTGTTTGTGCTGTACAAAATCGACCCGATAGTTGTCACCACAGCCGCTCACGTTCGCGCCTTCGTACAAATAGATTTTTATTTTTTATTTTTTATTTTTTTCAAATCGTCGTACAGAATTCTAAAAAAAATTCCTCTTATCCCTTATTTTATGCCTGTTTGAAATAACTAAATCTTCCGGAAAACACGTCATAAATGCGGTAAAATAACGTTCGAACACGAATCGAACGAACGCGCGCTGGATTCTCAATTCCAAATGTAAAAAGCACTACGCTGTTTTTTATATTTTTGTTGTAACTTATTTGGATAAATTATTTTTTTTTTTACAAAAACTACTGTCATGTTTTCTTTTTTAATCGAATTTTCGTGAAACAACCCCCAAAAAATCACTTTTTAGGTACTTTTTCGACTTTATCTCAATAATCGGTTGAGGAATCGTGAATTTTTTGAAAAATTCTGCGAAAATATGATAAAAATACGAAAAGTTGGCTCCCGCTGGAGTTCACCCGGAATAGAATTTGGAAAAGCCAAAAATCTCGAAATTTCAAGTACATAATTGAGTGGCGAATGCAACTACTTTAGGAGACCGAAAATTAGATGGATTTGGATAAACTTCCGAAAAGGTCCGACCTCGGATTGAGCTGAAATTTTGTACAGATGTTCCCTTTGATGTTTTAAGAAAACACTTAAAAGGATTTTTGGCGACTTGCAATATTTTCCGAAAAATCGAATTTGAAAAATGATATATTATTTTACCATGCGCTAACTATACCTATATACATCACTCTGAGTACCTACTATGTTTATATACATTATCGCGCTCTCCGTTTTGTGCGGATCTTCGCCTGTATTAGAAACACAAGTAGCACCCTGACCCCTGGCAGCAAAATATCAAACTGCTCTAGCCCAATCACTGCCTGGCGTTTTCTATCACTATATATATAGGGTCTAGCGAATATGACCATTCTACTCAGAAAATTTTTTGAAATAGTATAATGACCAGGTTTGAATAGTAATGGGTTTTGTCTTCCCGGCGCGAAGCCCCGGGAAGACGGACTTTTACTAAGAAAACCCCTAGGTTTGAACACCCTAGGTTTGAATAGTATATTGTTTGAACAATATACGATATACAATACAATACAAAACCCATTACTATTCAAACCTGGTCATTATACTATTACAAAAAATATTCGAATAAACACACACACACACACACACACACACACACACACACACACACACACACACACACACACACACACACACACACACACACACACACACACACACACACACACACAGTGGAGAGCAAAATAAAAATATCGAATGCACGAAAAAAACATTCTATATATATATACTCAACCAGGCTAAAATAATAACTTTGAAAATTCGATTTCTCAGAAAATATTGCGAGTCGCCAAAAATCCTTTTAAGTGTTTTCTTAAAATATCAAAGGGAACATCTGTACAAAATTTCAGCTCAATCCGAGGTCGGTCCTTTTCGGAAGTTTACCCGATGATTTTTTTTATTGTGAAAAAAACGAAAATTTCCGCAACTCTGACAATAATTTATTCATATTTTCATACATCTCTGGTAATTTTTTCAAGTTATTTCATGCATTAATTAAGGTGTAATCCGCTGTGTCCGTTGGCGTGTCCTCATCGTCGTTGTCGATTTGCGGGAATTGTGCAGCTCGCAATTCGCATCTGAAATAGTCCAACAAATTTTTAAACATTTTTGAGATGTTTTTTAAGAACGTGAGCCTACATTTTGAAAAAAAAAATCGAGAATTGAATGTTGGAACGTGTTTGAAAAAAATGATCGATTTTTAGCATTTTTTCCCCCGGCATTTTGCAATAATAAATATGTTTTAAACAATATCATCTTTCCAACTTTAGGTTCATGTTTTAATAAATTATATTATGTAAACGTGTTCCAAATTTGAAGATGATCCATCAATTAGTTTTTGAGTTATGATTCCCGCAAATTGAAAAAATGTCGTTTCAAGAAAAACACGTTTAAAGTTTGAGCGCGCTTGGGAGTCGAGCGGAGTCTATCATTTATATACATACCGTTAGAAGGAATCCGAATATCGTTTTGAAATTTTCAGGGTGTATTCTTATGATATTTTGCTAACGATTTATGAAATAAAAAAAAATTGATTTTTGAAGCATCTAAAGTGTTTGCTCGCCTTAATTTTACGGATTCAAAGGGGATTGTAGTAGATTTCCAGGACGGTGTTGTCTTCAACTTTTACTGCAAGTGCAGTAAACTTTTTTGATTGATTTTACCACTAATTATCGTATATAAGTTATGAATTATTATTAATATTGTTATTATTATTATTGAAGCAATTTTAACGGATAAGTTCTTGAAAGACCATGAAAGAAATTGGAGAGTGTCGTTCGTAGCACGCAATACCTCCGACCGATTATTACCCACATGGGTTCGGTCGGTCTCAAGGGACCGCAGACATGCTCCAGACCATCGCGTCAGAATTCGCGTTTTTTTTTTTATTTCTCATTCTATTTTCTCTCTTTTTAATTCCTGGGTGCATCGCAGTTAGCCAAATGCGCGTTTAACTATACACACTCTTGCTGTTTGTCCGCTAATTAACGAATTATGCCGAGTTAGCGAAATATTTTGTTTTATTACTTTTTTTTGCCGTTAATAAAATTATACGAAATACAAAAATTCTGAAAATGTGAGAATAAGAATAAACGAGCTACCGTTATTAATATTATTATCATTATTATTACCGTTGTCGTTATCGTTATTATTGTTAATTTAATTGTTTAATATTATTGCAATCATCATCATCGAATTAAATTAATTTATTAATTGAGCCCTCAATGAAAATTTTACAAGTTTATACAAATTTATGTATTTATATACGTATATGTATGTAATGAAGGAGAAAAATAAACATGGTTCCGGGCATGGCGACAGCATCAGAATTTGTATTCAACGGGGTAAGCGTGCGGACGACTTTGGTATGCGAACCATTATATATCTACCTTACCACGTTTACCCTCTGTCTCTCTCTCTCTCTCTTTCTCTTTTCCTCGTTCTTCCTCCCCCTCAGTTTTCGCTACAGGCGGGTATTGTATTTTCCTACTGTCTTCGTCGACATATATATGAGATGATAAAAATAATAATACTCATATTATACATATTTATATATATGTGTATAGATATTTCACGACCTTACCGATAAAAAGACGTAACTAGGAGAATTCAACAAGTAAACGTATGCTGGTTGAAGACCTTTTCGTAGGACACACTACTCGTCAGTAGTGACACGCCTGTGTCACGTTTGCGAACGATTCGCGATACCGAGAGTTGCGTTACGTTACACAGAAGAGCATATAATACAGCGTGTTTCAAAAATCACGATATAATCGCCTGGATTTTTTTACGTTGTCAAATATTATGGATAAAAGTCTTTAGCGATTTTTTCTGCGATACACCGGTCAGAAAGATGATAATTTATTCAGTGACAGCCAATCGGACGCGCCTATGAAAACAATTGGGAGCGGCCAGCACGCAAACCTTTTTGCTCAGGCGGAATAGGCCAGTCGTGACTTCTTTCACTCTATGCTTTCTTTTATCCACGCTCCTGATTCGCTGTCGCAAATAATTAATGTCTTTCAGAATGATACATCACAGAAAAAATCTTCCGACGACTTTTCCCATCAGGTTCTTACGATCTATTGATTGAATTCAAGTTTTCAAAGGACTTTCGAGACATCCTGTATATTTTGACAGCTTCGTCAACTCCTCCCATCACTTTGAGCTCTTACTCTCTTCGTATTTACTCAAATAATTGTACCACGTACTGTACCGAGAACGTTATATGCAGAACCAACAGTTAGACTAAACTACGGTTTTCGTTGACTCGAGTGTAAGCAGACGGGATAATAATCGTTATTATACACCCGTCGTTTGCCTCAACTCTCCCCCTCCTCTCTCTCTCTCTCTCTCTTTCTCACTCAGTAGAATTATTATCTTGCTTATTATTTTTTATTACCACAATGAGTAATACATTTGTCATTGTGTGACAGTTAGCAGAATTAAATCCAGTCACAAAGCCAGTTTGTTTTTTAAACATTATTTATTTTTCGTCCCTTTTGTTTTTCTTTCATTGCAAAAGTAACGTATCTTTAGAGTGTTATAACGTTTTTTGTAAAAACAAAACAAAAAATCGGTCTATATGAATATATATTGTAATCGAGAGCAAGTTCGTTGAGCCGAGGTGCTATTAAAGGAACACTAAGGATAATTCCATAGCTCCCCCAGAGTGTGCGCGCATAATGATAGATCATTCATCATGATTCTATCGTTAGAACGCTTCGTATACTTATGGTAAAGCAATAAGCCCAACCGGTATATATCTCACACGATACATACATTCTAGCTTCGCTGCTAATATGAGAGTGCTGAGAGGATATGGAAAATCAAGAAAAACCGAGCATTTACGAATAACCATTAAGAAAAGAAAAAAAAATAGTCAACGTAGGAAAAAAAATTAATAAAAATGAATTATTAGCAAACATTTCTGCAACGAATTTTCTAATATTTGTATTTTTGCAAAAATGACAAATACGAAAACGTACCGGCGAAAAAATGTATTTTTTTATAGAGAAAAAATTGTAGAATATTTTGTTGTATGTAATACTCACGAAATTATATATACTCCCACGCATTCTTCGTACATGTAATTTTCACGAAGAAATGGACAAATAGAAGTGAGAGTTATTAGATTTAAGGGGGGAAAGTCATGTAAACGTACGTTTTTTCAAGATTTTTTTTATAGGGAAATGGAATAGTTTATTGAATTAACATAAAGCATATTGCAAAATATACGATGTAAGGTATATTGACAAATTTTTTAGACTAAAATATTTCAAAATGGCGGCGCAGCTGCTGGAAGTTGGCACCTCAGATTTTGCGCGGTGCAGCCTATAAGTCTCAAATCTCAACTAAAATAAAAAAATCCAATTTTTTTTTGTTAAAATACATTAATACGCTATGCACGGCGGAGAGAAAAAAAATAAAAAATTTAGGATCATTTACAAAATCACAAAAATAGTGATTTTTTTCAAAATGGTCCTAATTTTTTTTATTTTTTTTCTCTCCGTCATGCAAAGCGTATTAATGTATTTTAACAACAAAAATTTGATTTTTTTATTTTAGTCGAGATTTGAGGCCTGTAGGCTGCACGGCGCAAAATCTGAGGTGCCAAATTCCAGCAGCTGTGGCGCCGCCATTTTGAAATATTTTATTCTAAAAAAATTTGTCAATATACCTTATATCGTATATTTTGAGATATGCTTTATGTTAATTCAATAAACTATTCTATTTCTTTATAAAAAAAATCTTTAAAAAAACGTACGTTTACATGACTTTTCCCCGTTAAGAAAGGACTAAATTTTTTGTTTTTGTGCGTGTCGTTTGGCTTATTTTCAAGTGGGAAAGTAAAGAGTGGAGACACTAAAGATTGCTGTGTGCGTGTGTTTGTATGTTAACGCAAGAAAGAAGCGCGCAAGCGAGTCGGGATGAGAGCACAAGAGAATCGTCGAGTGGAGCATCAGGGCATAGACCCTGAAAACTCCTTACTTATACAACTTTGACTCTCCTCCATTGTATACGCGTTACTTATGCATTCATACATAACCATTCGAGTAATTCATATTTATTTATATACATAAATTTAAAGTTCGTGTAATAATTTGTGAACATACGGGAAGTTGATTTATAAATAAACAAATGAATCAAGATAAATTGATGCATCGATTTAAAAATACAGACGATTAAAAATTCAATAATAAATGAACGAATATATATATTTATCTTTATTATATTTTATGTCAACAATTTATTTATTATTTATTTATTTACGTAAGCCGTTTCGTTCTTTCCTGCGTATGCGAAATTCCCCCTCGTTTTTCTCTTTATCTTTTTTTCTCCGTTTTATCTTTCTCTCGCGCTATCTTTTTTTCTCTGTTAGTACGCTATATGCACCAGACGCACTCCCGATGCACTCGCGTATGCACCAGCCATGAAGCCACGAATACCTGTGGAACGAAAAAAAAAAAAACGAAGCAAAAAATCGAAATAAGAGGCAATTTGGGCCACTTGTTTTTCATATCGTAAATTTATATCTATCGGCGCGGATAAATAGTTATGGAATTGTGAATATTACCATTTAGCTTTTGTGGAGGTCAACAAATTTGTTTGGCAATTTTTAGCAATTGATTAATCTCTTTTTTGCCTGCATTATTCCTAAAAAGAAAATACTAAAGAAATTTCTTTTTTTCAAGAATTATTCTTGCCAAAAGGAATTTTTTTTCGCCAAATATTCACTGTAGTCCATGCAATCACAGAACTCGAGCGTTACGAAAACTCACGCTATTTTTTTCAGTCAATTTCATAACAAGATATTGGTAAAGATACGGGGCAAAATAAAAGAAATGAAAGGATAAAGACAGGTGAGGTTAATTTGGAACGGAATGTACTATATATGTATTCTTGATGCATCGAGATTCAAACGCCTCGTTGCCATTGACCTCAAGATGGAACTCGACGTAACCGAGCGAACGAAAGCGAAGTCGGAGAAAGAGTGAACGAGAGAGAGAGAGAGAAAGGAAAAAAGAAAGAGAAAAAGAGAGGGTGAAAGAAAGGAGCGAGAGAGAGGGGGGGGGGGGCGGGAGGGAGAGAGAGTGGAACAGTGCAGTCCAGAAGTATCGAAGAATACGACGAAAACTCGTTTTCTACAAAAGCCCCGGGTGCGTAAAGTTTTAACAATTTTGATTCTCCATCCGTCTCTGTACGTGCCCTTTTCGAGGACAGACGGAAAAAAAATCCCATGAAAAAAGCACCTGAAACATAGCCGAAAGAAAAAAATGAAAAAAAAAATATGACAAAGGATTCGAGTTCACAAAGATTTTTTGAAAAACCGCGACGAATCGCGTGTTTAGAAAATATATAACAAAAAAGAGGCCAAGACCATCGATTATTACACGCTATGACTTTTTCTACCTTTGCTATTTTCTTCTTTTGCGCAAAAATAAAGAATTTCAAGATCTAACAAGAGGAACACGAAACCGCAAAAGAGAGGCTGAACGATCGCTAATTATGAGATTTGAAAAAGAACTCGTCTCTATTTTCTCTATTGGCCACTTATTTCTCTGTCCCGACCCTTTTTATATTTATCCTTTCTCCGGTCAGGAATAAAAAAAAATTACCTCGTCTGCCGCAAAGTCTCGTCGAGATTTACTATTATCGTAAAGGAGAGAAGAGTTTGAGCTTCGCGCCAAGCCAGCATGAATCATTCTTCGACTGCACGCACATCCCGGACCCGTTCTCTATAAATATATTAATACAGATAACGGGGATCTTTTCAGATCGCCGATCTTTTCGAACACTTTCGAAATTTTTCAGGAAAAAAGGGTAAAATAATTTTTGTTTATTTTACCAAAAGCTACAAAAATCATCGTTGTTATTTTTTATCAATATCAACATCGTTATTTATTTTTATCAATATAGTATTTTTATAAATTCATTTTAAAAATGGACGCTACTCTTAATACTGGAAAAAATTGACAATATGGATCAAAATAATAAATTCATTTTACTAATAATAACAACAGTGAGGCAATAAATCGTATTTTGCATATTAAATGAAGACGATATATCACGGATCGACGGTCGTAGTATTATGGTTAAAAAAAACAACAAAGGTATTTGAAGAGTACGATCGTCACGGTCCCCTGATTCGAGTGGGAACCGGAAACGCTCGATTACGATCTGGCTCCTCTCGTGCACCTTGTTGTACAAAAAGGAATAAAAGCACGCGAGTTTCCACGAGTCGGGGAAGAGTGAAGAAAACAACAAGGGAGAAACAACAAAAAAGGAGAAGAGAGGGAAAAAACTCGACGCAGCGAGTACACAATGCGTGACACGCTTCTATGAACATTATAGACATTATAGTGGAACGAGAGAATATATACAAACCTCTCATCGGTTTGTTTGCGTTTCTGGCACTTTGCGGGTCGATGCAACACCGAGATAAAATTTTTAAACGCGATTTTTTTTGTTTTACAAAATTGTGAAGGCAAAGGCGTTTTTTTTATTCAAAAGAATTTCAATGTAAAATAGAAATTTAGAGAAAATGGATGAAAATAATTTTGTTTTTTGAATGTGCGAATAAAGTTTTTTTAAAAAAATTCTAACATTCTGTTTTTGTAACAGAAATAAAGAAACGTATATATTTTTTGTTCTTTTTTTCGAAAAAAAAATACGAAGTTCAAGAGAAATTGATCGATTCATCGATTTACTGAATTTTTTATTATATTTTTTAATATTTTCATTTTTTTGAGTAGGTCTCGACTCGCGTGTTTACTGCCGACACCGATCAATCTTTCACTCGATCTTCCCGAGGGCAATATAGAAGGATAAAGATCGAGTCTCGTCCTTCCATCCTTTATTACACAATGATAATTATGCACTTCGCTCTCTGACCAGTCCCAATTCTATCGTTCTTTTTTTTCCTTTTTTAACCCCCTAATTTACTCATTATTTTTTTTTGTAATTCTGTTGCAGAGCTCGAATCTCGGCCAAGAATTGCTCGATCGAGTTTTCAGGCATCTTAACCTTCTCGAGACCGCGTATTTCGGGCTCCGATATCTGGATCACGAAAATCAAACGGTAAGCAACATTAATTTTAAAATTAAGGTAAAAAAAAATAAAAAATAAAAATTTCTTTCGATATCATAACTTCAAATGGAAAAAATGATAATTATTGCAAAACATTTAGTTCGATGTGGTAAAAATTTGGTACAGCAATGATCAATTACATCTTAAACCCGCGTGATTTTTTTTTTACACCGAAAACATTTTTATCCAGGTCCGCGGAGAAAGACAGATCAAATTGAACGAAGAGTCACACGTCAAAAAATTTGATATCTACAAGAATAGCAGATATGAAAAAAATTACGCATAAAGAAAAAGAAAAAAAAAGGAATGTTTTTGAGTGGTCGACAAGCGAGAATTTAAATTGTAGCAATCCATTTATTTCGTCAGTCTGGGTTTATAATGTGAAACGAACAAGAAGATCGGAAAGCAGAAACGTCTCGTTGAATTGCGCAGGAGCGGGGAGATAGAATTGAGGGGGATTTCAATATTCTTGCAAATTGAATTCACATAAGAACCCCTTCCAGTTTCAAATTAATTCGCTCGTGTTGATCATAAATCCTTGCTGGAGTGGAACTACCAGGATTCATGAAGTTTTCTCTCTCTCTCTCTCTTTCTCTCTTTCTCTTTCGGAGAGCCGATCTGGTTGATAGCTCGGCCCGAGGCTGGAGGAACTCGACTCGACATCCTCACTCTCTCTCAAAGAAACCCAAGCAAAAGAGAGAGAGAGAGAGAGAGAGAGGGAATTTATCATTATAGGGAAAATTCTTGGCAATTTCCGGTTAGTCCGAACGAGGAGGCGTCTTCGTTTTCCGGTTAACTCGCTCCTCGCAATATTAAACTGCGAGCGAATACTCAAAGGTCGATTTTGTCCCCATAAAAAATTGATCTGAGAATTATTCGATTCCTAAGGGCAAAAAAGGTGTCTTTAATTCACGAATTTCCTATTGCGATTGTTAGGGTATTGAGAAACACTTTATTTTTAGTGAGTCATAAACCTATAAACTTATTTTGTTCATTTTTTAATCATTATTAAACATTATTACAAAAAATATTGCGTCTATCGTTGATAAAGCGGACTTAATGTTTTTAAAAAATCAAATAGTGACAAAATATTAAAACAAAATCACCGAATCAACATTAATCTCTGCCTTCGAAAAAAATGACACCCCAAAGACTTAAATTTTTTCTTCTTTAATTTATTTTCTTATTTTCTACAGCAATGGCTAGATCCGAGCAAAAAAGTCAGCAAGCAATTGAGAACGAGAAAAGGAGAGCCAACCTCGGACACTCACACCCTCTACTTCGGTGTGAAATTCTACGCTGCCGATCCTTGCAAACTCATCGAAGAAATCACCAGGTGAGTCCTCATGCACGTATGTCAAAATATACAGGGTGCTCCATTTTCTCTGATTAAATGTTTTTCAAATATTTTTTTGTAAAATTCATTTGCACATAAAAATATTTATACATTTATGTTTTTTTTTTTCACTTGTGATTCTATTTCAAACCCAAAACGATGATTTTTATCATTCTTTCTGGACATTCATATTTTTTTTTTTTTTAATGAAGAATTGTAAAAAATTCATAAAATTCGTACAAATTGAAATTTCGAAAAAAACAAATTGACGAAGTTTTTTAAGAGCTTATTTAATGAAGTTCAGATTGAGCTCTCGAATTGAGAACACCCTGTACATGAGACAGAAAACGAGATCTCACTCGATCTATATGCTAATGTTTCGCTCTCGTCCTTTTTATCATCTTGTGCGAGGAACTATGAGCGATCGTCGTCCGGAAAAAGGAGGTGGGAGCGAGAAAGCATCGATGTAAAAAAAGAGACCAATGTCCCGGAGCTTCGATAAAACGTCCCATTGCGTGTGAAAAACTTCTGACTTTTGCTCTATTTATTTCCGGTATTTTTATACACAAAGTTTTTCCTTCCAAATTGTCAAATTTAGTTGACATTATAATTGCGCTTTTTTTTTTGTACCAAGATATTGAATAATTTTTGATTTTGTGGAAAATTTTTCGATTGTCATATTCAAGAATTTTTGTTCAAATATATTTGAATTTTTCGATAATTTACATGATGAAAATGTTTATCAACTGTGCTTCATTATTACACCCAGAAAAAAATATCTATTTCATTCAATTAGGATCTCGTTAAATCAAATAAATTTTTCATTCTTGTCTCACGGTCAAATAGAGGTCTATTTAACTTTAAGAAATTATTTTTTTTTTCGATCACTCTATTTTTATATCCTTCATTAATGAAAAATTTAATATATTTTTTTAAATCGGACATATTTTTATATTAAAAATTAAACGAATATGAAGTTGAAATAAATATAATATGTATTTATAATATTGTTTATACCATATTCAATTGTAACATTATTTAACAATATTTTCATGCGTCTGCGATCCTGGGAAGGTACAAAAATTCACGCTCGCTTAGATATAGTCAGTTAGAATAACAAAACTACTTTGGTTCTCGCGATTTATGCACATCCAGAGCACAATTCGTATGGGAGAAACGTCTCGACACTCTGCGCCACGTGGTGGCCAGAGCGAGAAGCTTTAACCCTAAATCATTCACTCTGGGGTCTGAAAAACTTCGTAAGAGAGATTAGGTTAATGAGGTGATTCAGAGGTGTGAGTGATTACGATTAACGTGAGTACTCGAATAAACGGACCCAAATAGCATTATCTATTTGATTTAACCCTTTCGTGCACTGTGTCACGTATACGCGACACCTTTTTCCTGACAGTTTTCTAGCTCTAAAATATCACTCTCTAGATATTTTTTCACGAGATAAGTTTTCATGTGATCTTTGGACATGAACCTAACAGTGTGTGACTCTCGGAAACCGCTTATCGAACATTTCTTTTTGTTATAAACAAATAAAGCATAAAAAAAATGCTATACTTTCGGAAAAAACTCGTTCCTGGTTAAGTTTGGTCGTAAACAGACCCATATTTTGATGTATGTTTGTATTTTAAGGCTCGTTGAACACGAATCAGAAATCCGTTTTTCAAAATTCAAAATGACGAATCCAATATGGCGAATCAAAAAAAAAAAATATCGCTCTAGCTGTGAAATTTTGTATATTGGGGTTTTTGGGGTCGGTGATTACGAATCCAACATCCAATTTTCGAAATTCAAGATGGCGGATCCAATATGGCGATTCAAAAAATAAAAAATATCGCTCTAGCTGTGAAATTTTGTATATTGGGTTTTTTGGGGTCAGTGATTACGAATCCAACATCCAATTTTCGAAATTCAAGATGGCGGATCCAATATGGCGGACGAAAAAATTGAAAATATCGCTCTTGCTGAGAAATTTTGTATGTAGGGGTTTTCGGGTTCGCTGATTACGAATCCAATATCCAATTTTCGAAATTCAATATGGCGGACCAAAGAATTGAAAATATCGCTTCTGCTGAAAAATTTTGCATTTAGGGATTTTTGAGTTTTGCTGATTATGTACCCGGAATCTAATTTTCAAACTTCAATATGGCGGATTCAATATGGCACCCCAAAAAACCCCCATATACGAAATTTTAAAGCTAGAGTAATATTCTTAATTTTTTGGTCCGCCATATTGGATCCGCCATCTTGAATTTCAAAAATCTGATTCCAAATTCGTTATCACCGACTCCACAAACCCGCATATATATAATTTCAAAATTAGGGCAATATTTTACATTTTTTAGCCCGCCATATTGGATCCGTCATCTTGAATTTCGAAAATCTGATTCCAGATTCTTTATCAGCGACCCCAAAAACCCCCATATACAAAATTTCAAAACTAGGGCAATATTTTTACATTTTTTCGTCCGCCATATTGGATCCGCCATCTTGAATTTCGAAAATCTGATTCCAGATTCTTTATCAGCGACCCCAAAAACCCCCATATACAAAATTTGAAAACTAGGGCAAAATTTTTACATTTTTTCGTCCGCCATATTGGATCCGCCATCTTGAATTTCGAAAATCTGATTCCAGATTCGTTATCAGCGATCCCAAAAACTCCCATATATAAAATTTTAAAGCTAGGTCAATATTTTACATTTTTTGGTCCGCCATATTGGATCTGTCATCCTGAATTTCGAAAATCTGATTCCAGATTCGTTATCAGTGGTCCCAAAAATTCCATGTTTAGGTAATATCAAAATAATCGGTTGCACAGAAAAATTCGTACATGAAAGGGTTAAAAATACAGTTTTCTAGCTGAAGCGAATAGAAATTTTGTTAATTCAAATGAAAAAAATTCGAATAAAGGATCCTAGTAGATCTAAATAGAACTTTTTTCTGGGTGTATTAAATAATTAATTTATTAGCTAATTGCATTAATTAATATCGCAATTGCCCAATTCAATCGACCCATATAACCTCATAACTGTGTGTTCTATGAGATTCTCGTGCACACTGAAGGTGAACACGAAATTCGTCAAAACGACAAGTTTTGCAAACAATTATTCGATATTAGTGCGAAATTAGAAAGGAGCTCGATAGCTGGTTTGTCCATATTCATTGTATAATAATATCATGACGTTTCCGAGAGCTTTCGCATATTCTCGAACTCTCCGTCATTTTTCCTGTCCGCTCCTTCAGGCCCGTGCTTCAGGCGTTTCTCAAAAGCTGGAACGAAGGAGAGAGAGAGAGAGAGAGAGAGAGAGAGAGAGAGAGAGAGAGAGAGAGAGAGAGAAAACATCGAGTATCTCGCCCCGGCAATTAACCCAACTCGCCAATTACCCGCGAACGAAAAGGGGTAAATTATAGAGCTCGAACGCGCGGGCGCGTGTTGCAAAACGCAAGACGCTTCGTTTTCCCCCTCCAAAACGTATTTTTACTTGTATACGTACACACGCACACCGGTTAATCATTCCGTGAGGCACCGAATTCGCACTTTATTTTTTTTCCACCCCTCCCCCCTCTTTGTTTCGATCTTAACGTTTATTCTTTCGCGTTAGCTGCGCTCTCGTTCTCGCATTACCTTCGTGAATTATCCTCTGGGATTTTGCCCCCGGGGACTTTTCTAAAGATCATCCCGCGTTCCATCGAGAAAGTTTCTCCTCGACCTCCCTCATAGACCGAAATTGCCCTGACGTTTTTACACTGCCGCACGCACGGACAAAAAAATAACAGAAAAAACAAACCATCAATATGGAATTTATCGTGCGAGGCAACAAAAAGCGTTGAAACAGAAACCCAGCAGAAAAAAATTTACTTCACGTTTTGAAATACTTAGAACGTAAATTAAAACTATAATGTGGAAAAAAAACAATGATTTCCTTGGAATTCTCCTTTCGCGAACGAGACCCGAAAAACAGGGACGAAAACGCCGCAGAAACAAAAAATTATTTCTAATTTTTTTAATACTTAAAATGTAAACTGCAAAAAAATGTTAAAAATACTTAGAACTTCAGGAAGGTCATTTTTCGCCGCACTGGAAATCAGTTTTATTTTATTCCAAACATGAAATATTTATTTGTTTTTATTTATTCTAGTTTCAGTTATGAAAATTAGGTTAAAGGTACGTCGCAATCGCCAAAGTATCCTCAAAGTCTGTTCTTCCATAAGCGCGAATTTGCGTAGGCGTAAACGTGCTCCTTTGTTCCGTAAGCCAACTTTCATGCGGAATCGCGCTTTGCGGTTTGTGTCAGCCCCCTCGTTTCCCTCAACCCCCGGTCGCTCCACGCCACCCGCTAACCGGTCGCACTCGTCAACCAGTCTAAATCTCTCGTGACGATATTTAAATCCTGTTTTATTATCTCTTTCTCTCTCTCTTTCACTCTCTCTCTCATTCCATAGGGACTTTTTATCGTAAATTCTCCATTATATTATTGTTTATCAGACACTATGGCATTTTAATGCTCGTCGTAAATCCAGAACACTCAGGATTTAATTATTCGTTTAAATACCGATCGAGGCTTAAACTTTGTTGGTGAAAGCACTTCTTGGAAAAGTCCCGAATCTGAGAAAAATCTACGCAGGTCAAGATTTTCATAATTACCAATTTGGCAAATGGATTGCAGTTTATTTAATTGAAAAGAATTGACTCCCGATATTGTACCGATTAAGGGATGTCAATTTTTGTTATCGACAGCTTTGAGATAGCGATAAAAATTAAAGGAATTCGAACGTTTGAAATTTTTTCAACAATTTGTTTTTTCCCCTTTTTCTCAGGTATCAATTTTTTCTTCAAGTGAAACAGGACATCGTGCAAGGCAGGCTTCCTGTGTCTTTCGATCTGGCGGCTGAACTTGGAGCTTACGTTGTTCAATGTGAGTAAAAAAAATATTGGTACTTATCGCAATTATAATTTCTGCTTAATACTCGTCTCACCAAATGTTCAAGATTTTCTGTTATACGAAGAGTGCGTAAAGAAAAATAAAGAGAGAAAAAAGTTCGATATAACGTGGCTAGGGGTCGTTAATGCAACTTATAAGGCATCAGGCTCAATGCGAATAAACGGAGGATCGTGAATCATTCGTCAGGAACGTATTACATACTTGATTTCTCGACTATGCATTCACCGACCAACCTCAATGACGGTAAATTACCCCTTTTCGCCCCCTTTCCCCCTCCGATTGCCGCTTGCAACCGCCCTTTGTCCTCTCACTCTTTTTTTCCACCTCTGAGAACTTCTCAGCACCGAGGCTTTTGCAATTTGTTGAAAATATCTTGACATGTCCTTGACATTCGAAGTGATGCAATTTTCTATAAATTCTCATTTTTCACTCTGGATGTCTATTTTGAATTTATTAAAAAAAATTATTTCGTTTACATCTAAAAAATGAAGAACAAAAAATGGCTTTTCTGAAGTGATTAAATTTAATTGTTGTTTGTTTATCTTTTTTTCTTAGTTATTGCTTTTTGTTATAGCAGTTCGTGTGTGCGTACGAAATTTGGTGTGCAATCGAATCTAATCAGTCGGAAAATTTACAGGACTAAAATAAACAGTAGTCGCAAGAGTTTCTCCGTGTACACATATAGTTTGTGAGAACGTGTGGATCTGCGAATAAACATCGAGACTTGGCAAACAAATCTCATTGGCAACGTGAAAGTGAACGTCACGTAAATCGCACTGTAGGAAACTCGCCCTGCAAATTGTTTGGTCGAGGGTCAGTTTCACAACGTGGATCCTCGTTTACCTTCAATGGGAAAAATTGTATACATGGCCGCCATGTTTGAGTTATCAAACCGCGAGATTCAAAGCACATCACCCGGCAAATAGAGATACGAAGAGATAGAAACAGAGAGAGAGAGAGAGAGAGAGAGAGAGAGAGAGAGAGCGATGTATATTTCTCGTTGGACATATCGTGTGTCTGTTTGCTTCTCATCTAGGTTGACTCTCTAAAGAATCCGAATGAATGAAACTTCTTCGGAGACTCGCTTTTTTTCTGTCTCTCCGCCATTTTTTTCCTCTTTTCTCTATTTTTTTTTCTCTATCTCTCTTTTTACGACCTTTCGACGATTCAACTCTGCTCGGATATTCCGATAGGACCGTTGACTTTTCGCCTCTCTACCAGAGAATTTTCTTCTTTTCGCCTTAGGACTGCTTTATTGTCCGACTTTTTCTCAACTGCCATCATGCCAAAAGAAACTTCAAGACGTTGGATGGAAAGATAGAGAAAAACTGGAAATGAATCCAATCAACGGAAAAGCATCCCAATCTTCTCCAAACCATTTTCTCTCTCTCTCTCTCTCTCTCTCTTGTCCTTGTCTCCATACAATTGATAAGCATCGAATTCACGACTTTGAATCCCTACAGCTTTGTCCGTTTTTCAAATCAACCTCTTATCTTTATATCCTTCGGATTTTCTCCATTCAAAAAGAATCTTAATCGATAAGAAGGCTATTTGTTTTTCCCGATTCAATCTCCTTTCGGTCTATAAAATTTCCTATTCCTTAATTGTGTCTGCGTATTCTATCCTTTTTTCTTTACCAATATATTTTTCGGGCTTATTTTATTTTATTTTTTTCAAACCACTCTCGCGGAGGAACGGGTTAGAGTAAAAAATTTGACTGTAGAGAATCAATTTTTTATTTATTTATATATACTAGCTGTTCCCCCGGCTTCGCCCGCGGCAAGAAAAATCGTTGTTAATGCAAGTGTGACATTAATAACATTTATGTACTGATCTAACAAAATTTAGTAATTTCTGTACGAATAATATGAAACTTTTATTTTGTAATATAGCATGAATAATATTATGCTATTTTCTTCTTATGTTTATCCATTTTATATAATCTGAGCCAATGAGCCAATGAACCAAGATGTCGAGGTGATAGTAACTTAAATGATTATTTTCCATTCTCTTCCCATTTTGACATAATTTTTGGGTTTTTTCCAGTAAAATCCTCCAACAAAAGCTGCTCAATAAAATATTGAAAATAACAAAATTTGAATTTTTTTATCACCACTAAAATAGCTGTGACTTTTTTTCTGTCCAAGATAGGAATCCCAGCAATAGCTTATTCTCTTCGTTTTTGAATTATCTTTAAATTGGTAATTCACTTCTTTTTTTTATTTATCTATATTTTTGAATTACTGATGAATTATTAAAATTGAACATTGAATAAAAAATTTGAACTTTTTTTCTACATTTCTGTAAAAAACGATATATCAGAATGTTATACAGCCTACAACCTAGTGTGATTCATGAGCTTTCTTCCTATAAAAGATTCATCAATATCGGTGCCGTGGTTCTCCATTTATAAGCGGCCAAAATTTTTTTCGTCAACAGATTTATATATTTAGAGAAGATATGCGTATGTGCATACGTATATGAAATATAGCATAACGTTTAGAAGAATTTGCCATCATCAGTAGAATATTATCGGATTTTAAACTTAGTTCCCGCTGTTTTATATGAAATGGGGTAACTAGATTTATTTTCATAGAAGTAACACTAAAACTATATTGTGTTGAAGTATTAGACATAATCTGCAATATTCAGTACTCGAGAGTGAATTCACTTGTACACACTACGTTTTTTATAATATTGAAAATGCCAGATTTTGAATCAACGAAACAGGATATGTGGGGAAGCTTTGCTTTTTTGCTTTAATTTAAGAAAAAATACTGCTGAAAGTCATCGCTTGCTTCAAGAAGCTTATGGTGAACATGCTCTATCTGAGACAACGTGCAGAGATTGGTTTAGAGGATACCAAAGTGGCGATTTTGACTTTAAAAACAAAGAACGTCCAGGACAGCCGAAAAAATTGAGGATGAAACCTTACTCAATGAAGATCGATGTCAGACCCTTAAAGAATTGTCTGATACATTAAACGTTACTGAAATGGCTATTAGTAAACGTTACATAATCTTGGACTGGTTCTAAAAGCGGAAAATTGGTTATCACATCGATTAAACGAGGGACAACTCGAAAAGCGAAAAACGATTTGTGAATTGCTGCTTGAACGATGCGAAAGGAAGTGATTTTATTTGGTTTAGTGGTTTATTATGAAAATCCCAAACGAAAAAAAGCTTGGGTACTGCCAGGCGAACCAGGTCCATCAACGCTAAAACGCAATATTCATGCTCGAAAGGTGATGCTGTGTGTTTGGTGGAATCAAGAATGTATGGTGTACGACGAGTTGATGAAACCGGGTGAAACGATCACAGCTGTTCGCTATAAACAATAATTAATGAAAATAAACCAGAAATTGAGAAAAAAGCGGTCTGAGTACACCAAACGTCATATCAAACTAATTTTGCTCCATGACAATGCTCGGCCACATGTAGCAGAAACCGTAAAAAAGTATATAAAGGACATGAACTGGGAAGTCTTACCTCACCCGTCGTATTCATCGGACGTAGCACCGTCTGATTATCATTTGTTTCGAGCGATTCAGAATCATTTGTCATCACAGCATTTCAAGTCTTTTGAAGATATCAAAAAATGGATCGACGAATGGATCGTCTTAAAAAGCAACGATTTCTATTGGCATGAAATCCATTTGTTGCGTGAAAAATGGGAAAAGGTCGTAGCTTCTAAAGGACAATACTTCGAATAAAATAGAATGTACCGTAAACTATAAATAATTTTGTTTTTTTTTTTTTTTTTATTGAAAAACAGCGGGAGTTAAGTTTAAACCCTAATAAGACATAACACGAGCTTTTCTTATAAGTTTATGGCTATGATTCAAGGCAGATTTTCATTTACAAACTGCAGATGCGAATTCGGTATTTTTATATAGGAACGATTTTAATTGGATATAACATGACAATGAAAAAGATTTATACAATTTTTGCAACTCGTAAGCCCTCAAAGTACTTTGCTTCTCTCTCTTTCTCTCTCTAATTTTCGGTCTCTTGATGCTTATTCCTCTGTAGACACATTTACCGCAAGTAGTCCTCGTCAATTTAAAAAAATGTCCCCTCGAGAACCAAGAGAGCTTGATAATAGTACACCCTTTGCTGAAATCACGAGAGCTTTTTAACGTTCTCTCGTAACTCCTCAAGATTTATACGAAATTCTTGTTGCTCATTTACATGGGAATTATATTTATAATTCCCTCGTCTCGTCATTTTTTCCCCTAATCTGCCCCTCTTTCTTTTTTAATTATTTTTTTTCTTTTCTCTCCCTCTCTCGCTCTTTCTCTCGCTTTCTGTCTTTTCTCGATCTCACGGCATCGTGCATAATTATACACGTTCCAGTGAGCTTACGAGTGAGACTCTCATCTCCTTTTTTCTCCTTTTCTCGTTCACTCTTCGAGCTCTGGTAATAATTGGCATCGGAAGCCAGAAACTTCGAGGGCGAGAGAGAAAGAGACTTGAGTCTTTTGCCATCAAGGAAAATAACGCGGTACAGCCTCGTCCTCACAGAAAATCGAGAATTTCGAATAAATACAAATATACACATATCTTTGTGCGAGCACTCCTCATTCCTTTCGAAGATTCATCAAAGTCAGTGAATTCAATTACGAATGAAAGTACTATCAGCGAGCAAACGAGGGTATTAAAATGAAAAAATGTTTTTTTATTTTTTAAATGACATTCATATTAATTCAAACAGCTGTGTGCGAAAAATGGAAATAATACAGTTTTACAAACTCTGGAGATTAATGGTTAATTATTTTTATTTTGCATAAATAATTTTTATGTTTTTGTGCAATTTAAATAATTTAAAATTATTAGTTATGTATGAGAACGTAAAAAAATTATGTTTCATACATCAAATTAATGGGAAGTAACGACAGCTTGATTACATATTCGTTAATCAGAGATAAATGATGATAGACAACATTGCAGCAAAGGAAACCCCATAA
Organism: Rhimphoctona megacephalus; assembly: GCA_963989365.1. Taxonomy (NCBI): domain Eukaryota; kingdom Metazoa; phylum Arthropoda; class Insecta; order Hymenoptera; family Ichneumonidae; genus Rhimphoctona; species Rhimphoctona megacephalus. Next base: position 14,647,534 of record OZ022419.1, read on the forward strand.
GAGTGCTCAAATCTTGTTTTTCACATGGTAAAAAAAAAAACAAAGAAAAACATTTTCAAGCATCCGGCCTCACTCGCTAAACGTTTCACTGCTCTCGCCTTCTCGATAAACGCTCAAACGATCAGCTCGATATGAGTTTTACCGTCGAAACAGTATAATTACGAGAACGCGAATGCTCTCGCGCGCCCCCCACGCGATTGTCCATTAAACAAGCCACTCATTGCAACTTCCCGATTACCGCACTTTTTTTTCCTCGTTCAACAAAAAAAAATTATTTTTTTCTCTCTTTATGAATTTTACATTTTTACAAGTTCACTGCCCTTTTAAGTTTTTTTTAAGTTTGTACTCGAGAGAATTTTTTCTACGGAAGGAAATTCACAAGTTTTCAAACAAAGCGAGGATTTTTTAAGAGTTATTAATTTTTCAGTTATTCTAATCAATTATCAAATTATCAACAAATAATTATAAAACTATTATAACAAAAAAATGTGACGATTATATCAAAATGTGGCAAAATTTTTGCACGTTTTCCTGATTTGAATTTTATTCAAAATTCGAGATTCAGGAATCATTAGAAAAAAAAATAATTTGATGTACAGCAAAGATTGGTCCAATTTTTAAAATGTTAGCGAGCGTTTTTAATAAAAATTTTGGTTTCCTTTCAGCTGAACTCGGTGATTATGATCCCAGGAGACACTCCCTAGGGTACGTCACGGAATTTCGTTTCCTCGCTAATCAGACGGCGGAGCTCGAAGCGCGAATAGTCGAGTTACACAAAACTTTAGTGTGAGTTTCCTCCCAATAATTTTCATTAAGCTGTAAAATCCCTTGTTTTTACGAATAAAAAAAAAAAAACTTTTATTTCAAAGTGGTCAACTGCCCTCAGCGGCTGAACTCAACTATTTAGACAAAGTCAAGTGGCTCGAGATGTACGGAGTTGATTTGCACCCCGTATTGGTCAGTACATTATAATTTTTTTTACGATAATTATTTTGCTAATAAAAATTCAGTTTAAGACAGAAGAGTTTCATTTTATTTATTTTTTTCAGGGCGAGGATAACGTCGAGTATTATTTGGGACTTACGCCAAGTGGTATAATACTACTGAGGAACAAAACCAAAGTGGGCAATTATTACTGGCCTCGAATAAATAAAATTTATTACAAGGTACAGCATAATTTTTGAAATTATTTTAAAAAACATCATTTTAATACAATTATCGTACAAACGATGAATAAAAACGAAAAAACAATAATAAAATATCATAATTTTATTATATAATAAAATTGTTTGAAATTATTAAGGCGAGCAACCACTTTAGGAGACCGAAAATTCGATGATTTTTTGGATTTTTTTTATTGTGAAAAAAAACGGAAATTTCCGCAACTCTCACAATAATTTATTCATATTTTCATACATCTCTGGTAATTTTTTCAAGTTATTTCATGCATTAATTAAGGTGTAATCCGCTGTGTCCGTTGGCGTGTCCTCATCGTCGTTGTCGATTTGCGGGAATTGTGCAGCTCACAATTCGCATCTGAAATAGTCCAACAAATTTTTAAACATTTTTGAGATGTTTTTTAAGAACGTGAACCTACATTTTGAAAAAAAAATCGAGAATTGAATGTTGGAACGTGTTTGAAAAAAAATGATCGATTTTTAGCATTTTTTCCCCCGGCATTTTGCAATAATAAATGTTTTAAACAAACTAATATTTCCAACTTTCATGTTTTAATAAATTACATATGTAAACGTGTTCCAAATTTGAAGATAATCCATCAATTAGTTTTTGAGTTATGATTCCCGCAAATTGAAAAAATGTCGTTTAGAGAAAAACACGTTTAAAGTTTGAGCGCGCTTGAGAGTCGAGCGGAGAGTCTTTATCATTTATATACATACCGTTAGAAAAAATCTGAATATCATTTTGAAATGTTCAGGTCGTATTCTTAAAATATTTTGCTAACGATTTATGAAATAAAAAAAATTGATTTTTTGAAGTATCTAAAGTGGTTGCTCGCCTTAATCAATTGGAATTGTGAATAATGATAAAAATAATAAATGTTGCAGGGACGATATTTTATGCTTCGTGTGAGTGAAAAAAATTCGGAAGAGAGGACCCATGGCTTTGAGACACCGTCGAGGGGAGCCTGTCGTCATTTGTGGAAATGTTGCCAAGAGCATCAAGCATTTTTTCGTTTAATGTCAACGGGACCACCACCATTGAGTCCTTACGCGCGTTTCCGTTCTCACAGCCCGCCAACGAGTTTGGAAAAGCATCAAGCGTCGATTCGTCGAAATCCACCGCCAGTTTTTCAACGTGCACCCAGTCGTCGTGCTCAACGACGTGTCGTCGAGGGACAGGAAATGATCGGACCCTTTGTTGAAAAACCTCCCATGGAACGTAATCCTCAGACGAATATTAATAATTGTAGTAATTCGACGAGACACGTTATGAATAATTCGAGTCCACGAAGTACCAGAAGCGCTCCTTGGTCTCAGAGCCAACCACGTGGACTTTACACTTCCTCGAGCCCGAGATCCGTCAGGTCGGCTGGCACAACACCTTCAGTGAGTTCCACAATTATTGTTTTAGGCGTTAACCGACAAAAAGGACGTAAAGGACCAAAAATGGTCAATTTTTGGGAATTTTTTTTAAACGTATAAATAATTATTTAAGGATTGGGTAAAGGATACTTCATTGAGTACATACTCAACTATTTTAACCCAATTATTATTGAAAAATATGAAAAATTTACAACATTATGAGCTTCCATGTGATTATATAAAAAAAAAAAAAACACTTCATTGTCCCATGGAAATCTTGGTGAGGGGTTATCTGACAATCAAAAATAAAAAATTCCAATGTCTATATGAATGTAGCTATCGTTGTACGTGGCCATTGTTTATTTTTTATTTTTTTTTTCACGAAATGGCGGCGGTTTCAAATTTTTAATCATCATTTTCTCGATTTTTAAAGATTTTTTTGTTTAAACGGTCTTAAAAATTAGTGATTATTAAAATTTCAAAAATCAGCCACGTATAACCTTAGTCACTGCGATAACGGATATTTGAAAAAAAAAAGAATTTAAATCGGTTAATCGGTCTTCGAGTATTCGCTGGGACCAAATCGAAAACATTTGTTTCGAGAAAAACGCGTTTAAATTTTTCATTGCTTTTTTCTTGACATAAAATAAGGTGTTAGCTTGAATATTGACACTTAGTTTTGATTTGAAAATTTTAACTACATAATTTTGAACGTGTATACTGCACGAAAACGAATAAAAAAATGATTTAGTGTTATTTATTATTTTATAATTTTGTAATTTATGCATTTTTTTAAAATTATTATTCTTTCTTTTATGCACTTATTGTTGAAAGATTTGTGAGAGATGTCTGAATATCAATTGTTGATTTTTCTAAATATCGAAATGGTAATTTTCAATTCCAAGAGTTATTCGTTTTTTTTTTTTATTCTTTAACCATCAATTTATTCATAACTTCTTAATTTAGTAATTTTCCGGAGGTTTAACGAGACATCTACGGGTATAAAATTTCTTTTGCGTTTGTGCAGTTATTGAACAGACTGCAGAGACGAAGCAGCTCAGTGGAGAGCCAAAGTTCCGGCGACAGTCACAGTCGCAGTGGTCATCGTCGTCGCAGTCACAGTCACAATCATCGTCGACACAGTCGACACTCGGACTGCGAGTCCGAGCTTTCGCGAGGCTCTCACGACACGAGGTCCGCCCATAGGAAACATCGCAGGAAGCACAGAAGCTCGCGCAATTCCAGGTACACAATTTATCAATTTTATTCAAATCTCGACTTGTTGCAACTTGTAAAGATTTCGTATTTAGAGCATTCAAAAAATTGTCTCCGTGGTGTGCAAAAAATTGGTTTTTTTTTCAGACACGAATTGGTAGATTCGGAGCCACAGTGGAGAGAAGCGCAAAAGCGAAAAGGCGAAGGTGTCCAAAGAGCGGTGGTGAGTCACACGGAGCCGAGGAGAAAACACAGAAGTCGCCATCGAAGTCCATCTTCTCAGAAACAATCTTTGCCTGATGAACTTAGAAAGTGGGCTATTACGTATTTTCTTATTAATATTAGAATGAAAAATTGCGAAATTAATAAATTAATGAGAATTTTGTCGAATACGAGCCAAGTTATTAAAAAAACATTGATAAAAAAGACTCAATTTTATAGACTAGTGAATGCGAAAGACAAATGTTGAGGATTTGACGAATAATTCTTTTTGGCAGACATTTGGAATTTGGCCTCATCGACACAACGGGAATGAGCGAACAACAGAGACGCGAAATACCGTATACAATCGTTCAGTCACAATCGGTACCTCAGTGTCTTTTACAATCGAGCAATTCTCGTTTGGACGAAACTGAGGCAACGTCACCGCCTAGGTACGATGATCTCAAGATGGTCTGCACTCACTACAACCATCCTCCTCAAGAGGATGAAACGGGATCTGTTGTCATTGTTTGACGATATAATATAAACGTGTACCTCGTCAACGATCCAATTTCCTCACCGTCCTATGCATGAATTTGTTTGTGATTGTTTGTTTGTTTGTTTGTTTTTGGCGACTCCCATTAATTTATTTCTTCGAGCATGTACATGTCGTTTTTACATCGTTTTTGTAGCATATTTTAAGCATGGCCCCACAACCCCCCTCTATTTATTTGAAGCATGAATTACCCTAAAATAAATCACTGATTAACTGCTTGATGCACCTGTTTTTTTTGTGTCTTTTGTTTCTCGTTCCCACGTTTGTTTTTTTGTCTTGTGGAACACAGAAAAAATGAGGACTCCGTTTAAAAATATATTGGCTATTTCGCATTTTTAATAAAATGTTATCCCGCTTTTTCGTTAAATAATGATTTTGTGATTATCGAATTTAGAAAAAAATCTTTATACCGATCATTTTTTCCAAGTAGTATTTTACAATTGTAAAAAGGTATCTGAGAATTGAGCATTGATCTGTTTTGATACAGTGGCTAGAGATTATAGGGATTAAAAATAATTGGTAAAAAAATTGCAACATTTTCTGTTCAGTCAAAAATTGTGGCACTTAATTTTTGTTTGTTTAAATTTCATAATTCGTCGACTATCGCAATAAATTTTCTATTGAAATATTAGGACATTATAGCAATAGCTACTCGAAAAAAATGTATTTACACCAAAAACTGCGGTAATGAATTTTTTATTCGAATCGCATAATTCTCCGGCTGTAATTATTGCGAGGAAAAAAAATCGCAAGTTTAATTTATTTAATAAAATTGTGGGATCAGGAAGGCTACGATATAAGGAATTAAATTTCAGAAATGTCGGATCCATTGGCAAGAGTGGTAGACGAGATACTCGTCGTAATTGCGACGAGATGATTTATAACTTTCCAAACGCGAGAACATCTCGTAACGAACCAAAGTATCCCATGGATAGGGGTGATTATAATCCAAGACGAGAAGTGGATTATGCGAAAAGTACGATCGGATCACGTAATGGAAGAATTTTGATAGGGAGTAACGTGGACAGCGGATTGGGCGAGAGTACGCCACAAGATTTCTCGAGTTGTTGCTCGAGTTCGGCCGATAGTTCTGCAAGACCATCTCGTCCTGTACGTACATCGTAATCGATTATTCCTTTATTTCACAATATTATCCCTAATCCTGTAAATTTGGGTTATTCACTTCCGGTCATTTATTTCTAACGATTTTTCATTCAGCAATCAAGTATTTCTCATAAAAAAAAATAGTTTTATATTTTTACGTACATTTCTTGAGTTTTATTCAAATTTGTTCAATATTTGATAAAGACAATGGAACAGAAACGATCTCAGCTTATTCTTCGAAGGTGCTAAAAAATCTTTACAGGATTAGAGCTATTATTCTTTATTTTGTTTTCGCCTTTTTGCTTGCGCAACAAAAGCGCCCTTTAGAGTATTTTCGCATTGGATTAAAAATATTTGAGAAAAATATAAACAAAGCTCATTTTTCATCGACTCGTTAGATATTGCGCTCAATAACGGTAAGAAATAGCAACAAATTCATTAATGTTTCATTGATTTGTTAATTTTGACAATATTTTAAACGAAAAATACTCGTAACTTTTGATTAAATGAAATTCCATAGCTAATAAGTAAAAAATACCATTATCTAAGCGATATCTCGAGTTATTTTTATTAGCTGGCTTAAAGCTATAGACGGGGGATGGAATAATATTACGATACTCATAAACTTTGACAGTAGTCGCTCTTTGGCACAAAATAATACGTTTAAAAAAAAACATCTCTTTTCTCCCCTTCTTTTTCGAGTAAAGATAGATTTTGTTGTCTTTGGTGTGTGTAGACGCAAATGCAATTAGCGGGAGATGGGCGCTATGATCTGTCCTCAAATCAAGAAATGTACTCTCCTGTCGATGCTACTCTGGACGCGGTTCTTCAACCCATTATATCGTAAGTTTACACGATTCTCGTGTGCACGATGCGTAAATAAATAAATTTGTTAAATTTCTTATTATCTTGGCAATAAAAAGAAGAACTAACGTAAAAATTTGTAATGGTGTAACAAAATGCAGTAGAAGCTTTTCGAGGCTTTATTTCCATTGACAATTATATTTTTTGTCAATAAAATACTGAATATCGAATGTTGTTTTTTTCTAATTAAATAGCAATTGAAAAAACTAACTTAAAAATTTCGAAGCTGTAACAAAAAGCAGTAGAAGCTTAACAAATTATTAATATTTAATTATTCAAAAACGAATCTTGTTTTAACGAATTTCTTTGTTAAATGTTTTTCAGGACACTGACTCGAAGACCACGGAATCGGCCAAAATAAGTACTGTACTCTAATTCACAGAATATAATAAATAAAAATAAATATATATGTATATGTACGAAAAAGAAAAAGTTATGCACATAATGTATAGTTGAATTAAACTCTTGTTTATACGTCGAACGAATATAAATGAACTATAATCCTACTAGTCACAGGATAGATAAATAAAGAAATGAATAAAAAAAAGGAAATAATTCATGCCCCAATCTTTGTGTATAAATGATTTATTTATTTATAAAATATATATATATATGTTTCCCTAGAACAACCACCCCAGCCTCAATTGTCCTTTGACGCCATATGTCTCATCAGATTACCTATAAATTTCTCCATCTTTTTTAAATCTTGCGCTATCTCCGTTTTGTACTGTATACACTAGAAAGAAAAAATTTGCAATTAAAATTATAAGCAAAACTTTCCTTGCGGCGTTGCATTATATTTTTTTGATTTTTCTTATTTACCGTTCGATCATCCGTAAGTTTGAGAGACAAGTAACCTTTATTGTGAGAATACTTCATGGAGTATCGAGTCTATAAATGATAATTAAACAACCTGAATTTAGAATCGTAAAAAAATATTCTTTTATAACCTCTAAAATTGAGATAAAATCAGAATTTTCAATTAGAATAATAAAGGAAATGCTTTTATCTGACGTAATACGAAAAAAGCGCCAAAAATTAATTATTCGAATTGTTTATTTGAACAATAATCTATCAAAATACGAAATTATAGTATTTACCTTCAACGGATCCTGCAGGTATAACCTCTTCGCTCCTTTTTCGAATTCTTCCCAAGAATTCATGTAAGTCATTGTGCCGAGATAAAAAGAACGATGGTTCTACGATTTATATCAAAATTGTTTTTTTTTCTTTCAGGTGGTTACAATTTAATTCACGATTATCGCGATAATTGAATCACAAGACACACACCTTGCACGTCAAAGTTCACAACTGCAAATGCACAAGCTGTCTAATGGGTCTAATGATTTGGAGGTTAAGTAGCATTGTAAATGTCAGGTTATATTTCCATGAGTTATTTTTTACTCAGTCAATAACAGTCGAGTCCTTGCTCATCGATAGCTCGGTCGATAATATGAGATTGGTTACGATTATCCACCGAGCAACATACCGAGCTAGCAACATATGGTGCTAAATGATCCGCACGAATAAAAAAGGGGGAAAATAATAAAAAATAAAAAATGTTTTTCAGAAGTCTAGTCGTGTACGTGCCGTACCTACATACGTTCTTTGTTTGTAGATGATGATCCACAGTACGCGGATGCTCTGCGACGAGCATGACGTACGAGTCTTCGCTCTCCCGTAAATCACGTCGTTTTTTTTCTTTCCATCGTGACTTTTAAGCTCTCGGAATAAAACTTGTTGTGTGTGTCGTGTTTGCGAATAGAACACGAAGAATAATCGTGTCTGTGATTCTCATTGATACACCAGTTTTTATTACATTACGATGATCTTGCTGGACCTTTGTTAAGAACAGTTTGTGATTATATACTATTCTTTTATTTTTCTTCATTCGATACTCCAGAAAATATTTTTCGCTGCAACGTGATCGTATATAAGACACAAATAACGAAGAAAAAAGACTCCTTTTTAGTTCCCATCGAGGTTGGGTAGTTTATGCACATTTGTTGTTTTTTGTGCTCTGAATTATTTGGATTCTTCGGAATGGCAGACTTTGACGCGATTTACGAAGAGGAGGAAGACAATGAACAAAATTCGGAGGAACAATACATTCCCGCTGTTCCCGATCCCATTGTCGTACGTGGTGCTGGTAATATGACAGTGTAAGTTTTTCCTTCGTCTATGTACAAAAATATATATATACACATTTCTTACTATTTTTTAACGTAATATTTTTATTTATGTAATAAATAAAGTATGATGTATCCAGAAAATGGCAATTTTCATTGGAAACAAATATTCATTTAATTTATTTCTATGTATTTTTCCTTTCACTTTTTTTTCATTGTTCTTCCCACGCATTGTCATATACATAATTGCCATGATGAACACGTATAAATATTCAGTTTTAAGATTCAAAATCAAATCTTTTGTGCCTTTCCTCAACTTTTTTTAAATTTCTGCACTAAAATTGTATTTTATTTACAAGCAACAATGACAGGTTTCCATAATTCTTCTTTTTTCCAGTTTCGGCCTCAGTAATCGTTTCGAACCGGAATTCCCCAATGGACTTGTATCCCGCGTTGCCCCTGAAGAATTCAAAGCTACCGTTATGCGAGTGAATGGAGTCTTGAAGAAAACTCTGCCCGTCAATGTAAAATGGCTATTTTGCGGTTGTGTCTGTTGTTGCTGCACTCTCGGATGTTCCCTGTGGCCTGTTATTTGTCTGAGTAAAAGGGTGTGTATTTTCAAAAAATAGAAGTTTCTTTTTTTTTGAGAAATTTTTTTTTTTCAAGACAAAACATTCTTTCGACTAAGTAAATTAATACATAATTAGCCTCTTCACTCGTAGGCCCGCCATATGGCGGGCAGAAAAAATGGTTTGCCAATCCCCTCCACCAGCGAAGGGGTTAAAAAAATTAAGACCTGTGATTTTAATCGTTTTTGATCATTTTTAGACTCAACACTCATTGAACAAATTATTAGAGTGGGAAAACAGCAAACTTTATCACAAATTAGGTCTCCATTGGCGACTGACCAAGCAGAGATGCGACAGCTCATCCATGATGGAATATGTGAGAAAATTATTGGAGTTCCTTTATTTTTTTGTTATATTTTGATTGTCCCACCATTTATGATTTATTTTTTGTTGATTCTCTAGGTTCTTCTAGTCGAATTCGTTCCCAAAGTACCGATATACAGGCCCGATTAAGAGGCGATAGAAAAATTCTGATGTTAAAAATGGAACTACGAACGGGAAAAAAAGAAAACGTTGGATGAGCTGGAATCACAAGGATCTGAAATCGATACAGCACCGCATTCGTAACAGCCATGTGAATTTTACGTATTTTTGTAAATATACCAGTAGGGACAAGAACGAAAAACAGAAAAAAAATTGCAGTCGAAAAAAATACGTCGATAAAGATGCGAAGGGGGTTGCACCGAAATTATCGAAACTCGAGCCCGCAGGTCAGATAAATAGAAAGAAGATTAAAGCCATTTCCGTCCTCTGAGACAGCCGTATAATAAATATTAAATAATAATAATGACAATTATTATAATATATACATTTCATAAAGTTGGCTAGGGTCAAAAGTGTTTAATTTGCCTGCGTTTGAATCTCGGGTGATTTATTGTTGTCCCGATTCATTATTTCGTACTTTGAAGCTTTTACCCTTCCGCGTCCTGCATACGGAATGTATCGATGCCTTTGATCTCCGTTTAACAACAAGTTCAATCAATGTTTCTTTTTTTACTCGTTTTTTCGTTAATATTGTTACCATAATTGTAATTTCAATCGATAAGATACATGTGCAACGAACGAGTCACCGAAACTTTATTTTTCATTTTTTTTCTCGATTTACATGAATATGAGAATCTCGCAAAGAGAAAAGCTTGTTTATTCGACGATCCATCTAAACGGCTGTGATTGAGAACACAAGACTAGAATTATAATGCAAGAGCTTAGCTTCTTTCATTTTTTTTTACACAAAGATCTAGGAAAGGATGGCGGTATTTTAATTGGCTTGACAAGTAATTTTTTGTTCGAAAGCATTTTGCCCCATTCACCGCTTTCGACTGTGCTAGCTTGACAAAAAAAAATACATAGTTTAAATAAAATATACAGGCTCCATATTCGAAGATTTCTTAGATTTTTTTTCGAGATTTTAAGAGATCGGTGCAACCAGGAAAATTTGTGTGTGTGGCTGCGTGAATGTTTGTGTGCGTGTGTGGGAGATGATCGTTAAAAAAAAGCTTCACCTTTGTTGCCTTTCCACAACGATAATTAATCATTAAATGGCTTTTTCATTAATTATATGTGTAATGCAACGTTATATCTGTTATTCAGATCTTTTCTTCGTAACACACGTTGATTAAGTTTTATTAATTATTATACGAGCAGCGATGGGCTAAATCAAATTTTTCTGTATTCGTATGAAACGAGCATTTTTTAATTTCTAAGCTTTTAATCAATGTTCAAAATGTTACCAGTCGAACAAACATATTTCTCGTAACTTATCAATCCACCAGCAGCGAATTGTTTTTTTTTATAGCACCATTTTGAGATCGCTGAGATTCGCTAGAAAAATCAATTATACACATTTCTGATAATGAAGTAAATCACGCGATGATATTTACGAAAAAATCATTATATGGTTTTGTATCATTTCGCTGGAAAAATCGAATTTGAGTGAGAGTGGAAGAAATAAAAATTGAGTATCGCGAAAAAAATCTAAGAAAAAGAAGACATAGTCTCTACATGTGCCTTTCGGTCATGAAATGAAAAAAAAAAGAAACAGAATGATATGTATGTAACATAGTAGAGCAGTTCCTACGAAACAATGTAAATAATACTAGACAATAGAGATCGTAGTTGCAAACTGTAGTATGCAAAAAGTAACAATTAAAAAAAATAAAACTAATTAAAACGAGAGTGAAGAAAGCTTTGCATATCGTGAAATTGTGAATTTCGAATTAGCTCGCTGGTAGTGCAATATCAAGCGGAGGCATAAGATAACGTCGACGTAAATAAAAATTAATTAAAAAAAAAGGAATCTGCACGATCGTAAAAATGTTTTAATTCATCCTGATGAATGGAGTAAATGAAAAAAAATTATTAATATGTCATACTTGGTTTTTTAGAAAGAGAGAGATGAAAAAAGGCAACACTAAAGTTAAACATTGCTTCTTTGGTGTATCGAACGACCGCATTTATGACTCAAGTAGACAGTGTCTGCGAGTGTCCCTTGTGTACCTATAAAATACATAAGGCACGTTTCTCAACGCGTATGGTTTTGCTCGTCGGTGTAACGCACCAAAACAAACTTCGGGCATCATCTCATCTGCATTATCTGCAGTGACATTATATTTACCGAGAATAATTCTATGTTATGATAATTGAACACAGGTGTCTTCGCAGCTTCCACATAAGAGCTGACGAGAACTCTCTCTCTCTCTCTCTCTCTCTCTCTCTCTCTCTCTCTCTCTCTCTCTTGCTAAAACATGAGAAGTGTTTCTCTAACGACTGGTTAACGCTGCAAACATCTTCGCTCCAACAGATCATAATACACGGTGCGACGTACTCGAACGTTTTACTTTTTTTTTGCCACAATTTCACGAGTTAAACGTGTTGAATTAAAAGAATTATTTTTCAATTTTTCAAACATTATTCTTAATTGTATAATATCGTTAATTCAAAGAAATTATTTTCCGATGAAATGAAATTGGAAAATTCGATGTTTCTCGCGATCCCTTATTTTTTAAGCCATACGAATATTGAAATGCTCCGCAGAGAATTCACTTGAATTTCGTCTTCGTGAAACGAAGTTATATATTTGTATACATAAAAAGTGGAAAATTGAGCTACTGGAATTATTGTTATACGTATGGCAGGAGGTCGTAATACATCGACGCAAATATTTCGAGCGCAAAACGATTGCACGTTACCTCTCGAAGTCTTGGACTTTATCTACGATTTCACGCAGCCGGATTTGGAGTTCATTTGGCCATGTCAGGCACGTTCCTACTGGCTCTATCTTCAACCTTTCGTCAAGTTTGTTCGAGTTCTCTTGAACTATGTGACACCATTTATCATTATTATTGGTGAGGATAATTATAAGACAAAACAAAACAAAAAAACAAAATAAGTGTAAACTAAAAACCGACGACCAAAAACCAATTAAGGCTCGAATTAAAATTGAATTAAATGAACCGAAATTTCTTGTAATCAATATATTAGATATATTTATAAAAAAAGATGAGAAATTTCTTTTACGATTTAGACAATAGAGTTTCACTTTTAAAATTTTGCTCAATCGATGAATCATACATTTTTGTAAATTTCTACAGGTGTAACCTTGAACGTCGTTTCATTCGGTATGTTGAATACTGTGGCCATGTCGGATTCGGGTTTAGCCCTGTATCTTCGTGCTCTTGCACTGTCGGACAACGGTGCTCTTATTTTTAATTACGCAGTCGGAGTAGCGAGGTCTCAATCTTTGTACGTCAATTCTCTCTTCATGGTAAGCCAAAAAAATGAATTGAAAATTTGCCTCAGACTCCAAAATTTAGTATCGTTGAAATTTTCAACCTACGAGAAAATAAAAAAAAATTTAGCTGCATTTTTCGATTGTTTAGAATAGCAGATTCCTGTGTGGATCGAATTCAGTCTCTATGGAACTGTTTCAATTCACTTCAACCTGGCTCGTCGTGTGTTTAACTTGGGCTCGTGTAGCTGCTGTTATATTTCCCCTGCAAACTCATAATAAATTTTACACCAGTCGATCTACGGTCCTCACGATCGCCACTCTCACTTGTACAAGTTTTATTGTCTCATTAACAAAATTATATTATGGAGGTAAGAATCTCATCATAATTATTTTTTAATACGTCATTAAGAATGTTTTACACATACATTCAGTTGCAAATGTTATTCGAACAGCACTCAAATTAAGAAAAAAAATTAAACCATTTTTAAAAAATTGCAAACATTTTCAACTTTGGAAAAATCGCAAAATTTTTCAATTATAGATACAACATTTTCTCACCAAAGAATAAATCAATTTTCGCTTTCGTTGCTTAATACGAAATCGATGATTTTTTCGAATTCTCTTGATTTTTTTCAGAATTTACTTTCTTGAAAATCTAGTATTTGAAAATTTTGTAAATTGGATAAAAAATCGAAATTTTTATTACCATGCCTTTTCTGAATTTATGAATTCTGTTCGAAATTTTTTTTCCTGAGAATGGATGTGTAGAACTTGTCTAATTTTTCGATAGTGTAATTTGTAGCGATTTTTTTTTAACAGGATACGAGTCTGACAGCGTTTTCGAATTTGTGCCCTGTCAGAAAAAGACAAAGCCCTGGGGTAACGCGATGTACTTTTACATAGCATTTTCCACGTGGTTGCCTTCGCTCTTTATATTCATTGGCAACGTATTGCTAATCGTACACATGAGAAAATCCGATTTGATTAGAAATCAATTGACGCGTGAGTATTGCGAGAAAGATGGTAACGGATAACGTGTAAAAATAATAAAATATAATTTTATAATTTTTCTGGAAGATGATTTTTTTCAGGAACATCAGGAACGTCCTCGAATACGACTAGTCGAACGAGCCGAATGTTGCTCGCGGTTTCGATCGTGTATTTAGTACTTTTGTTGCCAATTGGAATCGTCGAAACCCTCGAGCTCTACTGGGACGTCGTTTTGGTGAAATATCCATCGAGAAACAACGAGGAGAATGCTCGTTACATAAGCTGGTTAAGCAACTAAAACAAAATCTCATTAAATTAGTCTTAATTGCGAAATATTCCTCGGTTCGTTTAATTCTCGAGTGAAAACGATGATAAATCACTCTCACGTATTTTTTTTTCAGGCTCGAGGAAAAAATGTTGTTGAAATGGTGCCGAGGATTCTTCTTTCACGTCTACCACTGGAACTTCGCTATTAATTTTTTTCTCTATTATCTTACTGGTAAAAAATTCCGAGATGGTGTTATACGAGCTTTCAAAAATTGTACAAAGACTATAAAACCCACGGGGTTTTTTCCATGGAATTCGTGTTGCAAAATCACGAGAAGCTTAACGAGATCTCGAACGTCAAATATTTTATTGATACGAGTGATTACTCTTGGCGAACAATCGGTCAATGGCAACATTTCGATAGGTGATCCAAACGCTTTTCGTTCCACCGATCGTGTTCGTTATTGAATCGCGGATTAAAAATGGTAAAGAGCTAGAAAAAAATTTCTCTAGTATTGAATCCGTATAAAAGTTCTATTTTGATAACTCTCATTTTAATGAAAAATTTCAGTAAAATTAAAAAAAATTAAACGATCATAATTACCTCCACATTTTTTTAGATCATCCCTTGCTCGATGAACTGGTAATTAGGATATTGGATAATTATTGGATTAAATGTAGAAAGCGAATAATACGTATATCTTGAAATTTTGTATATTGACGGCGGAAAAATATCACATTCTGTATCAGTACGGGATATGAAACAGTCGCTGAACGATGTTAAATCGTGTACAATATATGTGTAAATATATAAAGCGTTTTACAAAGTTTGTTTAAACTCTTTCATAATCCCTCTCTTCTTTCAACGACCGGATATGTCTCCCGAAATTTTAATATTATGATTGTAAAAAGGTGATATCAGTTTTGGTCCCCGACTAATATTCATAATAACCGAATTTGGAAAATGGTTAATACTGAGAA
Organism: Rhimphoctona megacephalus; assembly: GCA_963989365.1. Lineage (NCBI taxonomy): Eukaryota > Metazoa > Arthropoda > Insecta > Hymenoptera > Ichneumonidae > Rhimphoctona > Rhimphoctona megacephalus. Next base: position 14,662,743 of record OZ022419.1, read on the forward strand.
CGAAAGAAGAAAACATTAATATAAAATGTATCGTTTTAGAAAAAAAAATCAATTCTTCATCGATTATAATCTAATTTTTCCAAGACTTATGTTGTCTCGAAAAAGAAGAAATCTCCGTTACGCCCCTTCTACAATCTAATGGACAATTATAGCAAAAATGAACGTTCAATCGATAGAAGCTATCTCGGAAGTTATTTACAAGAGAACTTTTGCTTATTCGCTCGTTATAAAGCGAAACTAAAATTAACGAGGCGTTATAAATTAATCTCTTACACGTGTATATGTATATTCAAATTTTACATTTTTCATCGCCGTTTTGAATATTCAAAAGTAATATTCTTTCTTCCCCTGACATTCATCAGAGTCTTTACCGACTCGCAATGTACAAATTCTTTGATGTATCTCGTAAAGCGCAAAAATTCTTTTAAAAATAAAATAAAAAGAAGTATTAACGCGGTACACTCAGCTAACATTTATCGATGCTTCTTATTAAAGCAACGTCCCCTTATCGAAAACGTGGTGGCGAAAAATTCCGTGACGCTTGGACGTTCGTGAGAAAATTATCTAAACAATAAGCACACTCAAGATACCATAGCGACGGTAGTTTTGCAGAGTATTCGTTTTCGAACTTGGAATTTATATCTCACATTTTCAACTATATAAGACTTGAACTCACGTTCCTGCATAAATAATAAAAACCACCTACGATTTATGCTCGAAAATTTCGATTCGGCTGAAAAAGGAAGCAAATTATTCTAAATCCTGCGATAAATTATAGCAAATAGACAGCTAGCTAAATCGAATTGATGCGATTTATGCTTGGTAGAGCAGCGATTGCGATCGAATGTCGGGAAGTGAAAGTATCCTCGGTTACCTTCATTCATACCCCTTCCTTCGAATCTTCTACTCGATAAAATTCAATTTGAGAAAATGAAATAAAAAATTTCCTTCTCGCTGAACGAATCGAAATGATGAGTTTCCGTTTATATACTTTCTGGTTTACGATGATTTGGGCAAATCCTGCGGAACTCTGTCAACATAGTTCGCCGGGAATTGTCCTTTCTTACCTCTGCATTCTCCGTACAGCCAATCGTCTGATATTCTTGATAATACCGTTATTTTTGCACCTTCCTAAAAATTGGAAATAAACCATTGAAAATCATAATAACCAAAGATTTTTTTAATATTAATTTTTAAATACAAAATAATAATTATCTAGACTCTACCTCGAAGGGAAGATCTTCCCAGGTTTCGCCGTTGAACGTGTAAAGTGCGTTAACAACGTGATTAGATACTCCCGGCAAGGGAACAACGACATCGACGAAATTAGCAGGAAATATTCCTGTGCGATTGCCGATTCGACCTTCGAGCCATTCATCGTTGACGACTCTGAGCAATGTTACGACCTCACCTTGCTTGAGAGGAAGATCGCCTGATTGGGAAGCGGCGAAATCGTAAAGCGCGATTCCGTGAGGAAGCGTGTTTGTTTTTTTCTGTAAATGCATAATCAAAATAAATATTTCGTAAATAAAAAAAAATTCTTGCAATTGTGCGATGTTCTGCTCAAGCCCAAATTGATATCTCCATTGCAAAATTGTTATTTACCAAGAAAAACAAAATGAATAATTATTAATCTATTTTAAAAAACTATGATAATAGCGCTCGTTTAATTTTCACTAAATTATTTTCTCCAAAGTATTAAAAAACCGAGATACCACTTTTACATTAAAAAGGATAACGATTTTATTCGAAAATTGATAAGTACCGTTGGAGCCTCGATTTCCTGAAGATATTCGGAAGGTGGAGCAGGTGGAGGTATCGAAGGCATCGGCGGCGAGGGGTTGTCGTCGTAACTGGGCCATTCGCTGATCGGATTAAAGTTCATTCCCGACGATCCTCCGGAAGGCACGTTACCATTGGAAAAGTTGGAAGTTGTCGCTGAAGTGGGATTGAAATCTGTGACAATGGGTGCAAGACTTCGATTCAAACATTTTGGAGCCGGTGGTTTCGGGGGCCTCGCGCGAATAATGGTGGGCATCGTTGTCACAGAGTTCGTGACCGGTGGATCAAAAGTCGATTGATTGTTCGGAAGCGTATCGTTGTACGCAAAAAAATTCGCATCGCCGATACGTTTTGTTGAAATCGACGAACTTGCGTTGGTCGATAACAACGGTGAGAACGGATCCTGAATGCTCGCCACTTTCCATGGATCATTACTGCCCGTTTTGCCGCTCGACAAACTACCGAAAAAATCAAAATCGTCCTCGAAGGCACTCTCTGTCTGCGACGTATTTCCGCTACTCGTAAAAACCGATGGATTCGAATTCCCGTCGCTACCGAAACTGTCAACGCTAACACCGTCGCTGCTTGATCTTGTTGTAAATGTTGGTGATCCAGGAGGACTCAGATCTATCAACGAAACCCCAGGATCCACCGAATTGCTCGATTGCGAACTTCCGTTTTGGAATCGTGAGCTCGACAATGCTAAACTCGGAATTTCCTGTTTCCTTTGTGTCTTTCGTCCAAATATGTTGGTCAACAATTCCGTTGGCCTCACCTGAAAAAAAATACGAGTCACTTCTACAGAAAAATTCATTTCTCTTGATATTATGTAGAATTTTCAAATATGACTCCATAATAAATTCTATTCAAGATCTAATACTTAAAATCTTAAAAATACAAATATTTTCTCAACAAATTAGCATTTACAATAAAAGAAGGAATTTATGAATAATTCATTGAGCCTGAGTGAAGCTTCGATGTAGCGTATGAGTCAAAAAGATATTCAAGGTCGTACTCACAGGCTTTTTAGTTTTGTCGTCATGTCTAGGAAAAGAATCCTTTTTAAATCTTGGCGGAGGAGGTCGTGGCGGTGGTTTTTTCTTCTGATTTGGTTTCATGGTAGTACCAAAAGGATCGCTAAAATAAAAAAAAAAAAAAAGAAAGAATAAATCACATAAAGAAACAGTTTGAGGCTAAACGATTGTGAAAAGAAAATTGCTCACTTGTTGCTCCAGCCTGAGTTAATTTGAGTTCCAAAATTGGAGGGCGGCCGAGGAGCCGCTCGAGTTGGAATAGGCATTTCTAAAATGGTCAACAGAAAAAGAAAAAGAGATGAAAAAAAGCGTTAAATTTGGAAGGCCATAAAAAAACATGAAATAACGTTTTATATTATTGAAAGGAACGTTCGCGTCGCCTGACACTGAACGTCACGACTAACCAACACAAAGTTAATAAGATACGCGCGTCACCCAAGAGCATACTCACACACGCAAAAACACGAAGATACAAGCGCCCACTTGGTACGTCCGTGTAATTGCGTACCAAAATTGATAAAAAAAAAAAAGAAAACAGCGATTCAGTAAAGACAACGTGCGCTCTCATTCGCCAAAACAGATGTGACAGTAAATAATAACGTACGAATGATGAACGCCCACTTTTCCTCAAACATTAAATTTACTGGGGAAACCGATTGTAGTAATTGGTTATTATCATGAAAAACGGTAAAAAAAGAAAATCACTATGAACTTGTGTCAATCGTTGCACGGGAAATCTAAATATCTGTTCGTTTTCTTTTTTTTTCTATCTGTTGCCTTATTTTTATTTAAACACAGACGAATTTTCGAGAACGAGTTTTATAAAGAAACGTAATTTCGCAATTCACGTACTTTGCACCATTATATATTGTAAAATAATTGTCGAAGCTCTTTACTCAATCCGCCTTACGAGATCGAGCGATGATTCAAAAAAAAAATCACATCCCAAAAGAATCTGGAAACACACACTCGAACAAGTTACTACGTCGATGTGCACTTGATAACGTTTCAAACTAAACCGATGATCCGAACCCGCAATGCCCGCAGATCATTCCCTTTGATATACCCCCAAAACCTTACTGATATCCGAAAGAAAACCTCACCTGGTCTTACGTGGGCGGCCATTGTTTGTTGTTATGGGTGCGCTTGTGTGGCGGCGCTAGTGACCTTTTCGAAAAAGCGCTTTAATTTTTTCTATAGGGACCGTGCACAGCGTTTACAGTGCCACCACGCGGCCAATCCCAAGATTAATGAGGTGTAAATAAGTAAATTATAACGGGCGTATACGATAGTTAATAATGCAATCGAGCTGAAAGTTCGAAGAAATTTAATTTTTCATAATTTCGAGGGTGTATATATTTTTTTAAATCATGCGAAAGTTTTCAATACATACCGTTATTTTGACATTGTAAAGAATAGTTATACGAGTCTGAGCGACGACTTTCCCTGTTATTAGTACTTATTCATCCAGTGTGTTTTCAGTTTCGACAACGTTCAAAACATGGCCCGATTCGAACAATTTTTTTCCCTTTTTCACCATTTTGATCTCGAATGCGGTCATTGTTGACCGGGCGAAAACCATATTTAATGATTTTTAACATTGCTATTTGCAATATTTATTGCAAATAGCACATTTTATTATTGCAAATAGCACATTGCTATTTGCAATATTTATTGCAAATAGCACAATATTAATTGCACATTTAGTCGCGAGAGCGCGCGCCCATCGGTGGTGGTGTGAGGTTTCGAGGTCCACATATATAGAATTCGAACGATAAATAATGAAATTATTTATTTCTTGAATTACAAATATGATTAGGAATTAATTACAAAGGAAATCACGAAAATAGAGACTAGCATTTTGCGAGAGTTATGGCGTGAACCAACGACCGTTACCGTCTCTTTTTGACTCTCTCCTTTTGGGTTGCGTAGTCTCTAGCTTAACTGTTTGGCCATGGGTCAAACGATGCGAAGAAGGGTAAGTATCAATTTGGTAGTGAAACGAGTCTCCACAATACTCCCCACCCCCAAGTAACGGAGTGGTAATAAGTAAAATAAAAAGTGATTTAAAGATTAATATCACACGTATTTTTAAACAGCGATTTTCACCGTTTTCTTTGGTCCTGAGTAGGTACAGAGTGGCTGTGAGGCACTTCCGGTTTTTTTCAAGATTGAAGGTGGAGTCGTTTCCGGAAGTTCGGCTATCACCAAGTGTGCCGGTTTGAGCCGTTCGATGTTAACGTTGACATTTTTGCCGTTGATGTCAATTTTTACGACTTTATCGTTGATTCTCTCGATAACCTTGTGTGGTCCTGAGTACGGCTGATCCAAACCTTGCTTCGGAGCGTCTTGTCGTAAAAATACGTGACTACACGTGTAAAGATCTTTGTAGCAAAATGTTTTTGTTTTGCAATGATGCGACGCTGGTGCAGGCTTCAAGTTTCGCATATGAATTCGAAATTCCTCGAGGAAGATGTTAGGGTCCGACGGTGGGTCTTCATGCGTAAAGAACTCTCCAGGAATACGAAGCGTTGTGCCATACATGTATTCCGCAGTCGAAGCTTTCCAGTCTTCCTTGTAGCAAGTTCGCAGCCCCAGCAGTACGGTCGATAAGACAATTGCTCATTCGTTCCTTTCATGACAGCGGATAGCGGCTTTTAGTGCTCGATGCCATCGTTCTACGAGACCGTTGCTAGCCGGATGATAAGCGGTCGTGCGCACTCGTTTGCTGCCAATTAATTGCGTCATTGCCATGAAGAGGACGGATTCGAATTGAGCTCCCTGATCGGTTGTGATTGTTTTTGGACATCCAAAGCGTGCGATCCAATTGGTAAAGAACTCTCTTGCGATGGTGTTAGCGTTGATGTCTCGGATGGGTATTGCTTCAGGCCATCTCGAAAAACGATCGACCATTGTAAGGCAATAGCGAAATCCCGCCGATTCGGGTATCGGCCCGACGATATCGACGTGAACGTGATCGAAGCGTTGATCAGGTTCGATAAACGTGTTTGGTTGGACATGCACGTGTCGGCCGATTTTTGAGCGTTGGTAAGGAATACAATTGCGAGCCATTTGGACGATTTCCTTGTTCATAAAAGGCCAAACGTATTGCTGACAAATTAATTTACAAGTTGCCTTGCCTCCCGGATGTGACAGGTTGTGGAACGCATCGAAAACCTTCTTCCTAAAGTTTTTAGGAACAAAAGGCCTGATGTCCTGTTGTGAAACATCACAATAAATCTCTTGTCGTTGAGGTCCGAAGGTCAATCGCTGAAGTTTTAATGAAGTTGTATTGATTGTCTTGGAGAAATCGTTGCAGCTTCTCGTCGTTCGATTGGGCTTCTGCTAATGCTGGAAGATCGATTACGGTGGCAAGTCGCAGTGGTTGTGATGTATCGTTTGCGTCGATTCTTGAAAATGTGTCGGCGACGATGTTTTCAGCGCCTTTAATGAAGGTGATTTTGGTTGAATATTGGCTGATGTAATTAAGTTGACGAATTTGACATGGCGACGCTTTGTCCGAGCGCTGTTCGAAGGAATGAATCAATGGCTTATGATCCGTACGGATTACAAAGTCGTATCCTTCGACCCATGGTCTAAAGAATCTGACCACGTAGTAAATCGCAACGAGCTCTCTGTCGTAGGCGCTGTAGTTGACTTCGGCCGAAGAGAGCTTCTTCGAGAAGAAATCTAGTGGCTCTCAGTTGTTGTTTTGATACTATTCTAAAACCGCTCCCATGGCGGTTCCTGATGCGTCAGTTGTCAAGCGCAGTTCAGCGTGTGGTGCAGGGTGAGCGAGCAACGTGGCGTTGGCGAGATCCTGCTTGCACTTGGCAAATGCTGTCAATGCTTCGTCGGTCCACTCGACGGGTCTCTGATCTTTTTTCCGACAATCTTTGAGCAGTGCGTGAAGCGGAGCTTGTGTCTCGGCTACGTTTTGGACGAAACGACGATAAACGTTGATAGTCCCTAAGAAACGTCTCAATTGTGCGAGCGTCTCTGGTTGTTTGAAGTTAGCGATCGCCTCTACTCTGTCAGGTAGTGGCTTCGAATCTTCAGCGCAGACGAAATGTCCTAAGTATTCGACGCTGCTGGCGCCAAACGTGCATTTTTTCAGGTTGATCGCGAGGCCAAAATCGCGTAGACGGGAGAACACTATTCGTAAATGTTCCGTATGTTCGTCGTCGTTTGCCGAGGCGATGAGTAAATCGTCGAGGTAAGCGTGTGCGAAGTCCAATCCGTCCAAGACTTTTCTCATAAATCTTTGGAAAGTTTGAGCGGCGTTGCACAAGCCGAACGGCATGACCATGAATTCGAAAAGTCCAAACGGGGTGATTACTGCAGTCTCCGGTATATCCTCTGGTTTGACAGGGATCTGGTGATACGCGCGAACCAGGTCTATTTTGGAGAACACTGTTTTTCGAGTAAGTGTGCGACTGGATAACGATCGGGTCACCAAATATGTGGGGTTTCGGGGTCCACATATATAGAATTCAAACGATAAATAATGAAATTATTTATTTCCTGAATTACAAATATGATTAGGAATTAATTACAAAGGAAATCACGAAAATAGAGACTAGCGTTTTGCCAGAGTTATGGCGCGAACCAACGACCGTTACCATCTCTTTTTGACTCTCTCCTTTTGGGTTGCGTAGTCTCTGGCTTAACTGTTTGGGCATGGGTCAAACGATGCGAATAAGGGTAAGTATTAATTTGGTGATGAAGCGAGTCTCCACAGTGGTGCTGCTCTCTATAGTTCACGCACGGTCCCTATTATCTCGAATTACTATTACTAATTTAATGAAATAAAATTACAGAAACAGATAGAAATCAACTTTCCTTCCATTGTCTAAAATAAACAATGTGTTATACATTTTTTACATCGTTTACACTTGTTTTGTGGTTGTGAGAGTGATTCGAGTCGATTTACATGACGTACAGTCGACTCTCCGTTGTGTCACGTTCTCATGTGTCAACCGTTCCCTCATGTCCTCTCCGTCCGTTCTCTTGAGTCAACTTCCTCGACTCCCACTCCGAAACAGGGATTGGGTTTAGTCCCGTCGAGTTGACACGTGGGAGACTCGACCGTACACAGAGGCAATACTATTACTCAGTCGGTACGTTACCGACAGTCGGTAACAATGCAACTGACCGGACAGATGTTGCCACCGTTAATTTTTGAGCGCGGTGTGCTCTGCCCCCCGGTGTTCGATGGTTTCACACTTCACACGAAGAGACGGGTTGGCGCGAGAGCGATAGTAACCGTTGGATCGCAAGTCGCTGAGAATCTTCCGGAAAGTGATATATTATATTCAATAACTGTTTAATTTTTAATTGATCGGACTACAGTAAATAAGCATTCAAGATGTTTTGGGGTAAGTAGAGATATTTGTATTATTTTTTAACGAATTGTAAAGTAATTCGAAGTTCGGCTTCTGCGAGTACAAGAATGGCGTCGCCATGCGGTCGAACAAAAGAAAAATTGAAATGTCGTTCGTATATTATTCTTGATTTTCGATGTATTTACGGAAGGTCAATGATTTTTTAACGATTATTCGACAGGACTGATTATGGAACCGAACAAACGGTATACACAGACCGTTGAAAAATCATTCCACGTGTCGATGGCTAGCCTCGATGCTGTTACTGCCGGTAAGTTTTTTTTATGACCGCGTGGTTCACACACTCGTCCCAAAATAAATGACACTCGACCGTTATGAACGATTGGAACACGTAAATTTATTTTAAAAATTGAACTTCACCCAAAAATACAAATTTTTTATGCAATGGAAAGTGAATGATTTTTAAAGATTTAGCAAAAGTATATACTTTGAAAATATTTACCTTATTGTTCATATTGCCAGCATGAAAAATAGCTGATTTTAAAATCGCGATACTATTGATTTTTTTCGTTAAAATTAAGAATTCCACACAAGAGTCATAGCCAAAAATATTTTGCAAGATTATCTATTTAACATGTACGGACATTTGGAAATAAAACTTTGAGTTTGAATGATTTTTGTAAGCATATTTTCCCTAAAATGAAATAAATTTTTTGAAATAGTAATTTAAGATCCCATTTTTAAAAAAAGCCTTCAAGGAATTTTTTCCATAGATCATTACTTTATCATTATATTTATTAAATTTGATGAGTTGAAATAAATATATTAATAAATTTAATTCTTCGTCTGCATACCGGGTCATTGAAAGCATAAATGAAAATGCATCATTGGGAATTCGCATCCAGATTTCTCTTTCTACAAAAAAATGTAAGCGACAAAAATGCTTCAAAAATGGTCATGAAATATTGTAGTGATTCTAAACACAGGAATTTTGTGAATTATTTGACTAAGAGAAATAAGTAGGCTGGCGAAGGGTTAACAACTGCCATAATTTGTATAATAATCATAGTCTTTTCTAATGAACGATAGTCTCCAAGGAATCTTTGAATAATTGGAAACATTTTATTGTCGCAGACAATGCAATTGTCCAGGTGATGCTCTGCTATGACGAGCGCAACTATTTGTTATGCAGTCTGAAGAAAGATTTGGCCTGGCAAGTGCCGTTAGACTTAAATTTCCAAGAGGGTACAAAAATAGCATTCACGTCGAACGGACGAGGTCATGTTCATCTAACCGGTTATTTAATATCCGAAGAGGAGGATGATTTGGATTTGGACGAGTTGGAGGAAGAGGACGAGGAGGAGGATGACGAAGAGGTGCCACAATTGGTAGGCAAGCAGTCCAAGAGAAAAGCCAATGAATCGCCCAAGGAAAATAAAAAGATTAAACGATTGAAGGCATCGATGAAACAAGAAGAATCTTCGGAGGAGGAAGATGACGATGTTGAGAAGGACGACGAAGAGGAAGATGAGAGTCTTGAAGTTGAAGGCGAGGGTGAAGATGATTCTGATGAGCTGGATGATGACGACGACGATGAGGAAGAGGAGAACGATAGCGAGGAGGAAGAGGAAGAAGAGATCAAAGTAAAGCCCCAACAGAAGAAAAATAAACAACAGCAGCAGCAGCAGCAACAAAAACAGAATGCCAAACAAGAAAAGCAAAAAATGGTCAATGGAAAAGACTCGAAACAGGAGCCCCAAAAACAGCAAAAGAAAAATAAGGCCGAACAGCAGCAACAACAACAGAACAACGCTCAAGTCCATAAGAAAAAAGTTGTTGAAGGTGGTGTCCAAGTAGAAGACATTAAAGTCGGAAACGGTGTGCCTGCTAAACCAGGAAAATTCATTTCCGTCTACTACGTCGGTAGATTGAAGAACGGCAAAAAATTCGACTCTACGCAACACGGCGAAGGCTTCAAATTCCGTCTCGGTAAAGGCGAGGTCATCAAGGGATGGGACGTTGGTATCACTGGCATGAAGGTTGGAGGAAAAAGGAAAATTACGATACCTCCACCTTATGCGTAAGTGAAAAAAATACATTACTCTTGATGTTTTTTCTTTTTGGTGTCAAAATAAATGTCTTTTTTAAAATCCTTTTTAATCTCAAGAGAATTATACAATTTTTTAGTTTTTTCGATTTTCCAAAAAAAAAAAAAAATCATTGAAAAATGTATAAATTTTTGTAATCATTCGTCCGCAAACGAACGATTAATAAATAATTGGTAATTCATTATTATTTTTCCTAATACAGATATGGCGTCAAGGGTTCCCCGCCAACGATTCCTGGAAACAGTACTCTCGTTTTCGAAGTCGAGCTCAAAAACGTGCACTAAGTTTTTCTCGAAGGTACGCGTATCGGGCGACTGTATAAAAAGTTCTTTTTCCATCGACTATTCTCACGCGTTTTACTTCCTTATTCTCATCGCTTCTTGGACACGTAAAGATACATCGTACTTGGATAAATAATCGCGAAAAACCAGATGGACCAATTAAGCTGAACAAGGCGAATCTTGTTTCGTCGAATAGATATTTGAGAAAAAAAGAAAACGTGGCAATAATGTTGAGATCAACATTATTGCCACGTTTGTTTTTCTCTCGTTTCTTCTTTACACAAGTGTCTACTAACCATAGTCTTAGGTTCGGTGGTTTATTTTTTTGTATTTTTTTCATTGCCGCCTTACTACTGTACAGCTGTGTATGGGTGTGAAATAATCGCAACAAGCGAGTTTGAGGAGTATTGAACAAGAAGAAACAGCAACAGGAGCGCAATTCTGTTGAACTATTATTGAATAAAACAACACATTTATAAATAAGTATTTCACAACAAATCCTAAATTTTACAATGATTCATTAAAATTGTTATTTTCTTACAATTAAATATTTGTTAAATTCTCTTTTCGCCATATCAAAACTTTTGACCTGACGGAAGATTTGTTGCATGTTGTCTTTGGTTTTTGTTCTCTTCGTCTTCCGCATCTGGAATGGTACATTGTACGATTTTTTTGGTGACATCAAAACCAAAATTAATTTTTGTTTTCTTCATTTGTCGCAAAAACCTATCATTCGATTTTTGCTGTTTTTTCGCTTTTGTTCCATCCCAAAGTGCAAACGCCATTTTCACATTTTTCCACCAATTCTGGTGGTTGTTTCTGTTCACCATCCCCGGGCTTTCCTTGTGTCCTGTATTGCCAGAGTTTCATGATAATTGGTTGAATGAGGAATCTCCAGATGAGAAGTAATATCGGAACAGCAATGCACGGTAAACACACCATTTTTTTTGTTTTGCAGACCACGAAAATTCCAATTTCAAACCCTACAACAAAGAAAATTAAATAAAAAATTGAAGTATTCTCACGATCGGTGTTTCGTGATTTTTGAGGTTAAACGTACGTGATGTTCTTATCCGTGGGAGCGGCAAACTAATTAATCGATTATTTTCTCCCCATCTGTCTCTTGTGAACAAGGTTCCTTGAAAAGTTGCACGTGCACCGTTCTCTTATCTCTGTACGTGTTTTATTGCCGCAGTTATTTATTTTCGAAAATGCTTAATCGTGTTTACTTCCACAAAGGATTTTTATTCCTAAAAAGTATGAAAATTCTGAGAAATTTGTGATGGAAATTAAAAGGTTAGAGGTATCTGTCAATATTTTTTCTTCTGTTCAAGGAGACTAGAGAGAAGGAGTGAACACACCGTACTTAAGAAGTGTACCCAAAAATTGGTAGAAAATGTGAGGCGCTGCGATCGCAAAGTACAAGGTCATTTTCACGTCGCTGAGGATTATTATTACTATATGCATTAGTACTTTCGGTCACGAGCGCTGCAGTGGCAAAACCAGAAACTATAGCATAAACGTGTTTGGGGCACGCTGTAACTACAAATTGGCCTTTGCTGTGTTCACTCCTTCTCTCTAGTCTCCCTGGAGTTGAGGAATGATAGTCTCTCTTGGTTGAAATTTCCTTGGTAGAGTTTGGTCAGGTAGAGATTTGCCTGACAGAGTTAATTTTTGATAGAGTTGTCGCTGTGCCATGAAAAGGTAAAACTTCGAAAGTTATTCTTTCAAAGGACGACGCTTGTAATAAATATTAAAAAAACACCATTGAAACAATACGTTCATTTATTTTTTGCCTGCTTAATTATATTGTCTTCGCGATATACAGTACGTTCTCCTTGTTACACATTCACACACACACATAAGCGCGCGCGCTTGTGTGTGTGTACGTGTATGTGTGTATAACAAAAAAAGTGAAATCGTCATGGTCACAGCCACTATATTGCTTTGCGGGATAAAATCTTAGCAGGATTAAGTCCGCACGTCCTATTTAATAGTAAAATATGATAATAAGGTACTGAGAAATATGTGTGATATCCGGCGTGTCGTTAGGACTCGACAAAAGTACACTCGTAATAATTATTGATTACAGAAATAATAATAAAATTAATAATAATAATAGTCGCAAATCGAAAAATTCGCAGGTATGAATAACTTGGCTAATTGCACGAATTTTGACATAAAAAATAAATTTTGAAAGAAACGTTTTCTTAATTTGATCAAAATTCATTTTAAAAAATTCGACAATAAAACAGTGTTTCTAGTTTTCGAGAGTCGAAGACATTTTTTGTTCTACAATTTTCTAATCGATTCGTATAATTTTGATTCGAAAATTACAAGAAACTTTTGATGAATTTTTCTTTTTGTTTTTTCTTAATTTCGAAAAATTCGTGAAAGCCATTTATTTTCAATATATTCGCATAATGTGTTATGGATCGAATGTACGATCTTCGTAAATTGAGTAAAACGATGATTCCGTGAGTCGTTCACATGCTACCGAATACTTTGCGTCCTCTCGTAACGGACAACGAGACAACGACTACGCTTAAAATGAAAAAGACTAGCCCGAACATTGCCGTGAGCCCGCGGCACCATTGCCGTTTTCGTTTTGCTTTGGCGATCGCGCGGCCCAATCTCTCAGCCCTGTTGCCGTCCAATGTGAAATCGAGATGAGGATCGAAGACCTTTGAACTCTCGTTCCAAACGTTCTTCGCTGATGAATTGCCAATCACACCGTACGAGGAACTCTCGTCACTACCGTCGAGCTGCTGAAACAATTTCACATTTAAGACATTGTCCTACTCATTTTTTTCAGAAAAATCCATTTTTATCGAACGGAGAAACTTTGAAGTTTTTTTTTCCTCAAAACGCTGTTTTTCAAAATGACCTACACATCTGCCATCAGAGTTAATCCTAGCCTACTACCACTGGGTCATTTTGACCCAGGTAAGAATAGTAATTTTCGAATAAAATGATGCACTTTTTTTTTAAATTTGCAACGCAGTGAAACAAATCGTTTCCTGACATTGAGCTCTGCACCATTCGCTTAGACAGGATTTGGTCCATTTTTTGAAACAAACATTTCTCAAAAAATACTAATTCCTTCAAGAGTTGTGAGCACTCAAATTTGCCTGGGTCATAATGACCCAAGAGTAATAACGATAGACTCGAAAACTGAATTTTAAATCACATATTGATAGAAATTTTAGTTATAGTTTGAGCGACGATTCTTTTCATAAAATTTTTCGTTTCCAAAATCAAATATCAAAATAATGTAAATTTTGTATTGAAAAATCGATGAAAATTTGAACAAGTTTTGCTTTCAATGAGCAAAAATTGTTGTTAGTCGATAGCCAATAAGATATTCAAAAATGAATTTGGTTTTGTACCACCTACGAAAATTCGACTACTCGCTTTTCTAACTGTACCAGAAATAATCAGAAATGTAATAAGAGTGATCTTACAATTACTTCCGGAAATTTCGACTGCTTACTCAGCCATCACAATAGAACAACCATTGAAGAATGGACAGAATGTTTCTCGTTAATTCTTTAGAGGATAGAAAAACGAGATTATATTTATTTATTTTTTTTACGCACCGTTGAGTAAACGGGTTCTCCAGGCGAACATTTATCCCCGCAATTGTCGTTCGGCCGTCCATTCAATCTCCCAATCGGGTTCGCAATACCCTTACAACCAGAATTAAATTGTCCATGGCTAATATTTTGACTTCTCGTTGCGTTGCATTCGCCAATTTTGGGCTCATTAGCTCGATAAGCTTGGGGAATGTTTGGATAAATGGAATTGGCATGGGGGACGAGAAAGATTTCGGGTATGACGGCATTTCCAAGGGGATTTCGTTGTCCGGGAGTGCTCGTAGATTTTCCCCCGTAGGCGGGTGTCGTGCGAGAAGCTTTCTGGGTAGCGGTTAAAAGATTTTTCACTTCGTAAGGACACTGGGAGGATGATCTCGACGATACCGGTACATGGAGCCATTTTGGTTTTCCGTAAACCCGTAGATTAACCGGATTAACACCAACTAAGGATTCCTTGCCGGCGCCACTGGAGGAGGAGGAGGATAAACGATAGGTGTAATCCTCGCAAACGACCGACGACGAGACTGGATTTTCCTTTGGCTGATTATTTATACTACGAGCGACGGTTATGGAAATATCGCGAAGGATTTCCTCAGCTGTCAAATGGCTTTCAGCTTCGATCACGGAATTGAGGGTTCTCGAAAGTTCCAAAAGGACTTCCCGAGCGGAAGAAGCTGTGCCATTGTTTATACACGAATCACTGTAAGCGTTTGATCCGCAAGTTCGACAATAATCACAACAGCTGTAGATATTTTGATGTTTACAAGTCGCTTCATGATTTTGGGCAGGAGCTCCTGCAATATCGCAGTTCAACATTTCGCAACGATTCGACGGATCGACAGTGCCACGAATATCTCGAAAATCGTCCCCCATGTACGGCCATATGGGACGCGGTATCGTTTCCGCTTCGTGAATCACAGCCAAATTCGTACCACCTGCTGTTTGTTGCTGCGGTTGCTGTTGCTGATTCTGCGATAATCCTACGTTGTTCGTATGAGCATTTCCAGAATGATGATGATGATGATGGTGGTGATGTTGTTGTTGGTTTTGAGATGGGATCGTCGATGTGTTCTTCGAAATTCCAGGATTCGGACAACAACCAGGGTAACAAGAACCCGCCGATAATGGCGGCGATTGGCTCGAATAGCCTGAACTCGTCGAGATTCTGCAGCATGTCTTCTGATTCGTTAGTTTTTTCGCCGGTTCGCTCACCAAGTGAGACACTTCCGCGTCCGTTGCATCCGATGAGGGGTCTATCCTGTATTCATTAAATATCGTATTATTATAGCGTGCAAAAAAAAATAAACTATTTATTTAGCAATCATTTTCACCAGGTAATTACTATAATTAATTGTAATAAAATAATTGATATTGATTTTTTATTTATTACATTTATTTATTTATGTACAATGAAAAATATGATTTTAAATACCAAGTTATTGTAAAGAATTTGCAAAATAGAAATAACGATAGAAGCTATTGCTACGGAAAAAAAGAACAATGAAAAAAATAATAGAAGAAGGAAAAATGATGATCGCATACCAAAATAATAAAAAGAGGATAAAAATTAAAAATAAATCGCAAGTATTTATTTTCAGTATAGCAGAATCCGAAAATAATGATACCGGTTTTTGAGCTATTATTCTCCCTACGGGAAGAAACGAGGAAGCGAAAAATGCTAATTTCTTGCGAGCAAACATTTTTTTCACGTCTTTCATTTTATTTCAGTATTTTTTTTGTTTTTTTTTTTTTCACGACGTAGAAACACGAACCATTCGTTGAAACGCGAAGAATCTCGATGAAGTTGATGATTGTGCTGCGGATCCAGGACGTTAGCCGATCCGACGTCGCTGCTCGTTACCGTTTTGTTACCACGTTGGAGCATCACCTCGTGAGAGGCCAGCAGGGGAATGCACGCACACACGTGCCTCGTAAAAACCTGCCCTGCCTTCACGTATCGTTACGCTATATTGGTATAATAACGCATGGATCGGATGCTGGCTCGTCAAGGGCAAGGAGCCATCGCGGCATGCTCTCTTACTTTCTCGTAACTCCGTTCGTTAACCGAACGACAAAGCCGTCCACACGCTTCTTCCCAATCTCATCAACATTGCTGTTTCCTCTCACACACATTAACCAATTTTATTTCCACAAAATCTGTAACAAAAACAACAACAATTAATCACCATCAACAACGTGAATTTCTCTTGAAAATATATATTCACAATTTAGTTATAATTAATGAATCGTTGGTGTTTTTTTTTTTTTTTAATGGCTTTTACGTTAGCCATCTTGAAAATAATCGCAACTTTCGCCACTTTCATCGAACAAGACAAAAAATTGGGTGTAAAATTGCGTTATTTTTTTTTACCGTTTACTAGAGTTGCAATTTATAATTGACCAATAAATGTTAATGATAATCATACCAATAATAATAACAATAATAATAATAATGGTTTTCGCACTGTAATTGTTTTCAAGGTATTTTAAAGTTTGAAAGAAACAATTCCTAGGCCAAAAATTTAATTTTCCATTATTGCAAACTTATTGGCAATAGTGCAAAAGAATGTTGAAGTAAAGAAACAATGTCTCCATGCCTCCGAGGATCTGATTAATACGTTTCGTATAAAAATTGTCGCAAATAGCATGGATCGTTGATTATATTCTAACTTGTGTAATAATTCGTGTGTTTCGAAGGTTTCGCGGATCGGGAGTGACTGCGAGGAAAGGATTACAACTAGGATTACCGGCAGGGTTGGTACTCGGATGGCATAGATATGAGGCTTTGGTCACAGAGGGTAACTCGCTTTTGGCGACCGCGTGTGGAATGTCGATGGACGTCAGATATACATATATCTATATATACATGTGTACACGCGAGAGAGTAAGCGCTTGAGAGGACGCCAAGAAATAACGCAAAGTGGAAGGATAGAGTGCGAGAGTCTCTCTCTCTCTCTCTCTCTCTCTCTCTCTCTCTCTCTCTCTCTTTCTTTCTCTCGTCTCGGCGATATATATTCCATGCGTTCTCGATTACATTACAAAAGTACTTTTGTAATTCGACTCGCAACGAGTGTTCTAGAGCGTATGAAGGAAAAATAAACAGAATGGGAGTAAAGAATATTGGATGCATAAGAAAAAGAAAAGAAAAAGAGAGAAAAAAACACGTCGAAGCTGGTAGAACTCGTTACTGGCGTCGCAAGAGGCAGGACAACGCTATATACACATATATTTATATACATCTTTATATATGTGTGTATATGTGTAGTGGCGTCGCGTTGTCGGTCTCTCGAAATCCAGCCGACCTGCTGATCGAAGGAGACGCCAAACTCTATATAATACACACAAATGTCCCATATAAACACACACGCATATATATGTACATGAATAAACAACTTTAAGAAGCAAAATCAACGGGGCACGTTTCCCCGGTTTGTATTATCGACGATTTTTCGCATTCGGCGGGTTGTATGTACGATCAAGGTCGATTGCGTTTACGAGTTGTTGCATTGCGTGATTCTCTCTTGATCTCTTGTTTTTTATATATGTGTATGTTTGTTGTACATGTATTATATATAATGTACAATTCGACCTCTGTTATGTATTATGTATGGCGACCATGCTTGCATTGTCATTTACTCTACGGGGATAAGGATATATATCCCGCATACTTTTGGTACCCTCAAACGACTATCTCTCTCAAGTTTATGTAACTCTTCATCCGATTACCTCTCGCAGGACCTTGAATAGGAAATTTTCGGGATTGAGGTTATGTTCACGATCGAGTATATCGTCGCCGCGAGATTCCCGGGCAAAATGTAAACAATTTTTTTCTTTTTTTTCCCTCCTTTTTTACGAAGGTTTCTCGAACTTATTTGGGGGACAGAAATCTCATGGATCATACGTCCATCAAACGCGACCTGTTGATCCGTCATTTTTCCCGTATTCATCGTTAAATCGACACGTTTTCTTTTCGATAATTACGTATTAATGAGTTTAACATTTAAAACGGCGACAGGCACTTTTATTGCCGGAACGACTTTGATATCGTTTTATTAATTCTTCTTTTTATTTTTTTATAATTCTCAATTCGGTGAAAGTTCATAAAAAGCATATATGGGAGTTTTGAATGTGTCGGGGTAATAGAATTTAAAAAGTACCGGACTCACTCCGTTGATTGATTGATCGTTGGACTAAAAAAAAACTGTAATCACTGTAATTTCGTTTCCTTGTAAGGTTTTTTTTCACACGAAGTACTGCTAATCCGTAATGAAAAAAATATATATAAATAAAAATTCCCTCTTGCCCCTTTATAAAATTGGCCTATTTCACTGGTGCAAGAAAATTTGTACCTATGAATCCTCTCAAGGCTATGGGATGTGATTTTTATAGATTTATCATGTTTTAGTTATATTTACTTATGCTGGAGACTTTTACGGTATATGCGCAAGTTGGTCAATCGCGTCGCGTGCGAAGCTGCGAAGATTCCTGCTGCGAGAGGTTGCAAGAGCGAATGAGAGAGGAAAATAAAAATAGAGACATAGAACTGTCAGATTTATGATGATAATTCAACGAATGATGATTTCACATATAATAATATTACGCCATTAGCTTTTTTTAAATTACTTTTTTTTTATTACTATTATTATCATAACCACCTCATTCATGATTCTAGTCTACTGAGGCTAATCATCTGGATGTTTATAAATGCCATTCAATTTGCAAGTATTACACTAATATACAAAGTTGATTAGTTCGTACACATATATTCATGTGTTTATGCGTCTGTGTGATGTTGGCAGACGATCATCTATTGCTAAGAGGACTCGGTGCTGTGGAATTTAGCGGCTCGTGTTAGCTTCTCTCGTCATTGCAAAAACGTAGACGTTTATATATACACAGACATACACTCGTATACATATTTAAAAAATATACATGTATTTGGTGCTTCGTGCTCGGTCACACAGTCGCAAACCTGTCCCAAGTTGTCTGTACAGCCGCGACTCGCGCGAGACTTTCACTTCTCCACGCGAACGAGGCGAACTTCAACGGAGGCGGACACTTTGTCGGTTTGCTGTGGTGGTTCGTTTTTTCTGGTTTGTTTTTCTTCTTTTTTCCCTCAAAGTACTACTATCACTCATACGAATAACTAAAAGCAAAAGAGAGAGAGGGAGAGAGAGAGAAGGATGTTTTTTACATTTGAAATAAAGGCCCAAATGCCAAGCCAATAATAAAACCAGAAAATATCTGTTGATCGAAAAAAAAAATTAATAAAAGGAATTACGAAAAAATGATAAAAAAAAGATATTAAAAAGGCTATTACAAGCGAGATCTACGTCAGCATTTGTCCGACGAACGTTATTATTGATGAAACAAGAGAATTTTTCTTTTTTTTTTTTTTAAAGGGCAATTGGTTTTTTTTGGTTCCCCTTATGATACTTAACGATGAGACGATGATATGCTAATGTGTGAGGGAAGACGAGCTCGCGAGCACGCGGTGTGTAGTAAAAGTAAAAGACCTTTTGTACGGTGGATTATTTCCCAATGAAACCTTCGGTGAACATCGTTTCTTCATGGGCAAAAACATCGTTGAGCAATGTAAGGAATATATAGAAGTCTTTGTTCCTACGTGATCCGGAATAATGCTACGATTATACATTTTTGTTCCCTTCGTCTGAACCAAAAATAAATGTAGTCTCATTTTTTAACCATACGTGTGCGTTGCTTTTTATTGCTACACGTGGACGTAAATTATGTATTCTCGGTCAAAAATATACACGGACATGGTAGTTTTTGAATCGTTGGCGATGTAATTGTAGAAAAAAATAAAAAAAAAACAATTGTGATGCACAAATCTCTGTTGATTATGACCCCGTTATGCACCGAGAACAACATTAACTTTTGTTGCACAATAGAATATTCTCCGTCAAGGATTTAAATAAGAGGCAGGATAGGTAATTGCAGTCCATCATCACAAGTGGATTTTTATGTTATTCGCAACGATGCTGGTTAACCCGGGGTCCTTCACCTCTTGTACGAATATTATAGGCTCGCTCATTCTCTCTCTCTCTCTCTCTCTCTCTCTCTCTCTCTCTCTCTCTCTCTCTCTCTCTCTCTCTCTCTCTCTCTCTCTCTCTCTCTCTCTCTCTCGTTGAATAGCCACACGTTGCGGGGAACGCGCGCAGTGATTCATAACTAATCTCAACTCGGAACATGTACCAGCTGGGGTATACATATTATTGCATACGATTGGAAATAAAGATAGGCTTCTACAACCGGATCTCCTAAGCTGTTTCTTCATTCTCTTCGTCTCTCCTTCTCTCCTTTTTCCATTCTCCTTCTCTCTCTGTCCCGGAGCTTGAGAGGCGAATACCATGATTTTATGGCACCTGGGTGCAGCTAAATCTCAGCTGGGTTGGGTGCAATAGAATCCGAGTTGAGTATGGGGTTACAAACGTGATTTTAACAACGAAATGCATAGTCTATTGCAGTGTTACAAAACTGGATATTAAGTGGAATTCTTTGTGATCTAAATTCTTAGATTTATGCCCTTGTGTTTTTCACAGCTCTTTATCAATACACGTAATCGATAAATCGTCACGTAATTGTAGGTGAACCAACAAGAATAATTATTCCTCCTTTCCGTCGAAACGACGACGCGAGAGAAACAGAGAGTCAAACAGACAGAGAGAGAAATGGAAGCTGGCTCTCCCTACTATACAATATTAAGTGGGTTCCCAAAATCGCACGCTTTCGCATTCGCGGCCGCCCGTTTGGGCGATCAAGGTCGGGACAGGGTTCCCTCCCTCTTTATCCCCCCACGTGGCCTAGAGTCGTTCTCCCGGTTTATAATGATATATAGATACACGGGTATGTGTATATATAACATATCACGAAAATATCTTTGCCGAGAGCTCCCACCTCGAATACCGGAGTCCATTAATATCCCAACTTTCACTTTGGGCAACGAACACCCATTTGGCTCTAGTTACTTTCGTGTGATAAACGCTTAACAATATATATATATATATATATATATATATATAATTGGTACCGCAAGTTCAAGGTACTTTGGTCCTTTCGTGTCAATTTAGCTCAAATTTAGAAAACGACTGAAGCATTGTCATTTCATGGGGTGGATAAAGTTATGGCTATTAAATCATGTTCAAAGTCTGGGCGAAAGTAACGTGCAAGGGCTAAAAATACCCTTCGGTTTTAAACGACTTCAAAATTTCACTTTTGCAGTCACTTTTTTGACGATACATCAGTTCGCCTTAGAAGAATCAATTGTTTTGAAAAATTCCCGAAAAAGCTCATTTAAATACAAAAATAACTTTTGATTTATCAAAAAATGACTACACTTCAAATCGCTGAGAAATTCGAAACTTTGTAGAGCGATTTTATGGCGGTTTTCGTCTATGCAAACTGCACGGAGAAATCGTTGAAATCAGCTGATCGCAGTGAAACGCATAACACTCGCCTATTTGCCCGGCGGGTAGTCAAGAGTTGAAAAGATGATAACAGGATATATTGATAATTCTCATAAGCACGCTATTTCGTAACATATGGACTTGTCTAAGACTGTTTTAAACTGTATTAAAGTTTGCATCGTTGCAACATAACGAAAAATAATTGAATTATTTACCAATTTCTCAATTTTCGATGTGCTAATTTTTCTTTGCAAATTTAGTTCTCGATTCACCGACGAAGGCTATAAAATTTCCATTGCCTAATACTGCAATTCAATTTGGTGCTCAGCTAAAGAAAAAAAAAAGAAACAAAAAATCGTTGCACCCAAACAATGAAAACTTCAACGTCTTTTTTAATTACCAATCATTCGTCAGGAGTTTGCTCTCTTTTCTTCTCGTTGATTGATTCAATCAATCGATCCATCAATCTTTTATTCAGGATTTCAGGGATCATTATAGTCGATGAGTTTTACCAACGAATATTGTTTTCATTCATGACTCAATTGAAATTATCGCCTTTTTGGTGGTTTGTAATAATATAAATGGTTATGAAGTAGACAATGCGCAAGATCCAAGTCTAATTTCCGGCGACGGAAGGTCTTCGGTCCATACTGGAAGAGGTCACAGTCTAAGCCAGACTTTCGATCCTCGAACAATCGGGCCCCATTTTTTTATTTCGCATGTACTATATTTTCATGGTAAAAACATTGAAACGTGACCGCAACACTTAGCTCGAATGATGCAACGATAAGAAACGGACGTGCTCCCGGTGCAATTAAAAAACCATGTTGATCGTTATCCCCGGTGATTATACTCGTACATCAAGACGAACGAGCGATTTTATTCGCCTCCTCCGTCGCCTTATCCCGACGCTCTTTTTCTTTTTGACCATGAATACTAAAGTTCACGTATTTCAGTCCGCAAATTACTTTTTATCGCGGTAATATCACTGTTTTACAAAGGAGCGAACTAATTCCCATGAAAAAACAAAAAAAATACAAGTAGCCTAGCTCAAGGCGAAAGAAGCGGCTGGCTGTCTGTGCGTGTCTCAAGTCACAATGAATTATCGCTCTTACGTATCATTTTATAAAACACTGAATTATTTATCGAGCGTATTTTTCACGAGTTTCGATTATCTCGTAACCCCCAGCTTATTTTTATTTTATTTTTTCCCTCTTTTATCTCTTGCTGGTGAAAATGGCTCTCGCGAAGAATTATGCGTCCTTTCGTTTATAGGTCTCGATATTTCATAGTGTCACTCGTTGTGCTCGATCAATCCTATTCGTTCGTAAGTCACTTTGTCTTTGGCCATCTTGACAGCAGCATTCTCGGACATTCTCTCCCGATCAATCCGTGATTCACACAATGGATTTTTCTTCCGAGGTTTGCGAAGGAAAACTAAATAGCGGTCAATGTAAAACCGGGAAACCCTCTCGGAGAACAAAGAATCGTGATACTTTTATGATAATCGTCGCCTCTAAAAATGGCTAATTTCAATGAAAACTCATTCGCTATCAAGGAAAAATCTACAACACAAGGCTCAAATGCTGTTCAAAGTAATATTCTTTGTCAAACTATATTCAATTTTAATCCTAGGTTACTACCATTTTTTGTGTCCCGATCATACGCATCATGGGTCTTAATGACCCAGAAAACTTTGCCCATAACTCTCAAAAGAAATGGTATTTTTCGATATATAATATTTTGTTCATTAACGGGAGAAACCAGTTTAGGAGGCCGAAATTTTGGTGTTTTTCGTGAATTTTTTTGAACAGGGAAGGAATAATCAGAATTTGTTTAAACTTGGAGGATATTTTATTCGTGTTTTGAAGTACACTTTGTAATTTTTTCAAGTCATTTCCGCTGGAAATAGTGGAGTTAGAAGCTGCTGTCCATGGACGACTTTTTTCAACTGGTGGGCATTCTAGTTCAAAAAGTTATTGACCAATCGTTCTGAAAATTTGTGTGAATATTCTTTATTCAATTACAATCTATATGAACCTAACTCTGGGATGATATTATTATTAAAAATATTTTTTTTAATGCAAAAAAGGTGAAAAAACATGGTATAAAAACATTACATTGTGTTCAAACACCTCAAAAAAGTGCAATTTTCAACTTTTTTGATCACAATTAGGTTCATATTCTTAGGAAATATGCTGTTAACGAAAAAAGAAAATTGTAATGATTACAGTTAAAAATTGTGACTTCAGGAATGCCCACCAACAAAAAAACTCGGATGGCGATCGTCCATGGACAGCAGCTTCTAACTCCACTATTTCCGGCGGAAAGGACTTGAAAAAATTACAAAGTGTACTTCAAAACATGGATAAAATATCCTCCAAGTTTAAACAAATTCTAATTATTGCTTCCCTGTTAAAAAAATTCATGAAAAACACCAAAATTTTGGCCTCCTAAAACTGGTTTCTCCTGTTAAGAAATTTGCGCATAGCTCGCTAGAGAAAAACAAATTGTTCAACTGCAATTATTGAAGTTCTTAAAAAAGTACATCCCAATTTAGTTGAAAATGAAGATTTTTGGCTGGAACGGAAAAAACCGACGGCAGTAATCCATAGTTCAACCAAATTGTGGATTAAAGCGGTCACGATTGTTTTTCTCGGTACGAGAGGTATTTCTCATCTTCGCGGGGTACCGCAGCCATAAAAAAAGGCTATCGTCCCGCCCAAGAAAGGCCAAAGATGCAGAAGCGTCCATCTTTAAGTGTTCGTGTCGCTTCTCTCTTTCTCTCTCTCTCTCTCTCTCTCTCTCTCTCTTTCTCTTTCTCTTTCTCTCTCTATCTCTCGCGAAAAATATTTGATTTACAAACTTTCACTCGAAACGCGCGCGCATCTCGTACAGGGTATATGATGTCGCACGCGGCGCCTTCGAGTCAGGGCCGTTGGTTCGTCGTTGGTCGCGACACATACGCACAAGTACCAAAAGAGACCAAAAAAAAGAGAGAATAAGAGAGGAAGGGGGGGGGGAGAAAATCGTGTATGAAAGAGTAAGAGTGGCCTGTTTGTATCTTATTTGAGTTTCTCGTTAACCTGACAAATAAACATTAGCAAATACCGAAGGAATGCATAATTGAAGAAAAACCGCGGTGATTAACAGCGGAGGATAATTTACAGCTTAACAAAGGCCAGTAAAAAGACACAACATTAAGAGGACAAGAAGAAGTGCAAGGAGGAGGACGAGGAGAAGCGTGGGAAGGGGGGGGGGGGAGGGACAGAAGTGCATAAAAATAACGATAAAAGAAAAAAATTGAGGCAAACGGGACGAAATGAAACATCGGGCTGCAAACGGGGTCTCTGCTCGCGGGTCGAGGTCCCTGATGGTCACGTGTGTTTTCCGAGCTCACTGCACAAGAGCCCAAAAAAAAGCACCACCAATCGAAAAAGCAAAAAAAAAAAAAAAGAAAAAGCATGTACTCTGTCATACGTCGTATGTTTAAACTCGCCTCGATATCGTACTACGCGAAGAACATCCCTCTCTTCTTCGACATTCTCTATCGTCCTTCTCCTCCCTTGCCCTCTCCCCACCCGTTTACCCTTGATGGTCATAACATTTCTCCTCTCGTTCTTTTTGTTCAATCTCGGGGACGTGTCCTACGTTGGAATTTCAATTCTTCAGGCTAAGAAAGTGTGCCTCTCCGGGTCAATTTAATTTTACCACCACCATCGTTTTACCCGCGCCCGATTTACCATCGCACCCGCGGTTGATCCACGATTGCGTGATATTACACGTGTATATTATTTCCCATATTTATATACGTATATATATATGGATATGCCTGCGTCACACTCGGATCCTATAAACGAAGAAAAAGTCTCTTGCCAGTTAGGTAAGATATGACACGTATATGTATAATTTCAAATTATCCTATGTATGATGTATTAGAGAATCGCTTTTTTTTATCTATATATTTTTTCTTTTTTTCTCGATCGTTCTGTCCGGCAAGGAGACACTCTGCGTCATGTGACAACGTGCACTGAGAAATAAAATTTGTTAATCGAACAAAATCCTATTCAGTTGGCCAATAATATGGTGGATCCAACAAATGATTTTAGTTCATTTAAGGTAGTACATACGCAACATGGTCTGAGACCGAAAGTTTTGATATTCCAAACTAATATTGTTTACATTATCCTACACGGATTGGTAAAATTTCAATTATATTGACCATCCAGTTATCGAGATATTTGCTTTTGAAATTACCATTTTTAACACGCGTTTCATAAGGCAAACCCTGTAATATATCACATTTCTATTAATATAAAAAAACGGGGAGACAGAAACCAATGAAAAACTGTGCAATCATAAATAGGCATTGTACGATTACGGTCAAAACAAATTATCACTTTTTATTATAAACTTTCCGAGTTGCGAGGATTTAAAGTACGAAATGCGTGACAAAATTTGATCGGCTGAGTCCGTCTGACAATGCATAACCTGTCAATGACGTGAAAAAGTAAGGTTAGGAGGATGCGAGTAGGACAGGTCTCACTAAAAGTTTTCGACCGCAGGAAACTGGACTACTCAAAAAATTGATGCTATTTTATTTACAGTGTTAAATTTGGAATTTTAAATGGTTAAATATTTTATGGATGTAAATCGAAAACAGGTCATTTCTTCACTTTTTAAAATTATTGCCCATTGTCAAATCTGAAAGTAGATTTACTTTTGAATGGGACTATCTCGACTGTTCTACCTTAACAAAAAAATATTTGGATCGACTATTTTCACGTCCAACTAAATGGGATTTTGTTCGGTGAACAATGTTTTTTTTGTTCAGTGTGTTTTCGAATGTAATATTTACATTGTCCATAATATTCGGTTACTTTGTTCGTTCAAACTTTCAGGAAAGTCACAAATGTTCAGGTTCTTTTCGAAATGAAATAATATTCGGATTTTATGTTATTCACTCAACCCTAAGTCAGTACCATTGGGTCATTTTGATCCGGGCTCCAACACTCTTATTTTTGGCTCAATTGAGACGCACTTCGTTTTAGAAAAAATATCCTGGAAAGACCAATTTCTTCGAGAATGAGTTTTGTCAGCACGGAAAGTTCGCCGGGTCATATATACCCACGGTAGTAACGACCGGGGCTCAAAAAATATCGTTCTATCGCACCCTTGTGTAAGGTTTGACCATCCCGCTTTTTTAGCTGGTTTTTTTTATCCTTATAATCCCAAAAGTATAGAAGATTTTTTTTAAGGTAAAATAGCTGACGCAGACTAGTCAAATGAGTGCTAAATTTTCAAAATACATTTATGGAAAGTTTAATGCACTAATTAAATGAATTGGGACTTGATTTGTATTACAGCATGTCTTATTAACCTATAAAAAATATTAATCCTAGATCCCCACAATGGGGTAATTAGTTATCCCACGAAAATGTTAAATTTCCTTCCCGAACCAATTTTTTAAAACCATTCCTTTGGATTTATAGAGTTTTCACCTTTAAATATTTATAAAATGCGATTTTATCGTCTACCATTCTCTTCGTTATCTAAAAACAAAGAGAATGGTATACAATTAACCCTAGCTACACATTACGGGGTCCAATGGACCGACAGCAACACTACATTTTCACCTTTTTTTCACCACACGCTTTTTCATAAACGTTATAACTTTTTATCAAACAACTTTTTGGCTTTACTGATTGCTTCTCCGGATTAGTTGGAGTCTGGCGTTTCGATTTCACTACAATTAAACCTCAATAGACGCGTTTGTTACAATGTTATAGGGCAATAAAAGTCGTCGGTCCAATAGACCGATAGTGTGTAAGTAAGATACTAAAAGTTATAGTGTGTAGCTAGGATTAAGGTGAGCAACCACTTTAGATGCTTGAAAAAATCAATTTTTTTTTATTTCATAAATCGTTAGCAAAATATCTTAAGAATACACTCTAAAAATTTCAAGACGATATTCGGATTCCTTCTAACGGTATGTATTGTGACGAAAACACTTACGCGATGTCCTTATAAACTTTTTATTTTTATGTTTCATCCTATTTCGTCCGATATCCGACATTTTTTATGGAAAATTGCGAAAATGACACAACAACGTTTCGCGTGCGTTTGTTGACTGTTTTCGTCGGCGGCCATCTTGAACACTATGCTAACAATACGGTCTTACATACAGGTCTTGCAACTAAGTCAAATTTTGGTGGTGGGGGTGGTCGCGTTACTGTCGGCCCATTAGTGGCCTCGGCCGCCGCTACGCGTCGCTTTGATCAAGTCATAGCGGCAACAGAGCGGAAGACCCATATGATATAACCTATAAACACGGTCTTACATTAAATGTGATTACAAAGAACACCACGTGTTATTTTGTGATTTTGCGACGCTATTTGAAATCCTGGTGATATTAATTGTTCACACAATATTTCGTTTTCCGAAAAAAATTTTATCTACACCTGCCATTACTTTGCAAAAATTCCTTAAATATAAATTCTGAATGCAATTTGATATAACAAAACTAATGCCCCACGTCTCCCCGTACGTTGGAATAAAAATTTATTGATGTCCGTGAATATATTGAAAATATTGAAATTAATGAAAATTATAAAATTAATTTGATTTAATAATTAACCACATATTTATTCTGAAAAAAAATATACATATTTTGTGCCAGCAATCTAAAAAAAAATTAAGTCCTGAAGGCGGGTCTTGTCTTCAACCCGTTACCCTCACCACCGAGGCTCAGCGTTAACCGCTTCAGCTAAACGTGCTTCTTACAGCCATCAAAAATAAATGATACATGCTTATCAGGGCTGCTTGAGATAATAATGCTTTAGGGTATAGAAAACTGCAGTTCAATTTTTTTTAATATTCATTAATATTATTTTTTTTAATATTCAATATTCATATTTTTTTCGTCGGAAACGTTCCTATATGTACATTTCTATCATAAAACTGGTTATAATTTCGACGCATGCGCTCTAGTCGCTATGACAAGTTCGTAGCGCCGTTCTTGAGGCTGCAAGCCAAAACTTGGTGCCGACATTAAGCAAACCACCCCCACCACATTCGTCGCAAGACCTGTATATAAGACCGTGGCTAACAACGACGAAAGTGCCTGGCCGCCGCCTATCGTGAAAAACAAGAACTAAAAAATGCGTACATTACTTTTAGCATGTCGCAATAATTAATTACTAAAAAGACTTTATTATAATTTTAAAAATGCGTAAAATGTAGAGAAAAATCAGACGAATGAAAGGGAATAACTCGCGCGGTAAAATGACGAGAAAATGACCGGTAAATTAAGAGTGTAAAAAATGAATGTTTCTGCGCATGCGCGTGGCGCATGCGACAAGGGAAAGAATGAATGAAAGCGTGTTCTTTATTGTTTCAAAATTAATTAAAATAACTTTTATTATACGAAAATCTTCACAAAATGTTTAAATAAAATTGAAAAATGTTCAAATACGATAAAATTATTATAAAAAATTATAAATTACAAAAATTGTGAATTCTTGTGCAGGCGACGCGCAAAGTGGGGGTAGCGTCGAACGAATGAAAGTATGAAAATGTGAGAGTGGGGGAAACATAGAGCGAATCTAAAAATTGTTGTAAATAAGCGTGCGCAGAACGGGTCCGAGACTACCCGGCAAGCGAATCGGAACACGAGCGCGAGAACAAAGGATCTGCTGGGTATAAAAAACCGTGCACAGCAGTAGTGAGAAGGCATTTTGCTCATTCTGGAAACGTGGAAACAGAGCTCGGAGACAACACGCTCTCAGCAGCAGAGATTCTTCCCAGTCCCAGCAGTGTAATAACCTATCTTCTTTATCATTATTTGGCGCTTGGAGTATCGGAGCGGTTCGACGCCGTTCAACTCCCATAGTCCAAGGTCAATTCCTAATTCTTTTCATTTTTCCTATTATTCCTTTATGCTTGGAGTATCGGTTTTCTTTTCATTTTTCCTATTATTCCTTTATGCTTGGAGCGGTTCGGCGACGTTCAACTCCCATAGCTCGGGGTCCGCATCCTTACCTGTGGTGTGTAGGGTATCGGCGTCGTTCGGTGACGTTCGAAGCCCGTAGCTTGCACACTACGCTTCCTTTAATTATTTTCATCTTTTCTAATTTATGCCTGCTGGAAACGGGAAGTCTGCTTGCTCTCTTTTGATTAAAATTTGCTAATTAATTTTATATGTTGAATATTTTTATTCAAAATTGTTTTTAATAAAAATAATCAGTCTGCGTCACTTGTTATACTCAGCAATCCTCGTCTATTCTCAATAATCCTCAACTATCTGAATTTGCTAATCCAAAAGGCCGCGGTAAGATTATCCATTATATAGAATCAATTAAATAATTAAAATTATCATTATTGTTATATCGAGTCAAACCACTTTTGGATTATTAAAATTTCGAATTATTTTGTTTATTCACTGCACAATAAGAGTGAATTGCACGGCAACATAAAGCCCTATTAACCCTTTGTGTCACACATTTTCAGAATTCAATGCTGAGGTGGTACTCTCAGAGTGCCACCATGGCACAAAGGGTTAATTATTATCAAATAATTCAAATATTGTTTGAATTATTATTATTATTATTCTATAGACAAAGATTCATCGATGATTTCGATTATTACTGTTAATTAGCCTCGAAGACATCGTTTTTGTTATCAAACAATTATTACTGTGGTTTTTCCCATTTAAATGATCATTCTGACGCGAAAAGCGATTTGAGACAAATATCGTCGTTTAAACAGTTATAAACAAATAAATAGAGTTGTTTGATTTTTTATTTATTTATTTATTTTTATTTATTATTATTATTATTACAGAGTTTTATTTATTATTACCGGTTTTTTCCGTCTGATCCGGATTATCAGATAAATAAATGCTAGCTAAATCATACGAACGCGAAATAAAACAAATATTCATTTATTGTAACAAAAAACGGAAAATTTACATTGTTTTATTGAATAAATTAATTTTGTTATTATTTTGAACATAAAATCCGCGTTTCTCACGTTTCTTTCATAACTGCTCCAAAAATTATTAGGAAGCTCGGACTGACGTTTAGCGTACACGGCAAAAGCGTTCCGTTACAGTATATAAATAATAAAGACTCTCCGCTCGACTTCCAAGCGCGCTCAAACTTTAAACGTGTTTTTCTCCAAACGACATTTTTTCAATTTGTGGGAATCATAACTCAAAAACTTATTGATGGATCATTTTTAAATTTAGAACACGTTTACATAATATAATTTACTAAAACATGAACCTAAAGTTGGAAAGATTAGATTGTTTAAAACATATTTATTATTGCAAATTGCCGGGGGAAAAAATGCTAAAAATCGATCATTTTTTTTTTCAAAATTTAGGTTCATGCTCTTAAAAAACATCTCAAGAATGTATAAAAATTCGTTAGACTATTTCAGATGCGTATTGCGAGTTGCACAATTCCAGCATATCGACAACGACGAGGACACGCCAAGGGACACAGCGGATTACACCTTAATTAATGCATGAAATAGCTTGAAAAAATTGTCAGAGATGTATGAAAATATGAATTGTCAGAGTTGCGGAAATTTCTGTTCTTTTCACAATAAAAAAAATCAAAAAATCATCTAATTTTCGGTCTCCTAAAGTGGTTGCTCGCCTTAAACCTTATTATAGCATACGAGGAACATTTTATGCTAAAGAGAAGGTTGGGGTAATTATTTATCCCGGTGTGAGGTTTAGGATGGAAAAAATTAATTGTCGGGTTCTAGGGTTAATAACAATAGATTTGCAAAACCTCCAACTGATAAATGCAAAGTTCCACGACGTCATATTTTCATCGAGATTTTTCAAACAGTAATCCGTATTTTTCAACCGATTTTAATGTACCATGTTTTATTTTGTTCCTCGAGAGATCCTCTACGAATTTACCGTGTGGATTTTGTTCTGAGTTTCATCGTTTTACCGTTGCAGCCAATTGTTTAAAGGGCTGAAAAAAATTTTATAAACCAATTGCCATAATTTTCATATTAATAAGTTTAGAAAAAAACCTACGCGGTAAATTCGTAGAGGATCTCCTGAGGAAAAAAATAAGATGTGGTGCATTTAAATCGGTTGAAAAATACGGATTATTCTTTGAAAAATCTCAATGAAAATATGACATTATGAAATTTTGCAGTTATCAGTCGATAATTTCGCAAATCCATCGTTATTCATTTTTTTTTTTAGGTTAATAAGACACGCTGTAATGCACATAAACCTTCAATTAATTTGATTAGTGCATTGAACTTTGCATAAATGTATTTTGAAAATTTAGCATTCATTTGACTAGTCTGCATAAGCTACTTTACCTCAAGTTCTCTTTAAGATGCAAAATAGTTCGAATTTTCAATGGAAAAAAATAGTTAAAAATTGCATAGGTCCCTGAAATTCTGTTGCCTTACTTGTTCGGTGTAATCAATGCCTGTTTTATATATGCATACACGAGAAATTGATACCCCAAGGATATTGCGTGAAATAGTGAGCGAATATATAGCCAAAGGGTTAAAATGTCGTGCTAATAATAATGTTCCAGATAAATTGTAACAAAATAAAGATACAACTATACTGAAATAAGAGCCTTAGGTCAAGAAATATTGAAATGTCAGATTCCCCATAATTCGAACGATTTTTCAACATTCGAATCGCACGCAAACATGGGGGCATTGTTAAACGGTATGATTGTGCAAACGTGGGAAAAAACTTGATGTTATTACGAAATTCAACATATTTACTATTATGCTGGTTCGGTAATATATGTACTACTTCACGCCGTTTCTTTTTTACGACGTTAATTTCGGATTTATCTTTTTTATTTTTCGTATATTTTAGGGTAATTAAAAGCATGTGTTTCCGGTGACGCAAAAGACGATTTGCATGCTTCATAATTTTACAACCGAATTATAATTCCAAGCATATGGTCCTTGTCTGGTGGGACGATATTTGTTGTTTTTTCTTCTTATTTTTTTATTTCATTATAAATAATTATGATTCGGGAGTGTGAAGAGAGAAAGTCCATTTTACTTCGAAACACTCGGTGACCGTTATTAACCTTACGACTCTTATTTTTATTATTATTTTGTTTTATTATTCGCTTTTTTGCTTTAATCTTATTTTTACCGTATTCGAATATGGCCGATGGTTCGCCAAAGATATTGTCGAAAAACTTTCAGCTTCGGTTAAGTGACGACGGTTACTGCACGGACGCAACAGTGACGAGAATGATGTATATTGATGTACTATATGAATTGAGGCTTTCGTTATTAGTCATACACTTCCGTCATCGGAGATACGTGGATGGAGAAAGTATTCGGCTATAAGTGTTCGCGAGACCTGAGAGAGGTTCATTCCAGCATCGTATTTGCTGCTGCTCCCTCCCTCAGGCGAACAAATATATACACCCAATCGTAAATCCCGCAGTTTAATTATTCAAAGAAAAATATCTATTTTTTTATCGACTACATTCTCTCTCTCTCTCTCTCTCTCTCTCTCTCTGTCTCTCTCTCTGTCTCTCTCTCTCTCGTTTATGTTACGTCAAAGTGTTTACTTATACGTACACGCGTATTATTGCAAGAGAAGCGTACATGACCGTTCGTCCGTCAATAAGGGCCGGTTGTTTCACCTACAGATAAATTTTACCTGACGGTTGCAGCATTGGGTAGCAGGCCTTTAACTATCGGATAAAATTTACCTGGAGGTGGAACAACCGGCCCTAAGAGTCATAGTTTTTTCTTACTCTTCCTCTTTCTCTCGTGGGCACTTTCCTCTCTTTCTCTTTGATCTCTCTATGACAAAATTTATACACGCGAGATCTTTTTCCTCTTTCACTTTAAACTATTTAGTTTCCTTATCGTGTTCGATCAGTCACGTATGAAATTTCGATTTTCACATAATTTCCAATGAACCATGTGTGCCCAAAAAATAATTCAAATCACACGCTTTTTTTTTGCCCTCAAGCTCTACTTTCTTTTTTCATTTTTTTTTCAATCGCTTCGAGAACGGTCATAAGGCGCGCCAGAATTTTTCGCTCATAACCTCTTTCGTTTGGTTTTTTATTTCTTCTTCGATGTATTCAAAATTTTTTTTCCAAGGAGAAAGCACGCTTTTGAGATATCCATTTTTACCGGCCGCTCTTGTCGCCACAATTAAAACAAATTCGCACGATATTTCGGAATTTTTATTTCATTTTAAAATAAAAACATCGGGAGTAGATTGGATTATAAAGAATTTCACGTTATTGGAATTCGCAACAGAGCTTTTCAACACGAAAAAAAAACGTTCACGCAATTTTTGTTTGTTAACATTGTTTTATATAATTGTTTGTGTGCTAATAACAGCAACCACACGTAGAAACAAAAAAGTTTTATTTTCACAAGAATTTCTAAATTTTATAAATAAATATATCTTCTCGATTCATTGTCGCCTGATTGCGAGAAAAAACAAAAGTTTTTCATATGAATGATTTTTTTTTTCGCAATCCAGATATCTCGTTTTTTATATAGACGATAATTTTCCACAATTTCGCCTCCATTGATTGTAGGCTAGAAATAAACAAACTTCAAGCAGTTCGTACCTAAAAAAAAAAAAAAAAATATTTTCTTAAGGCGTCTTCTCACTTTGGAAATTTAAAAAAATCGATTTTTTTTTTTTTTTAAATTTTGAAAGTACATATCTTCAAAAATGTCATCTCGAAATTTCATAAAGATCGGACGAGTCTAACTACATTTTTTGGCGACCGTTAGGTGACTACCTGAGAGTACCCGGCGATCCCTTTCACGCCGCTCGGACGGTCCCTGTATATCTGACTCTATACAATTGAATAGCCGTGTTCTTTTGTTAATGTAGTACCCCTTGCTTAGGTATATTCTGTTTTCGGGTCTATACTCATGTAATAAGACCTTAACACGTGCATTTTTCAAAAGAAAATCACTCGGCAACGATGCTAAACTGTTATTTCATCAGTCTAATTTGAAACTTCGTAACGGCAACATCTCTGCGCTCAGGATTGTTATAATGGATAAAAAGACTTCGCAACAAAGTGCCACGTGGCGACGTCCAAGTTCGAAATCTAAAAAAAGAAAATTTCGTGGAGTGCTTCCACACCAGTCTGAAGCAGATACGAGTCATGCTAGTGCGAGTGCAGCAAAATTAAAAAAATCGGACGATACAAGTTTCGATGTACACATCGATCCAACGGCTGGATATAGTATTATTCAGTTTTTTCTTGTTTTTTCTACATTACAACAATATGTGAAGTGTAAAGTTTGTAACAAAGATGTTTCAAGAAACATCATCAAGAAAAACCGTGGAAATTGCTTGCCAAACAGCGGCATGCATTTATAACGAAGGGCTACAACCTGTTTTAAAAATTTTGGAGGTGATGGGTGTCAAACTAGGCCCTATCGCCGTTCAATACGCCGAGAAACGCGACAGTGATCGCGTACGCGTAGGGAACCGCCGCAGCTCTAACGCTTCAAAAGAGACTAGGTCGAGACGAAGGGAAGCTACTTTGGACGAACACACCTTCTACGAAGAATCGGAAGGTCCATTGTATGGAGCAGGCATCGCTGATTAACCCGAGGTAAGGTTTTTTCATGATTTTTCTGCAACCAAAACTTTAAACGCAGTTATCTCAAAACAAGGTTTTTCGGTGCTTTGTTGATGAAATTTCGGAAACTATCCGGCCGATTGTCATGAAATTTGAATGACATATGCTTCATAGTTATGGCTATAGCGCATATCATCAGATTTTTTAAATTTTGATTTTAAGAATTTTTTTTTTACAAAAAACTGCAAAAAAATCGTGGTTTTTTTTTACTTTTTCGAAAAACGTGCGCCATTTTGTTATTTTCGCGAATATCAAAAATCTGATGATATGCGCTATAGCCACTGACATACTGAATCTAAAACAGTTTTATTTTTTTGTTTCAGACGACCCGTCTCGGAGATACCATCAACAAGCCACGACCATAACATTTTTACACGGGTTTTTCAATGCTACTGATGTATTATAATAATTGTTTAAAAAAATAAAATAAAAATTTTTTCATGTACTTGAAAGATGTGTTTATTACATAGGATCCGTTTTATCCCATAATTTTAAGCAAAAATCCTCGAAAAAAAATCGCAAAAACAGCCTATTTTTGAGGCGTTTAAAGTGAGAAGATGCCTTAATACCGTAACGGGATCTCGTTAATTCGCAAAGAATTTTTAACATTTTTTTGCCCCTCGATGGCGCCGCGAGATTAATGAGTTATGCAAATGAAACATTCTCGGGATTTTTATAAGAAGACGCGTCTAGGGAACTGATCAAGGACCTTGAAAATTTACATGTATAATATATATGTATAGAAAATAATACATATCGAAAAATTACATCTAATCTATATGTTTTTCGTGTATAGTTTGTTTCGAATCATCTGACATTTTCATTAATACATAATTCGAAAACAAGTGTGACGGAATAATAAATGGTTCGTGAATAAAAGATGTTTGCGACGAACACGAAATGACTACAATAATTGACAATACAACGAGCACGATGAAAAATGATAATAATTACAAGAATTAGCGAAAAAATCATACCTGTTAAAATGTCGACTTGTCCCAGAAAAAAACGAAGTTTTTAATTGGCGATTCTGGAAGTGCAATCGAATATGAAAATCTTTTCCTTCAGTAGTGAATGAGGCAAAAACTTTCACGCGTTATAAATACTTTAATATGTAAAAATACAAAAACACACACACGAGAGCATGCACGAACGCGATTTGTTTGCGCTCTCGGTCGTGCACTCGCGAGACGCCCGAAAGAAACTGAAAGTCCCGTTTGGTTTGTCGTGCGGCTAGAGGCCCGCGCGAGAGACAGACGCGAATATAAGCACGGTAATCTCTCTCGCGAGTACGGGGAACTTTTTAGTCGAGGC
The DNA here is from genome assembly GCA_963989365.1 of Rhimphoctona megacephalus. NCBI lineage: Eukaryota > Metazoa > Arthropoda > Insecta > Hymenoptera > Ichneumonidae > Rhimphoctona > Rhimphoctona megacephalus. The sequence continues at coordinate 14,699,279 of OZ022419.1, forward strand.
GTCGTGCAAGATCGTGCACGTATGACACGCGTTGTAACCAACGATTCTATCCGCACACTGTACACGGGTTTGTCATATTTTATTGGTATATATACAAAGGAACTCGTTAGATATGGGGGCTGAGGTCACATATCAATAAATTGATGTATGGGTAGATAAGTAAACGTTTAGAAATCGAAAAAGCCTCGACCCCCCTCCAACCGCCGGTGGTTACTGTACGCTTCAAAGTCTAGTTTTACGTCCTTGTTGTTATTAATCATATGAGCGTGTACGTATGTTTCATAATTAACAGTGTAAAAATAAAACGTTGGTCTATAATTATACACAATTTAGACGATGCATGGGTGTTCCCTCTCGCTGAATAAACAAAACAATTTTTATTCGAAAAAGAAACACCTTTTATTTACGTTTCAATAATAGTTTCGTTCATTTTTTATCTACACTTTTTACACTTTCGTAATTTATAACACGGAATAAAAATCCCCTGAAATCTTAAAAAAAAAAATTCATACAAATCACCGTATTACATATTTTCGTCGGACTATGTCAAGCGTTCCCTTTCTATTTACAGCGTAAGACAGTAAAAATTTTAAAATATTACCAACGAAAGTGCTCCCGATGTGCATTGTAGTTCGATAGATAGAGCGGTCAAAAGATAAAATACAACAAAAGAGCAGCACGATTATATTACCTGACTGACTGAGATACACATACAGTAAAAAAAATTATGTAAAATTCACGAAGTGTTTAAACCCTAACTTTTTCCGACTTTTTAGACGAAATATCTACTCGTGAATTTTCGTCTTTGCATAATGAAAAATTGCTATGGAAAACCTGTAAAAAACACATTAAAACGGTGATTTTTGTCGTTGGTTGATATCGTCCGACGAAAGTTCGATAACACAGTAATCTGTCGTGGAATATTTTCTCCGTGTAGCGATAGGAGTTTCGAAGAAAGTGCAAGAAGTGTAGAAAAGCTAAAATGAATAAACCCTTCCTTCCTTTTTATTGTCTAATAAAATGTGTGTCCTTTAGAGAATATTAAAGATAATGACACCATGCAAACCATCACTTCCCATTTCCGACAAAAATCAACATATACAATTGAGAATATAAAAACTCGTAGAAGCATTTATGTCTCATTTACGGAAAAGAATTTATTTCATAATTGATGTTTTAGCCGATTACCATCGCACTTTTCCTGTTCCTCGTTCGTTAAAAAAGTTGCAGACTATTAAAAAATTTACAATCGTCAAAAATTACACTTAATCATATGTTTTTTTTTTTAATTTTATTTTTTATCCTTACCGAATAGTATTAATTTCAACCTTTGCCTGAAGGCCCGGTATATCACACTACAAATATAAGCCAATTTCAGACATTAAAAATGACTCGCAGTAGTGACACCAACGATGCGAAGAGCGTCCAAATTTCCTTGAGGCTCTTGTCCTTGGGATATGCGTAGGATGCGGAATCATAACATCGGAATTCTTTCGAATGTTGCTCATTTTTTAATATTTTTATTTTTATGCACACACCCGGATTCAATAGAATCCATGCAAATTATATTTCAAGGAAGAGATTTCTTTGTCCGATTGATGCGGTCTATTGACGTATGAATATTCGATAGCGGCTCGCTTTTTTCTTGCGTGCAAAAAATGCTTACAAAAAGTAGTGAAAAAAGATTTTTGTTACTGGAATAAAAATAAAACGTTCGTTCGCTGCGCATGCGTACTCGACAATGAAGTTGTCGAAACCGTATAAAATAAACTCGATCGAGCAGAAAAGCCCCGAGGCAATATTACAGAAGGAAGAACTTGAAAAATATATATATATTATTATCTAAGGTGTTTGGAAACAGTACCATATGATCGATTACACAGGGCTTCTGACTACCGTCCGCCATCTCTTTCTTTCTCTCCGGAGCTTCGAAGCATTGTTGATGTGTTTATATATCTATAAGCATTAGTCGTCAGTGAGAATGCCCATGAGTCAAGTGAAAAGTGAAATCAACGAGGAAGAAGATGTTATAACAGAGAGAAGATCCTCGTATAGACATACCAGATGGCATTAGAGATCAACAGCCCTATATTTCGATGTATATTTATTACATACACACACACACACACATATATATATTTATATAAACGCGAATAAAATATAAATTGATGATATATTTGATGTGTTAAATTACGTAACTTTTTCATAAATTCACCAATTATCCGTAATTAACTTATAAACTATAATTACTGTTAAACCAGCAAAATGATGACCCAGTAATATAACTAGACTCGAGCACCAGACTCCGTGAGAAAATAATTGCACCTCCGCGCGATTGCCCATTCGAAATATACGTTTTTTTTTTCTCATTAAAGTTCTCGTTTGCAAGATCGAATAAAGAAATTCCAAGAGTATATTTTTTTATTGCTAATTGTTGATTTTTTTCGAATTGTTACACGTGTTAAATTCCACGTAATATTCCGCTATATTTTCTACTTTTCAATATGGCAGACTCCATTTCCGGTGTGTACTGATGCGTTGTATTCACGCTTTCCGAGAAAACCTCGTTACGCAGCTTCACTGCACACTCTTCTATGAGACCGTAGTATTTTTCACAATATTAAATAGATCTTTGTATTTATATGTATATATATTTTTATATATGCAGATGTTGTTAACGTAAAATTAAACTTTCGAGGATGCATTATACTTTTACAATTATAAAGATAAAAAAAGCGATAGAAGTGCTTGTACTTTCCCACGAGAAAATTCCCGAGAACAGTGCATCAAGGCATGCGGCGGTACATTATGCGACTTTTTTTTTTCATTGCGTGCTTGCAACTCAATCATAACGTTTGGTGGAAAACGTGACCATTTCAATGAATCGCGCGATCACATCCAGGGACTTATTAAACTAATCTATAGGTCATTGTATAACAATCGTGTGCATGCTTATCTAATTATATGACATTGACTGATATATAGACGGAGCGGATAATTATAGATTCGTAATGAATACTCAATAATATTGATGTGACCAGAATTAATTATAATACCGTACGTGTGTTATTGAAAAGGAAAAAAAAGAAAAAAAAACAACATTAAAATGAGATCTAACAGCGCGGGCATTTACGATCGTGGTGGGTGTCATGCATGGCCTCTTCGACATTCAAACATATCAAGGCCGTAACATAATTTTTACGAAACTAAAATGTTTTTATTATGTAGCAAGATTACGATGAATCACAAGGCTACTGAATTACCTTGTACATCGAATTCCACGATTCAACGACACCTTGCATAATAATCATTCAAATTGAGTTTTACAGTCGACTCTCCCATGTGTCAACTCGACGGGACCAAGCCCGATCCCCTGTGTCAACTTCTCCTCCATCCCCACTCTTAATACCGCTGATACGGGGGAACTTCGCATGGAAAGAGAGGGAATGCAAAACGAGCGAGAGAGTAAATATTTGACGTTTCGGAGTGGGGGTCGGGGAAGTTAACTCATGGGAACGGACGGAGAGGACACGAGGGAACGGTTGACACATGGGAACGTGACACAACGGAGAATCGACTGTATATATATATGATAAACAATTCTCGACCGAGAATCGGGTTATCGACGGTCGGTAACGAAAATATTGCTACTGTTGAGTAGCGCTAATGTGGAGAATCCACAAACTACATATCGGAAAAAATTAAAGTGTACCAGGCGGTACGAGCGCAAGTCTTCCTGGCGATAGCGGTGTCCAGCGAATCTCCGGTTCAAAGAGACTAGAGAGAAGGAGTGAACACACCGTACTTAAGGTGATCTATCAGTTGCATGAGTGGGGAGTCGATAACTGAAAAGTAGATACACGGTTTTTTCGGACACGCTTGATATTTCGAGAAAGCGGAGAGTTACACGTTGTTCTCTTTCCATCAGAGAACAACGTGTAACTCTCTGTTTTCTCGAAATATCAAGCGTGTCCGAGAAAACCGTGTATCTACTTTTCAGTTATCGACCCCCCACTCATGCAACTGATAGATCACCTTAAGAAGTGTTCCCAAAAATTGGTAGAAAATGAGAGGCGCTGCGATTGCAAAGTACAAGGTCAGTTTCACGTCGCTGAGGATTATTATTACTATATGTATTAGTATTTTCGGTCACGAACGCTGCAGTGGCAAAACAAGAAACTATAGCATCAACGTGTTTTGGGCACACTGGAACTACAAATTGGCCTATGCTGTGTTCACTCCTTCTCTCTAGTCTCCCTGCTCCGGTTACTCCGATCTAACCCTTCAAAGACGCGAAGAATTTATTCAAAATGACCGATTTCACGAAGGATTTGTTTGACGTTTTCGAAGAAACTAACGAAAATGTCGTCGAAATTATTCCGATGTCAATTACCGACGAGGAAACTAAACAAGTTACCAACGATCCCATCAAAGCGTAAGATAATTACACGCTTTATTTTTAACCTAAAATACACCGATTTTACAAATTATCCATTTTATCATTCAATTTTTCATTAGCACAAATTACAACATTCATTTGTATTATACTGAGCAGGAAACCTGAGAGAGTAGTCAGTCCAAAATGTGAAACTGATCGTGATGATGACAACTTTGATTGCAAAAGAATGAAGGTAGAAAATATTCTACAAGACATCAAGTGAGTGAGATTTACAATTTCTTTTGTTATTATTATTCATTATTAAGTGTCAAACAATATAATATCTATAAAAAAAAATGTCCAGACAAATGTCGGAAATTTTTTGTAATCTCAGAATGAAAGAACAAAAAATTGTGGATTTAAAAAAAAATTTTTCTTACATGCTAAGTTGACCCAAGGAGTACACACTGTTACTGCAGCCTACTTGTATACCTTGGGTCCGCGAGACCCAGTCAATTCGCAAATGCAATGATTTCCTTAAAATTGTTTAGATTTTTTTTTACTTAAAGGCGAGACTGCTCCATTTTTTTTATTAAAATAAACCGTATAAGCTACAATTTGTTTTGCTTCAACAAACATAGCAAGCTTTCCTACTTTTTTTGAGTTTTTCAGACTCAAAAGTATACTTCTACAGTTAAGGGAAAATACTTAAGACTGTAAACCCTAGCGGATCCAACAACTGTCAGTGAACGAATTTATGGTTACTAATTGGCTGTAAACAAATATTTTCGGTCGATTCGTTCCATTTTTCAACCAAAAATTCAGTCACTGACGGTTGCTGGATCCGCTAGGGAATATCTAGGGTTATTGTTAATTAATAATCCATAAACATCATAACTATTATTGTTATTTTATTGTAATATTTGGATATTGAATTTTGAAACAGTTTAGACGAATTGGCATCGAGAATAAAAATACACACAATACAGACCATCGAGTCCTGTACCCACGAAGTAGCTGTTCCACCCAACCACGAATATGTACCATTGGAAAACAAAACCACCAAGCCAGCGAAGGAATACAAATTTATTCTGGATCCGTTTCAGAAAGAGGCAATCCTCTGTATCGAAAATAATCAATCAGTTCTCGTGTCGGCTCATACCTCAGCGGGAAAAACAGTCGTCGCAGAGTGAGTTATTAATCATTATTAATGTTTTTTTTTAACCCTCGACCTCCACGTTCGTGATAATGAGGGTTAACTAAGCGTCATTCTCTTTATTTTTTTATAAGGAAGAAAATGGTGCATGATAAAGTCGCATGTGCTGAACATTTAATGATAAAAACTTTATATAGCGAAGGAAGGTTTTGATAAAATGCGAAAAACAAGCTTTTTACGGAAAAAAATTAGGGTTGTTATCGAGCCCGGCATAGGAGTCTAAGGTTACAGTTTTTGTGTATTTTTTCAGGTTTGAGACCATGTACCCGTCACCGGTGATTAATTATTCTTATAATATAAATCTTTTATGTTATTTTTTAACCAACAAGATGCGTTTTTTTTTACTATTTGATAGGGAACAAATTTGATTTTTAAAGGAATTAATAAAATGAGAACATTCAGTAGATTGTAAAAATAGTTCCTATGTACGCGGAGAAATTATTTTTTCCGAGAACATATGAAAATTTGTAGAATTTTCAAATCCATATTGTTAAATAAAAGGTTCTCAATTCATTTTTTGTGTAAACAATTTTTTATAGATACGCTATTGCCTGTTCCCTGAGAGATAAACAACGAGTTATTTACACAACACCCATAAAAGCTCTGAGTAATCAAAAATACAGAGAATTTTACGAAGAATTTAAAGATGTTGGTTTGATAACCGGAGACGTTACGATCAATCCAACCGCGAGTATTCTCATAATGACCACGGAGATTCTTAGAAACATGTTGTATCGAGGATCGGAGGTAGGAAGTTGGATACTGAATGTGAAAAATTAAGAAAAATAAAATAAAACTTTGTATCAAAACAAAATTTGTTTTTTTTCTTTCAAGGTCATGAGAGAAGTCGGTTGGGTAATATTCGATGAAATTCATTACATGAGAGACAAAGAGAGAGGAGTTGTGTGGGAGGAAACGCTGATACTTTTGCCCGACAACGTTCATTACGTTTTTCTCTCCGCCACGATACCAAACGCAAGACAATTTGCCGAATGGGTCGCCCATCTCCATCATCAACCTTGTCATGTTGTTTACACGGATTACAGACCAACTCCCCTTCAGCATTACATCTTTCCAGCTGGAGGGGATGGAATACATTTGGTAAAACTTGCCTTTTTGCAATTAACAGGATAAATGTTTTTTAACCTCAGATTACTACCGTTGGGTCATTGTGAGCCATGGAAACTATCATTTCTGACTGAATTGAAAAGCATTTTTTTTTTCAACTTTGACCGCAATGAAACAAATCGTTTTCTGACATTGAGCTGTATATCATTCGCTTAGTCAGGAGTTGTTCGACCGTTTTTACAGGTCATAAAGACTCGCGGTAGTAACGAATGGGACTGAAAAAATAGTGGTAAGCTTCAAGGGCCTTTTAAAATCAATGCTTAATTCATTGACTTTAATTCATCAGGTCGTGAACGAAGAGGGTCAATTCAAGGAGGACAATTTCAACAGAGCGATGGCATGTCTTCAGGGCGAGGGAGCAAAGGGTGACCAGAAAGGTCGTAAGGGTGGAGTTCGTGGAGGGGCTGCGCAATCGAATATTTTCAAAATGGTTAAAATGATAATGGAGCGTAATTTCGCGCCAGTGATAATCTTCAGTTTTTCAAAGAAAGATTGCGAGCTTTACGCTATGCAATTGTCGCAGTTGGATCTTAACACGATACAAGAGAAACAATTAGTGGACGAAGTTTTCAACAATGCGATGGACGTGTTGAGCGACGACGATAGAAAATTGCCGCAGGTTGAAAATGTACTGCCACTTTTGAGACGAGGCATTGGTATACATCATGGTGGATTACTTCCAATATTGAAGGAAACCGTGGAGATTCTCTTCGGCGAAGGTTTGATAAAAGCTCTTTTCGCCACCGAAACTTTCGCAATGGGTTTGAATATGCCAGCGAGAACGGTTTTGTTCACGACTGTTCGTAAATTCGATGGTAAGGATTTCCGTTGGATCACGTCCGGTGAGTACATACAAATGTCCGGTCGTGCAGGACGGCGAGGTCTCGATGAAAAAGGTATCGTTATTATGATGATCGACGAACAAGTTAATCCAGCCGTTGGGAAAGACATTGTTCAGGGTAAACCGGATCCCATTAATTCCGCTTTCCATCTGACTTACAACATGGTATTGAATCTTCTTCGAGTCGAAGAGATTAATCCGGAATACATGCTCGAAAGAAGTTTCTATCAGTTTCAGAATCAAGCTAGCATCCCCGAATTATATCACAGAGTGAAAGAGCTCGAAGCTGCATACAACGAGGTCCAGATCGACAAAATTGACTCGATCTCGTCGTATCACGACATCAGAGAACAGCTGGAACGCTTAGGCACCGATTTTCGTGTATACCTCACGAAACCAGAGTACCTTTTGCCATTTTTACAACCTGGAAGAATGGTCAAAATACAAAATGAAAAAGCCGATTTCGATTGGGGTATAATAGTAAATTTCAAGAAGAAAACACCGAGAAATCCGGAGAAGGAGAAAACTGTTATCGTGATCGATGTACTGTTACACATTTCGAAGACGTCGAAGGAAAGCGCTCCGGTACCTTGTCCCGCAAATGAAGAGGGAGAAATCGAGGTTGTTCCAGTATTGAGTACTCTCGTAACTCAAATAAGCTCCCTGCGACTCTATTATCCGAAAGACCTTCGACCAGCTGACAATAGAAAGAGCGTATTAAAAACAATCCAGGAAGTTAAGAGACGCTTTCCCGATGGTCCACCGTTGCTCAATCCTATAACTGACATGAGAATTGATGATTCCAGTTTCAAGAAGATTGTCAAAAAAATCGAAATGCTCGAGGAGAAATTATACTCTCATCCATTGCACAAAAATCCGAAGCTCAACGAGCTTTATGACAAGTTTATGAAACGCGAGGAGATTGGAGAAAATTTGAAGAATGCTAAGGACGAGCTTAAACGTGCCAAATCGGTTTTACAAATGGATGAGCTCAAATCTCGCAAGAGGGTTTTGCGGAGAATGACTTACTGTACCGCCGCCGATGTAATCGAGCTCAAAGGTCGCGTTGCTTGCGAACTGAACGGCGCTGATGAGCTTCTTCTCACGGAAATGATATTCAATGGACTCTTCAATGCCCTCAGCGTTCCACAAATGGCTGCACTTCTCAGCTGCTTCGTTTGCGACGAGAAATCCAATGAAATGCCCAAAGCCACCAACGAATTGAGCGGACCTCTTCGACAAATGCAAGATTTGGCACGAAGAATAGCCAAAGTTTCTACCGAAGCGAATCTTGAACTTGACGAAAGCACTTACGTCGAAAGATTCAAACCATTTCTCATGGACGTCGTCTATGCCTGGTGCAAAGGCGCCAGTTTCTTACAAATTTGTAAAATGACCGATATCTTCGAAGGCTCCATTATACGGACGATGCGACGTCTCGAAGAAGTCCTCAGACAACTCAGCCAAGCGGCTAAAAACATCGGCAACACCGATCTTGAAAATAAATTCAGCGACGCTATCAAATTACTCAAACGTGACATTGTTTTCGCAGCATCTCTCTATCTGTGAATAAACGTTCGTTTTTTTTTTTCTGTATCCAAACAGTTCAATCGGAGAGTAGTATCGCCGAATGATCGAGTCTTGGAAAATCAACGTTTAAGATTTCATCAATAATTTTATTATTCATATTGTATAACAGAAAATTATCTTCGAAATATAAATATCCAAAGTTTATCTTTTACACAATTAAGAGTTTTATCGAAAATCATTACTTTATTTTTTTTTCATGAATCCATATCGATTATTATTGTATTTTAGAAATTTCGCTTTCGTGATTTATCACTCGAGCAATGCCAATCTCCGAAAGGGGGAGAGTACGATTTCCAGGGCGCCAAGATTTGGCGATTGATTCTGGATATTTCGACCAAAATAAAAACAATTTCAAGAATAACGATTTTGCCGTTTCGGCTCTCTGAAGGAGATATGAACATTGAACCCACCCTACTATTTCCACATGTCCAACTATTCAAACAACAACCCAAAGATGACCCAAACCCACCCTACTATTTTCACGTGATCATTATACTGTTTTTATAGTATGATATACGGGTCAATTGGGGTGATATCCTCAGAACAACCGTTTCACAACTTTATGCTTAAACTTTGAAACTCCTGTTTCACCCCCTTAAAGGTCGAATTTCGATTTTCATCATGCTTGAAAGGCATCCCATAAAAAAAAGATGAATAGGCAAAAATCTAGTCATATAGCTTGCAATGCACCCTACTATTTGTATTAAAAAATATTGATCCGTAATTTCCTATAAATCAGAAAAAACATGTATTACCCCATGGAAAACTTGAAAACCTCCGTCTAATCCTGTTTAAATTCGAATATTGATCGCTACCATATTTGAATAATGCGTGCACTTAATTAGAGATCGCACGAATAACGCTTATCATTTCAAAAATATATCGATATTTCGAAAACCGTTCGAGATATCAAATTTTATTACTCTTCATTCTCGTTTTATTTTGACTCGAGGACCCAAAATCCGTCATCAAATTTTGGCGCCCCGGAAATCGTACTCTTGCCTCCGAAAGCAACACGCGAAAATCAATGATTTCCTAATTAATTTATAAAACTTGTTTATAGCACAAAGTGCATGAATAAAAAAAAAAAATTTTCTACGTAGCGACAAGTTGTCATTTCGACATTCAGCATGGCGACCTAAGTTTTTTCCTTTTATTTTGGAAAATTTAACACGAAAATGCATGTTTTAAAAGGCCGTCCACCTTTGGCATGTCCTTTTGCATTTTTTGTCATGTCCCTCTCTCGCAAACTCAATTTTCAAAGTTTCTTTTTCTGTTTCATGCATTTTCTTTCGTATAAAATAGAAACTACAAACTTTCGTACGATACGGTCGCCTTGGAATAAAAAAGTGTACGGCGGTACAAATTGTGTAATTGCATAAGTTTAAACGGGGTGGGAAAAAAGAACTCACTTCAACTGTTGACTACCACGAGAAAATTATTAAATAAATACAACATTAAGAATATCGCGACGCTCTTAGTTCTTACACTTCGAAAAATTTAAATACATTGAGTTTTTTTTTCCATTCATCATATTTTTTTTTCTCATCGTTTCTTTCTTTATTTCTTTTTATCGCTGTTCTAGGATCACCGTTTCTTGTGGACAGAATTTTAATTCGGCCAAAGTGAGCTTCGTATCCATGGACGTGAGCTGCAAAAAAAGCAAATTTGAGAAATAATCGATAAATGGAAAATAGTATATTACGCCACTAGGGAGGGAAAGTAGGCTATGTCAAACCGCGTGCGGAATTGCCACCCTCGCCTTCGGCTCGGGTGGCAAGCACGCGGTTTGGGATGGCCTCTTTCCCTTCCGTGGGTGCGTATACTATTTTTCACCACATCTCCGCGGAAAATTCGGCTTACGCCAGGCGGAAAATCGAACTTTCCGTGGAGGTGTGGTGAAAAAATAATTTACTTTTTTTTTTTAGTTACTTACATCCCTTCGAGGCCAACTAGACAAAACTTTATACTCTTCGGTCGGATATCCTTGAACGATGAGGAAATTTAGGAGCGTCTGTAGTGGCGTATCCGCGTGAAACCTGCGCTCTAAAAATTGTCCGGCTGTGAGACGAACTTTTACTTTAAGAATACCGTCACTCTCGCCCAATTTGGGTTCCGGTGGTAGACTCGATTCTACAGCCAATCTGTGAGCTTCCTTTCGCGCTTCTTCCGCCAGTCTTTGACTTTCCGCCTCTTCTTTTTTCTGCTTCTCCATTTGTTCATTCATCTGCTTTGCTTCTTCTTTCGCTCTAAAATAAGAAGTAGTACAATACTTTGAGGATTATCCCAAAACAAACTTTTTTCAATGCATTTTTTTTCATTTATAAATTATTTTGAAGCCTCAAAATTGATTTGCCAAATTACTCCCAAGTTCATTTTAAACCCTAGATAATCAAACAAAAAATCTTATTATAAGATTCGTCGTTCAAACTGTAACCACTATTTCTATGAATGTGTTTTTAAATTCGAGTTGACTCATCATCTCATTTTTTAAGCTCTGGTCGTTACTACCACGGGTCTTTATGACCCAAGCAACTTTGTGTGCTCAAATAAGTGACTTGGTATATTTCAATTTTTTTCAAATAATGAAAGAAGTCCTGACGAAGCAAATGATACAGAGCTTAATGGTGCAGTTGAATTCTGAAAAAAGGGCATTTCGATTTAGTCGAAAATTACGATTTTGGGCTTGGATCAAAATGACCCAATGGTAACAACCTAGGGTTGAAATCTCGAAATAAATGATTGTGTAAAAACATCATTAATATTGTAAAATATACCTATCAGCTGCTAAACTCTCCTGATATGCTCTGTCTTGTTCCTGTTTAACGCGCTCTCGTGCTTGTCTTTCCTCCTCGACGCCAATATCGGCGCGTCTTTGTTCCTGAAATACGTCGACTGCCTGAATCAAATTCGTCAAAAGTTCGTTAACTCCGACATTGCCATGTACAATGGTGAATATTTCTGTGATGGATCTTGATCGCATAATGATCATGAGAACCGGAAGTGTATCGACGTCGATATTTTGTATCGCAGCTGCTCCCACCATTCCCAGTGCTTGACTCGCTGACGATAAAAATCTAGGAAAAATAGAGAAAAAAAGGGCAGGAAGAAAAAAAGAATGAACGTATAGATTAATCAACGATATTAAATTGGACGAAATTTCGAAAAGGATGAAACTCACTTTGCTTTATTGCTCTCGTACGTTATGTCCCAGCCCCAGACGATAAAATTTGCTGAGAGCAATTGCAGTACAGTCTCGAAACCCAACAATTGCGTGCAAAAAACATTCGCCAATACACTATTGTCATGATGTAGATAAACCGCTAATAATTTTCTCTGAAAACAAAATTCGATCAATAATTACCGAAGAACTCATATTCATCGAAGATGGAATGAAAAAAAAATCATTCAAATTTAAAATAGTCGAGAATTCTTCTCATTTTACCTCTTTTGCAGGCTTCAAACACGATTCTTTGATTGCCTCTTCGAAGGTACCGGTGAAAAAGTCCGGATGTGCGCGACCGTAACGTTTTTCGAATTGTTCGGCAAAGTGTAATGTTCCCATGGTCTCATCCTCGACGTGTTCAGGCACTATGGAAAAAGTAAATACATTATTTTATAAAATTTGAGCATTTCTTACAGTAATGATCAAAATATCATTTATTTTTATATAAATTAATAGTTTTTATGATTTTTATAAATAATTGTAACGTCTATTAATATTTTCCATAATTTCTATTCATTTTTATCGGTAAAACATTTCTATAATTTACGTTTCTCAATGAATCGTTAAAAAATCTTTAAACAAATTTGCTACTTCAGAAAAAACAAACGTACTGAGACGTTGAATCTTGGTCGATCGGATATTATCTATAAACATATCGTCTTCGATGATAAAAGATTCTGGAGCATCTTCAAATTCTTCAATGTCTTCGGGTCCATCGGCCGAACTATCGCTATCCACGAGATCGACGACGTCCTGTAAATTTGATGAATTACGAGAATGTTTTGTAACTGTACGGTCCAATATTTGTTTCCTATCGGAAATATACTTTTTTGTTTTGTTTTATCGGAAGTTCGCTGACGGATAATTCGTGTTCCGGATACGAGATACCGCTCTGGGCTAACGTGATTTTGTCATCCTTTATCGTGCTTGGCCAACCGTTCCATTGTTGCTTTCTCACCGGCACGTCAATCAACGAATACACGTTTGTCTTGACGTCGAGAATCGTGTGAGTACCAGGAAATTTGAGACGATACGTTTTGTTCGATATATCATCGCGAACGTTGAGGGTGTAAGTTTGCGTGAGTCTATCCGACAGGCTTACACTACAAAAATAATATATATTTTTTAAACACTGTAATTCATTTAAGACAATACGAAGCGTATTGATTTTTTAATGTCTAATTCAGAATGTTTCGAAAATCAGTTATCAGCATCTAATAATAATTTAAAGAATTATTCAAACACAGTAAAAGTTGTGAAATGTCAATAAAAGTAAATCAAATAATAATAATAATAATTATTATTATTATTTCATTTGTTGTGCAAACGACAGTTGCCTTGCATTATTAAAACCCCGATAGCTGTGGAGATGAAAAAAAAAATAAATAAATAATATAGTTTGAGCTGTATGTTCGAGAATTATAATTTTTTATAAACATCTAGACAAACATTGAATGCAGTGGAGAATTCAAGAATATTCGAGATCATATTGTGAAAAAAAAAAATTGTCAGATTATTCCAGAGTCTTGTAACGAAGAAAGAAATATTTATAAGAAAATTCTAGAACATTGCAGAAATTTCTAAAGAAAAATATATAAGAAAAATCTAGTTTATACGAGGATGTGATTTGCAAATTCGAAGAATTTTTCCATGCTATTCAAAAATAAATAAAATATCTAGAAAATTGCGAAACTTTTCAGATTGATGAATTCGAATTAGAAAATAAAATTGGAAACGTTTGACAAAACTTGGAAAACAGATCTGCAACGGAGCATATTAATAGTAAAATAAACTGAACATCGAACGAGTGTCTAGAATCGGTAATTATTTGTCTAGTAGGCAAACTTACTGATCCGAGCTTGAATCCCCTGGCTCCGTAGACTGAGTCATATACAGAGTTATTTCTTTTGGCAGTTCCAGGGTGTGCAAAGGCGTCGAATTGCTCGGAGGATCTTTCTTCCAACCGTGTAATTGTTGTTGACAAGGCCCAACATTTGTTTCCTCATATATCGCGTGTTTCAAGTCCCCTGTGGATAAAATTTAAAAATTACCAGTCTCAAAACTGTTGAGTAGAGGAATCATTTCCAATGCACACATTTTTCGTGAAATTTCTTACCAACTGTGCCGGACTCGGGAAGTTTGATTATGAAGGAACGGTTTGCGTGATGAATGTGAAATTCGAGCTGTCTGGTGCTCGTTTGCGCGCTATTTCTTGCTCTGCTGGTGCCGGGTTTTACATTTTCCGTATTATCCACTCGTGGAGTCAAAACGTTTTTTGGAGCATGAGCGACTTCGGAGGAGGACGAAAAAGTTATGACCGGCACTCCTTGGACGACCTCCATCATTTCAATGTCCGGACTCATTTCCGATGGTAATTGCTGTGTATCGTGATGCATTACTCTGTTTACAGCCGCCTGAAAATTGTATTGATATTCATTGTTTATTGAACAATCAAAACACTATGTAATTTCAATTGAAATATTGACATTATTAAGGGACAGTTAAAATCGGTGAAACTTTCTAGGCGTCGAAATTTTTTCAAATTTTGACAATACTTTAGGTGAAGGTTTGTCCAAACTATTATCCAAAAACTGGGAACTATGAGAATCGCACCGCCGAACTATATTTCCGGTCCAGAACACGAAAACCCAAAAAAATTATTCAACTACTTAAGTTTTTGCCATCGGTATTGAAAGACTTTTTCACACATTTTCGTAAGTATTGTTAACAGAAATGAACATTGGATTTATCATGCAATTATTTTTTGCAGTAGTAAAATTTTTTGCGTCGATTTATTGATGTAACAGACCATTTTTGGATTCAATGAAAGTGATTGTTTTTTGGTAATAAGTTTCGTAGAACATTAAGTTAACCAGACTCAAAAGCAGTAATTTTTCAAAAAATATTACTAAAATAATAAAACAAATCAATAAGTTTGATGGAAAAAAAATTATTGAATGACAAAACCGATGCTTATTTTTTATTAACAATACTTACACAGGAACATTTGAAAAATTGTATAAGCGGCAACAACAAAAACTTAGACAGAATAATTTTTTGGGTTTTTGTGTTCTGGACTGAAAATACAATTTGACATTGTGATTCTTGAAGTTATTTCTCAGTTTTTAGACCGTTTGAGCACTCACACGATGTATTATCATAATTGGAAAAACCCTTGACGATTTTGAAGTTTCATTGAAATTTCCCCTTATTGGAGAATATTAAATTGGAGAACAAATTACCAATAAATCCCAGTTTGTATTTTCAAGATGAAGAATCGCTTCGCCGACATCATCGATTCCTGTGCAGGCCTGAAATGGAAATGATCTTAATTGACACAATGAAAAATTAAATACAAATAATAAAAAAGTTTCAAAGGAAACAGAGTAAAATTTCCTTTGTTGTATGTGTGATAAAATTTATTTGCAACTACGTTTAAATGGCATTCGTTAATTTTTTTGTAATAATAATGAACAAACGATAAAATTGAATGTCAAAAAAATTATATAAATCGAAATTTTTTTACACGTTTCTTTATTTTCTGACACATCGTAAGACTGACATGGTTATTGATAACTGTATTTTTAACGACAATAAGATCGTTGGAATAAACGATAAGTAAAAAAAAAATTGATATTGTAATATGATTGAAAATCCTGATGACTAGCAAAAAAATTTCAACAATTTTCAATGTCATAGCACAAAGGGGATTCTATAACCTCAACAACGAAACACGGTTGAATCACATTGATATTTTTTTTGCTTCTCCCCATATAAACGTTACCTGAAAGTCAGCGAGTATAACTTCTCGATTCCCAGCCATCTTCTTCGAAGAGTGAATTTAAATAACACACGAAAAACAATTGTCGCTTGACGCTTCGGAATATATATTTTTTTTTTCTCGAAAGAAAAAAATATCGGAGTGGTGTGAAGTTTTATTGCTCTTTTTTTTTGTTTTGCTGTTCTTTCTTTCTCGCTACGACACGAGACGAAGCGCGTTCAACAGTGCAAGGTGCGAGGCATCGACGTCGTATACAACATTATATACACATTGGTACGCGCGATACGTGAATAAAAGTTGCCAGGCTGGTGTGTAGGGGGGCCGCCAAGTTATTGTGTTTATAGAGAGTGAGAGAGACAAAGAAAAAAAGGGAGAAGGAGAGGCAGAGAGAAAGAGATGGAGTATAGAGCCGTCAGAAACTGAAAATTTGATATCAACGCGGTGAATGAGCAACGATGAAGGCTCGTTTATTCGCGCGTCTATCGTCACATCACGTGAACCTAACGCGGATTCTCGTGATTTGCTATATACGAATAAACACTGTAAAATCTCCGCGAAGCCCGTTGCTTTTGGAGGTTCGATAAATATATATCTCATCACCGTGGATGGAGCATTAGCCATAAAGATTGCCAACCATATGGAAATTCGTATGTCGGGGGAATCCCCTCAATACGGGTGCAGATAAAATGGTTGTTCTGTTTTTACCGACTGAGGAGTTACTGAATGTCGATAAAGCAGGCAAACCTCGCTGAGAGAAAAGAGTATAGCCGATCAGCTGTTTGTCTGTTTACCAATTTTTTTTCTCTCTGCAGACAACGAAAATGAGCCTTAGATTTATCGGTTCGAGTTTGTTTCTCGCACTGAAAAATTGCCCGAAAGGCTCCCGTCATCGGAGAATTTACTTGAGATTTTACAACAATCAGTGCGTAAAAAACAACAAAGAACTTCGCTCAAAAATACCAGGAATATTGCTTTACTCAAGTGACAGCCCGGCCAAATGTTGGCAATGTGATTATCCCTTTAGATCTGAGTTTTTTTGCCAAAAGTGCAAAGCCCTTCAAGAACCACCGGAAAAATTAAATTATTTTCAAATAATCGGTGTCCAGGAGAGCTATGATCTCAATAGCAAAGATTTGCATCGAAAATATCGGGAATTGCAGAATGTATTGCATCCGGACAGATTTAGCAACAAAACTGAGGCAAGTATTTCAGTGATTTGTTTTTTTTTTTGACTCGACTTGTTTTCATTGTTGATTTTTTTAGAAAGAAAAACAAATATCGGAAAATATATCCTCCCTGATCAACAAGGCTTACAATACACTCTCACATCCTCTTGACCGAGGATTGTACATTTTAAGGCTGAAAAATATGTCCATACCCGAAGGTACTACGAATCTCAATCCTGAATTCCTTATGGAAATTATGGAACTTAATGAAAAGGTTGAACAGGCCTCTAAGGACAAGGAAAAAATAGTGCAATTGATGGACAAAAATAACGCTGTATTGGACAAACTCTCAGAGTACTTTTTTTTCTATTTAATTGATTAATTTGACCTCTTAATTTATCTAATAACAAATTTAAGGGGAAGTATACACCTAGAAGGGTATTGTTAAATTTTTTTTTTTTTTTTTCAAAATCGATCAAAGCAATTGAATAAAAGTTTTTTGTGGTTAAAAATTTGAGAAATATTTCGAATTTTTTAATTTGAAAAAAAAAGGTACACCATGTTATGGCTTGGTCCAGAGACTGACAGCTTAAAGAACCAATACCAAGAAAATTTCTAAAGCCACTTGACCGATTTGCTTCAAATTTTGTATGATCATTCTCTATACACGATTATCTATCGTGTATCATAGGATTCGTTTTTTGTCTCACGGTTTTTTTGTTTCAGGCAGAAAAACAACAAATTTTTCTTCTGAAATTGCTATTTTTTCGTTTTAAGTTTATCATTTCGTAAAAAAATCGATCTTATCACATCAGAGTTGTGTACCACATTTAAAAATAAACTAAAATTGTTAATGTTTCTTTAAATGTATGGTTCAAACCACGAAAAAACTTCATGCAATAATTCCAATAATTTGCATACAAAGAGACGTTTCGTTTCACTCATATTGAACCCTCATAGGTGTATATACCATTAATTTCATAAAAATTTCGATAACCAATAAGCTTTATTCATTCTTTCAGGGAAGTTTCTGCTGCCTTCAAACTGAGGGACTTTGAGAAAGGAAAAATAATACTGGTGAAAATGAAATATTACTCCAGTTTACAGAGCAGGTTGAAGAAGCTCAAACAAGAATTAGGCATAGTAGATGATTAGGAACAACAAATTGGTACAAATAATTACTCTATTAGATTTTAATTCAAATGTACATATACAAACACCTTTGAAAACTTTAGTCTAATTACTAGTATTATCAATATTAATATTATTATTACATAAAAAATTTTATGAATGATCTTTGTTCCACTCTTCTAACCAGCTGCATATTCTCGTCAAATTCTCGTTCATCTGTTGTTCATTGTTGCTTGTCAATTCATGAACAATTTCGTTCATGTAAGATGCATTTGCCTCTTCCAATATTGTCTGAAATATTTCGCAATCTATGTTGTCTTCCAGTTTCTTTCCTTCGTATCCACGGCTGGTCAAACGGTCGTAAAGTATGGTATTATTGGTTCTAAGGACAAACACTATGTCGAACCAACGCTCAGGAAAAAAATCAGCGCCGTGATAATCTACTATATTTCCTCCCTCGCTCATATAATTTTCCATGCAGTCAACAAGTTTATCCTCGTCCAGAACCGAACATTTGTAGTGCTCGTCATATTCCTCGAAACATTCATTCTCCAATGCCAATTTGCCAACTTCTCGCCAAACAAGATCCGTCCTTTCGGCCAATTGGCGAGCGAGTGTACTTTTTCCGACACCCGGTGTGCCTTGAGGGCATTCAAAAATTTTTTGTTAACATTACAAAATTTGCAAGCTTTCATTACAAAAATTACGATATTAAAAAAAAAAAGCTTTTATTTACAATTCGTCACTAATACGTGCCTTTGTTATGACACTGACTTCAAATTACTAAAATTGGTAAAGATTTTAAGATTGCATGAACATAAAATAATTCTGCAATGTATATTCTTTTTATTTCAAATTTAATTATACGTTTTTTTTTGCTTTTTGGAGAAACATTTTGAGGCCAAAAAAAAAGATTCACCAGTTATTAGTATGTTTGGTCGTTTCCTCTTCGCACTAGGCATCTTTCTTGGGCTACAAGACTGCGACGTTTTGGCAACAAACTAATTATTAAATGAATTCTTCAGCTTTTAATTACGAGCGAACCTTTTTTTTAATATTTGACACCGCTATTGCTCTCAACACGTGTTATATTTCGTCCATTCGTTTTTTTTTTAGGCCATGTTGCGAATAAAATTTCGACAGATGGCGTCGACAAATCGCGCCATCTGCCGGATTTTTTTCCCCACTATTTGTGCAAAATTTGAATAGTTTTTCTTTTATACAAAATTGCGACTAAAGTTCTCGTATTTTATCAACAATATACTTGTATTTTGCATTAACAATTGATTCTCTCCATTTTTTTTTGCGGATACGAAAAAAAAAGATTGTCGGAGCAAAATCTCATACGTATAAATCACCGTCGACAAGATTATTCTTCATGCACGTAACTTGACTCTCGAGAAACGTTATTTTCTGAAAACGATTAATATTCTTGTGATTATTGAAAACTTTTTTTTAAATTCTATTTTCGTTTATATTTATTTTATATTTGTTGTTTCATTTTTTGTTATTACTCATTCTATAAATATTTTTCGTACTTTGAGGAAATTTTGCCTTTGATTCCCTACGCTTGCATCAGTCGCTGCTAAAAGTGCTTTGTACCGCTCTTCAAGAAGTCTCACCAGACTATCCAATTCGCACTGTTTTTCCGTACTCAAAGTAGCTGATAATTCGTTCTGTTGTTCCTGCAGCTGTAGCTCTAAATTTTTTATCTCCAAATCTTTCGTCTGATAAAAAAATATATAGAATAATAATTATTTTTGAATATAAATCAATCAACAAATATTTATTACAAGTTTTATTTGCCTTAATGACGTGTGCCATTTTGTTTTCAAATTCGATGTTCTGTTTCTCCTTCGATTTTACCAATTTCATAATGATTTTTTTCAACGATGATATTTTATCGATTAACGTTTGATTCTCGCTGCGAGCAGAAACTTCCATGTCGTTTCTCATTTTCATAAATTCCTCCTTCATCGTGCTACATTGCTCTTTTAAAAAAGACTGCAATTTATCCTCCTGAGAAGAATCATTTCTGAAATACTTTAGCTTTGAAAATATATAAAAAAATCGAGTCTTAGATTCGTTTATACATCTTCGATTTTCGTTTCAAGCTTATCCTCCAAAACGTGAATTTTGTCGTTCAACAATACAATTTCGTCTCTGTAGAATTTTTCATTAGTTGCCAATTCCCCATCTTTCTCATTAATTATCTTGTTCTTCAATGATAATTCTTTCTCTTTTTCCGACAATTCAGATTCGCACTGAAGTCGTATGGTTTCTAGTCTTTCCTTGAAGTTTTCATCAAGTGTGATTAATTCTTCCTTCTGGTGAAAGATAAAAACGAAATTAATTTTCTAACGATTTTTGGAAATAAAATTATCATCGTCGTTACTTTTTCCAGCATTATTTTCTCTAATTGGCTACTGATCGAGGCAACTTTTTCATCTAATTCCTCATTTTTCGAACGAGCCTCTTGCAAACGTGAATTCAAATTATCGAACTCCATCGTCATTGTGCTTTTGTACTGGTCTACGATTTCTCGATGATTTTTCTCCAGTTCTTCCTTCATGTCCTTCACTTCTATGAGCCTTGTTGGTAAGAGAAACGAATAAATAAATAAAAATTGAAGAAACAGTAAAAAAAAAATACAAAAAATATATTCTAATATTTTCATCCACCGAATTTGTCAATTCTCACTTCGTTCTTAGTGTCGTAATTTCCAGAGTCAATTGTTCAATCGTCGAAGTTAAATTCTTGGAATTTTCTTTACAATCGCAGTTTTGATTAGAGTGAGACAAGCTTCGTTTCAAGCGTTCTTTCTCGGTTTGAAGATCATGAACTTGAATTCGTTGTTTATAGAGAGGAAATGAATATCTGTCAGATCTCGACTTGGCGCAGTATCGAACTGGCGAATTTTCGACAATTTCACAGACGCAATTTGTCGAGCTCGAATCACTTGATTGATCGGTGGAAAAATTTTTATTTCTGTGCTTCATTATTGATTTTGAAGAATCGTGAGGGACGGTACAACTCGTGTCGGAAAGTTCGCTTATTGAAGAACTGGTCGTCATCTAAAATAAAATTAAATTGAAAAAAAAAAAAAAAAAAAAAAACAATAATCGGGATTTTTTTACTTTTTTGAAATTCCTCTTATCGACTTTTTCTAGACGCCGTATTTTAAAAACTTTTCGTTTAGTGTCTTTGAAATTTCGTAAATATGATATCGAAACTTTTTGCCCTAATATATGCAAAATTCTTCATTTTTATTAATATTTCAAAAGTTTTCAGACAAATCTAATAAAAATCTAAATTTTCATCATTTCAAATACATTTAAAAAAATTAACAAACTCATTTCACGTAACGACACAAAAAATTACCTGATTATCCGTCGAAGAATATTTGATTTTAACAATATGTTAATAACTATTCAGAATTATTATAAATAGAAATCACCAACAGCGATGGGTGCACGGTCGGTGTGTGGCTTCGGCAATCTCCCAAGTTAAGCAGCCTCGGGGAAGGCCGATACTTGGTTGGGTGACCGCTTAGCCATGCACCGGCTCGCGCATCAATCGCTGAGCGGGGCCAGCAGTTTTTCTGAGTTTCTGATGGTGCTAATCAATTAAAACTCAGTAAAAATATAGCCACATGTACCCGCCGGGTTTTTCACAGTTTCTCTTGGCCCTCGTGCAAATGCGATACAGTAGTGCATTAAGAAAGACTGGCTGTGGGGAACAACCTTGGGGGGTTTCTCAGAAACATGGAAATTAAGAAATTGGAAATTAGTGAAGTGGGGTTAAAGCGATGAAATGAGCTTGTAAAAATGCGCGAGGGTATATGCAGGAGCAATAAAATATATATATATATATATATATATATATATATATATATAACTAAAAATCAATGTTTGTAAAGTTTTATAGACAAAATTTTTTCAGATTTTTGTTTATTTTTAGATTTATCCAAGTTTATGATTTCAATAATTTTTAGCTGAGAAACGTGTGTAATTCATCCTGAATATAATAATTGGTACCTCACAATTGCAGCATCTTGAAAGAGGTAGCAATGGACCATTCTGCGGTGGACTGGCGAAAATACCACCAATACGACCAGTTTTTAGTTGATGGTAGAACTCAAACAAATATTGATTTCGGAGAGATCGCTGACTTCTGGCATAGGTTAATTTTTGTAGCCAAGCGTGACAGAGGTGTCTGTCTTGTGTGAGGTTCAATGCGATGATAAGAGGTGTAACACGTTCGATAGCATCCTTGTAACATTCGTCCAATTTAAGAGCTTCCTGTTCATCGCGTTCCTTCGACTTTAACATGATAACTTCATGTTTTTATTCAATTTTTCGCATCACTGTCGAATTTGACATTCTGTCCAAAAATTCTTTTAAAAAAAACAACTTGTTTTCGATCGTATTGAAGATAGCGACAAAAAAACCGGACAAAAAACATCAAAATTGTTGTCAGTCTAAGTTTTTATTATTATTACGTAATTCATCGTTCCATGGATCGATTGTAGCTTTTTTCTTGTTTTATGGAATGCCAGGAGGCGCAATTTCTTTGCAATATTTTTTAAAATAGATTTTTTAAAATCATTTTTGGATTCCAAGATTGCCCAAAATAATGGTGTCTTTAAAATCATTAATATAAAACTATATTACGGATTGTGCCCCAAATTTACTGAGTTCTATGAGTTTTCTACTTAGTTTCAGAGCGAATATAGTTCTTTCTTTTTTTTTTCATTTTTCAAAGTTGTATTTTAAAGAAAATATCTTTAACATCTGCTGTTCAATTTAATTTGATTATCGGCCGTTTGCTTGAGCTCCGAGAGTCGACTTCTCATTGGGTGCAAATGCGAACCTGTCCATTCGTCTACCATGGCCGGAAAGAATACCGATTCCATCTGCACTTTTAAGTATGCCTCCAGTGAAGAGAGCTCCAAAAGTATACTAAAATTACGAAAATAAATGAAAAACAAAAAATCAATCAATTATAGATTTGCTTTAATAAAATTGCATCCAACAATACTTACTCTGAAAACGCGACGAGGAGACTTTCGAGTTGCATGGGATTTGTATAATTATTCGCCACTTGCCAAGGGTTCATCCACGTCGTTATTCTGAAAAATAGTCAAAGTAAAACGATCTTTCAAAATATTGATGCAAGAAAAACATCAAATTATATTTTTTAAACCTTTTTTATTTTTTTTTTTGGAACGTTTACTAAAATAGCTTCTTATTTCTCACAGCAAAACATTCAAGGAGTTTCGATCATAAATTTTACTAAAAAAAAAAAAAAAAATAAAAATAAAACGTAAAACTCATTCGAATTAGTTTCGTTTGGTGTAAATAAAAAGATTTTCACGATCTTTGGATTCTCACGGCTGGTAATGTTAGTATGCCGAAAATAAAATCTCGGCTATCGAAGTTATGGACGAAAGGAGAAAGTTGTCTTCTTATGTGTTGTCGCTGTTGAAGTAAATATTCGAAATTGCGGCTAAGCTTAGAAGTTTCTTAGCTCGAAAAAGCCATACGCCAACATAATATTTAATTAACATTAATATTTCATTCATTTTCATTGATATTTAGGTAGTTATGATGTTTTCATATGTTAACAAATAGAAGAAAAACAGCGGAATGCGGGTGAAGACAAACTTCCGAATATTTACCTTTTCGTTTATTTTTTTTTTATATTATTTATTTACTTCTAATGTCTAGTCTTGATTTTTTTCGGTTCGTAGCAATTATAGATTGGTACACGATCAAATCTTGTTAAATTTATACTCACTGTTCGTTATTGACAATATGATCGTATTTGGTTTTCAAATTAAGAAACCATTCGATTCCACCGGTGACTTGCCAGCCGGGATACTGAAGATTGCTGGGTATCGGAGCCGGACGCAATTGTGGATTAATGTGTAAAAATCTGTGATCGACGTAGCCAAGACTTTTGGCCACTTCGATATGAGTCTGTTCGGAATATCCGTGCAGCCAAACTTTGATGCACAAAGCGAGAGACGGTATCGCGGTTGGTAAAAGTTCACACATTGTTGCATAATGATCGTATCTAGACCATCCGGTGAAAGCGACGCCGCGAAATTCGTGAACCTTGTTACCGTGGGTTCCTAATTCTTCGAGCCATCTCTCGTGATTGCTTATGTGATGACTTATCACGGGGATTTGTTGACACGAGCCGGTCGCACCTTTGAACGCTGTCGCTGCCCACAGATGGGGAAAAACCGCGCTGTATTTAGTCCATAAATCTGCCGAGTACAAAATTCGTGAATTTCTTAAATTACTCTCAAATTATTCATGTTTTCACACTTAATTTAATTAGCAGCCAAAAATTTCACCAAAATTTCGTTACTTGGCGATAGGAAAATAATAATATGAGGAAAAAGATCACTCTCATTATTTGTAAGGCCATTTTTTTGTTCAAACAATTCATAAATAACTTTTCGGTATTATTATTGTAGAAAATCGATGTTCAAAATATTCAAAAGATGGCCAAATATTTTTAGATCTTTAAAAATAATTGAATGTTTATTTTTTTAATGAATTTTTATCAAATTATCCTATAAATTACCTCGTGGCAAATTGAACGTTTCTCTCGAGTTGTAATGCCAAATCATCGGTTCGACATATTTCCCGATATAATATTCTGTCAAAAAGAAAAAAGAAAAAAAAGAAGGGATTTTTAGCAAAAAAGCACGAGTTCAAGTATTACCACAATTTTTGTATGAAGATACCGTTCAAAACCTGTAATTCTATGGATCTCAGCATGTCATCCCACACGATTATTCTCAGACAGGGATAAGTCTCTTTGATGAATTGCGCGATAGACATCACGTGCTCCAGATATAATGACCATTTGCCATTTTTGGAGGAATTAGCACGTTTTGAACAAGTCGGGCACAAACCTAAGTGCCATATTTCGTCAGCTCCTATGTGCAGGTACTGAATGTCTGGATGAAAATTTACTATCTGACGTATCAGAGATTTGATCAACGACAGCGTTGCTGGATTAGATGGACAAATGGAGCTTGGAAAATTTTCCACTTCTCGAAGAGATCTCCATTCTTCGTGTTTCAACACAAACTAGTAATCAAAAAAATATAAATTATTTGCATTGAACATAGAATGTAGAATAGTTTTTTTTAGTATGTCTTTATGGATAAAAAAAATATCTCTTTTTAAACACTTTTTTAACATTTCAATAATTCTTCAAATAGCTCATGAAAATGAAAAGGTAGTGTTTCAAGTTTTGAGGCTTTCACGGCCATTACTGTTACAATAGTTTATGGCTTCCGGATGGATACCATAAACTAACGTCAGCAATACACTGAAACTCTACACAGCATCCATCTGGAAGCCATAAACTATTGTAAAAAGTAGTGTTGTTTTTAATTTTCGGATATCTCCATTTTTGAGAAAATCACAGCACTTTGAAGCTTGGCTCGTTTCCTGCCCTAAGGCCCCATCGGAAACAATTTGTAAAAAAATACCGAAATTAAAAATCCCTTTTCTCCGTGAAAAACTATCGCACATGACTTGGCACTGGATTTATCTCGATACCTTAATTAATTCTATCCGAAAAACGTCCTCAGAAATGTATAGACAAATTGGCAAAACCATTTCAAACTCTAAATAGAATGCAAATTACAGGCATTTTTGTAAAGTGATAAAAGATGTATAATTTTTTTAATTTTTAATATTTTTAAAACTGGCTTAGTTCGTTGTATTTAATTTCGAAAACACTTATCATCCTTTTTCACTTGAAAATTTCATGAGCAAACCCCAAAATATCGCTTTTATTGAATTTTTCTTAATGATTGTTTGAAAATTCAAATTTTTTAAAAAATTCTCTAGAAGGTATAATCTCCTTAAATAAAAAATATTAATTAAAAAGAATATTATTATTAACTTACCTCGAGATGGCCAAAGGTCTGAACAAGTGGCACAACCGCCAAGCCGCAATCCCCTGCCAATTGTAAAATTTGTCGGGCCTCTTGCGCTGTATATCCACTGGCGGTAGCACTTGGACTATTGCTTCCTATTTGCAATAATTCTCGAGAGTAAGGAAATGTATCTTCCCACTCTATAAGAAGTCCTGTGGCACCCCACGTTCTCAATAATGGAAACAACTGAAAAGATCATGTTGACAGAAGAATATTTACAACAATAAATATTGTGAATCAAACGATAAACAAAAACATCTAAACTGCCGCGCTAAAAAATTGTAATCATACGAGAAAATAACCTTTTCGAAATACGAGACCCTTGGCGGAGCTCCTTTCAAATCGAGATGTACCAATCTGAACGAATAAACACAACAATCAAAAAAGGAACGTCATTTTTCATAATCTTCGAAAAACAACGAAATTACGTCGTTTGTTTACCTGTGCGAGCTGAACGTCAAGTCATCCATGTTTTTTATTTTTCGTATTGATTTTTCAGAACACTGCAGCCTCGCAATCAACGAGGCTGTCTAATTTTTCCAATCAAGACGAAAAATTAGTATGTTTTCTCGATTGGGAATAATTATATAGAATTGTTTCAATTTAGACATGTAATGCGCACTGCGATTATAATTGTTTATATTTGCGAAATGTAATTCTTTATCGATCTCGTTCAGAAGTGACAGCTGTACCACGTGACACGCGAGTGGCAGAGAGACGGGATATAAATTTTGGACACTTTATTTCGACGATTGATAATTAGGACTGAATGATAGAAATATTCGAATTTTTATAGGGCAATTTTGTACTCGCTTTTGTTCGAAATTGTCGAACATTTTTCCAAAAAATTAATTTACAATTTATTTTGAGGTTAATTGTTCCAAGCATATATAAAATAAATATTAGAAATATATACAAAGGTGACGTTACCGGCTGTAGGTGAAATTCGCGCCATTTGGGAAGTTTTTTCGGGAACATTTTCCCGCAAAAAGATGCTATCCTTTCTCATTAAACCATATAATTCGTGCACTCTTCTAATATTTGTTTATCGCAAAGCTTTGACAGTTATGAGTTTTTTCATCTAAATTATTTTGAAAAATAAGACTTCGGTACATCGTACGAACACGAAGTTATGAAAAATCGATTTAAATATAAAACTTCATAATCTGTTGATGTTTCTATTATTAAAACGATGACTTACTTGTTGAAAGAGAAATCATTCGATTGTCGGTGAGTGCGTGTACACGTGTTCGTTGGATAAATGTTCACAGATTTATGTATTAAAATATAAAAAAAATATTTAAAAAATATCCATGATATCAACACGTATCCATAACTTTTTTCAATTTCTTTTATCTCGTTCCGAAAAATCGTAACGTAATTACAATATTGTGTTTTTTTCCTTGCAGGGTCAGTTCCGTTCTCAACAAAGATGTTCGCAGCTATGGGAAAACATTTTTATACGATGATTGTGATGAAACGTGCTGGAATTCTGATTCGGTAAGGTTTAGCATAATCAAATTAAGGGTTAATTGAAAATCAACCTTTAATCAACCCTAAAATTCTAACATTGTTTTGGATCTCTATAAACCACATGGGTCATGAGTTTTGGTTGCTCATTGAACTATGTTATTGTGTTTGGAATAATTTGAAAAAATTCATAAGTTTCCTTTGGACTTTAAACTGTTTCATAACATTTTTTACACGCCGATCAAATTTTTTTTTCAAAAATCTGGTACACGTCAGCATTTTATGCTAAAAAAGGCATGGACACAAGTGATCCATGGTTAGGAATAAAATTGAAGTAGTAATACACCCTGCCTGATGGCAGTTTATCAAAATTTTGTTGAACTTTTTACCTACTTTTCAATCTGAAATGATGAACTACTTTGATAATTTGTCAATATTCTAGAAAATTCTTTCAAATTATGGAATATTCTCAAATAAACTGACATTTTGCTTTGTAATCTTAATTTTTCTAGACATCTTTAGAAGTAATCGATCTGAAAGGTTTAAAAATTATACAGAAAATTAATATGATTATGAAAAAAATTTCCAAAAAATCCTTGCTATTCCGGAATATATTTTCAAATAATCTAGAATTTTCCTATAATTTTTTTTTCTATTTTGGAAGGTTCAGAGATAATCTAAAAAATAAACTCGACTATTTTTGAAATATCCACTGCATTCTGTCTTTTTTTAAAAATTTTCTAGAACTTTATCATTCCCAAACAAACATCTTAAATTACATTGAGGAAAATATTCACAAAAATGTATAATGAATTATGAGTACTAATGAATTGAACACTTGCAGGGTACTCCACAATGGATACTAATTGATTTTAAAGAAGAATGCAAACTAACGGCTTTAGAAATCCAATTCCAAGGAGGTTTTGCTGGAAAAGACTGTCATTTAGAGGCGGGATCAAACTCGAAAAATCTGAATATTGTGCAGTGTTTTTATCCAGAAGATACAAATAAATTGCAGCAATTTCAACTAGACAAAGAGACTGTAGCGAAAACCTTTAAACTCTCGTTCCAGGAGAGCACAGACTTTTTCGGTAGAATTATAATTTACCGGCTTTCCTTGATCTCTTGACATAAAATAATAATTTTCTATAATTCATACACGATGTTTTTATGTCTTTTTTTTTATAAATCCTCCATACCCAAAGAATTGAATGGCAATTACATCAATTTTTCTTGCTAAAAATCCTTACAAAATTTATTACCTTAATAATTTTATTCAGAAAAGAACTTATTTTTCAATAATATTATAATTTCTGGGCGTAAAAAATAACTATAAGAAAAATTCATTTAGTTTATAATTCAACTTTTAATCATAATTGACATATCGAATTTTGGACAATACAACTCGGAGTTAACGCGTTGCGGTACAAGATTATTCAATTATTTACAGATACAAATGTTCGTTACAAAACTCCCTCACAAAATTACCGTATCAGAGTTTTCAAGCGCTTACTCGAAGAAAAAAGAAAAAAAATTCAAAAAACCATCTAGAGTGAAAAATATTAATTTCTTTGATTAAATTTGTTGCGGAAAATATTATTCGAAACTGTTTTTTTTTTTTTTTATAGAAGGCACAAATTGGCATGTCAGCTTAAAAACTACAAAAAAAATCTTCCCACACTCCAAGTATTACAAATATAAAATTTAGTATTACATAATTTAGCAAGAATATGTAATGCTTTTTTTAGTTTGAGAATTTCGATCGTTGATCGTCAGTTTGGCCGTTACGTCGGCGACTCCCGGGGGGCAGAAGGGGAGGGTGGTGAAAATTTGGAGGGTTTTATTATATCAAGGCTACGTATGTTTTTATGAAAATTGCTTGTTAAAGTTACGTCGAGTTAGGGCCTCATCGTTCGTTGTACATACGTGACGAGAAGAAAAAACAAAAACAAAAAAAAAGATTGTCTTTCTGAGACCGTGATTATCGTAAATACAGACTCGAATGCGGATTTTACATCTCCAAAAATACTTTGTCTGTATAATATTCAATAGTCTTATTGTTGTTCCTGTTGTTTGGTCGAGATTTCAAGGCTGCTTCATCGAGGCAGGGTAGAGTAGAATTTTGGCTGCAAAATAAAAGCGATAATTCATTATTATCTTCTATTATTGGTTTATCATGATTATTTGATATTTTTAAAATTGTTGCCTAGTCCAATTTCAAAATTAAGGGACACGTTTTAATTTATTGATATTTATTATCACCTCATCATGATTTTCTTCCTTATTGCCTTCCTCGTCGTCCCCGGAGCTATCCCCACCCGAACTATCGGCGGAATTGCGCTGTTGATCGGTATTATTGAGAATATCCGTAATCGGGGGCGCCGTAGCTTTTACTTTGCTCGCAGCGTCGTAACACTGGAGGCACACGCGAACCGCTTTACCGTTTGCTTGTCCCGGTAGTACCATCTTTTTATTGCTACACGGACCACAAACAACTTCGCCGCATTGTCGACAATGATGCTGCAAGAAAAATAATTCAAATCACGATTATTATTGTTGTTATTTTCTTCCTGATTTCACCCTTCGTTAACGTCGTTTTTATTGTTTTAGAAATAACCGAGTGATGTTTTTCATTATTATTATTATTCTTGTTGTTGTTGTTGTTGTTGTTGTTATTATTATTATTATTATGAGTATATTGTTTGAAACGTAATTTTGAAAATATTAATTAATGTCTCTCGCATGTTTTCGAATATATACAAGTGTTTTATTTTGAATCCAAATAATTTTCCAATTGTTACCATAAATTAAAAATAATGCTAAAATAATAATTACCCTTCTGTTCAAAACGGTAAACTGTGTCTTGTTGCAGTGCATACAGATGGTGGCTTCGTTGTCAGGAACCCAAACAGCCGCATGAACTTCAACAGGTTTTTTACCGCCTGTGAAAATAGAGAATTTGTAAAAAAAACGATTTTTTTTGGTTGTTTATATTCCGAGAAAGACAAAAAATGGTTACTTTTTCTGAGCAAATCCTCGATGCACTTTGTTATATGCGCCATCCATTCTTGCTTCTCTGTGCCGGTAGCAGCATAAACAGCAAACGACTTTGTTACCGTTTTAATGAGCCACCCATTTCGAAACTCTACAAACAACGACAATTTAATGGGTCGAACAAACGTGGGATAAGGGACCCAAGAAATCATGATGTGACAAATGATGAAAAAATGGGAATAAGGAAAGAAAAACAAAAAAAAGTTTGGTTTTTGTGCGGTGCAATGAAAGACTTGTAGGAATAAATGTTTGTTTAGTCAATGAAATTTGAGACTACTTACGTCCATCGTCTGCCAATGATTCTAGCTTTACTTCCTCCAGTGGTATTATGTGTTGCTTGTTGTACTGTTTCGTTCAAGATCAAATTACACAAGTGTTATTTTTTTCAAGTATACACAAATTGAACAAATATTTATTATTGTTTTCTACAAGATGAAACTTTGTTCCATGACTTCTACTCACCTTTTTCTTATTGATCATTATGTTACCGTAAACGAGTATATCATTGAAGAGAAAAAATTGCCGCGGCTTTGGCTTTTTTCTACACATCTTAGTCAGGACACCCTCTCCCACCAATACTCTGCCTGGTACGGCCAAAGACTGAAAAGTATAAAAATCTTAGTTATTTATGTGCTCACAATATTATATTTCACATTTTTTTAATATTTGGATTAAATGCATCAAAAAACATGCTTAACAGAGTTCTGTCGCTATAGTCATGTTCATAATTTGATTCTGCAGTTAAAGTATAAAAGCTTGGCTATAATTCATTGACGTTAGTTGATATATCTCAAAAGAAAGTAAAAACTTATAAATTGCATTTATATAATATTATATTTATATAATTATAAATTGCATTTATTTTCCATTGCTATATCCACAACGAAACAGTCAAATTCCTAGTTTTCTCTTTGAACCATTTTGGTCATATGTTTCTCTGTAATTAAGAATTTTCTAAACAAAATCTGTAGAAACTTTTTACAGCTGTCGTCAGGAACTTGAATTTTGAAATACTTGCCAAAAGAAACGTATGGAAAACTGTGAAATCTTTGATAAGAAATATCTCAAATTCCGAATGATGAATCCTTTTGAAATTCAGCATGTAATAATGTAGTAATATCCTGAATATTCCTTCTGAATTTTACAAAGTTTTGTGGAAAAACACTTTGGCAAGACAACTACCTTAATTTGTACAAAGGTGGCATGGAATAATCATTCAATCATAACGTTTTTTTAATTATTTTTAAAAATTATAAAATTATATTGCAAAGTTTTTCAATAGTTCAATTGAACCCAAAAAAATTAATGTACAATTTATATTAAAAAGTAGGTATATATTCATTTGATTGTTACATTTTTTGGATTATTCTCTTATTTGTCGCCTATATTTGTTTAATTCTACATTAATATAATTATTAATAGTTATAGCCAGCACGAAGAATGGAATGTGAGCGATTAATCTTGAAATATGGCTAATCAAGGTAATTACCGATTTTGCAAAATTTCCAAAGACTAAGGAAGAATTTGATTACAAAACTTAGGAATAATAAAAATAGGTCAATTTATTTTTGGGTCATTCGATATAAAAAAAGCAACGACTTACCTGTCCCGAACTGCCGAAGCAGTTCTCCACCATTGCAATTCGCCTGGCATTGGCCTCGCTGTTAACTGTTAACACACAAAATAATTCTCGTAAATAAAAAGAAAGTTTCAGCACTGCAAAAAAAAAGCACCACTGTTGAATATTGAAGAGAGACAAAAAATAGGAACAAAAAACATTGATCACGATTGAAAAATGAGGCAATCAGGCAATTTGATTGATTGCACGACTCAGTTCACTCTATACACGGATGCGATAGCTGTCAAAAACAGCCCACGAACAGCCGCCTATAGGAGAGACTCTCGCAAGAGCCACAATTTCGGGTCGCTCCGCGATCGGTTACGATCGAATTTTTTTTTCTTATCTCAACAATATTATCATTGCGAACTCAACGAGATTTATCAATATCACAAATAATCGACGAATATTTATCAATTTTATTAATAGAAAGGGAGACGAAAGAGTCGCGAACTAACCAAGTCGGTCAACCATGGTCCCATGAATCAGGGCCGACAACAGCAGGAAGTATGAATCATGTCGTCACCACTTTCTCGTCGCGAGAGAGAGAGAGAGATATCTGTCAATTTTTTTTGCCCGCCAAATATGAAATTACGAACATTATAAATAAATAAATGAATCATAAAATACTTAAAATCCATTTTTGTTTCAAGAATTCCATAAGCAGTGGTTCGCGTCGAAAAATAAATAATAAATTTTAAATAAAAAATCTTTAGATATCAAAATAATTTAATCCAACTGTTGCTGAAATAAAAAATTAGTATTGGGTATATATATTTATTTAATACACTTGATCATTGTTTATAAATTGGTCAAAATTATACTTTATTATAATAACAGTAGCGATAATGACAATAATATAGAAATAATAAAAGTGGGAAATTCATACTACAGAAGAACTGTGTGATAAAAGTAAAACTTTTTTGTTTAACCCATTTTTTATCATTTTATATGGGCGTATAGATAAAATTTATCAAAAATTTGAATATAAGATTCAAGGTCAATTGTCATCTCTGATTTTACGCAGTGTGTGTTTTGTACACCGATTATACTAAATTCGTCATTGTGCAACTTTGCTGAGAGAGGTCTTACGAGCGAATCATTCAATTATGACGTGTCTGCTCGAAGTCACGTATCGTGACGCAGTTGTAAACTCTTTATTTCACTGTATATAAATAGAGTGTTTCCTTTAGTAGATAATTGCGTCAATCAATTACGATTACGATTTACAATTATTTGGAGCTAGGGACTTTTGTCGCCAATCTTGCCAAATTTGCAAAAAAAATAACCAAACTGTAACGCCGTAGGGAATTTAATCTTTGGAGATCGTCTGCCGAATCGATGGATTACAATCATATGACTGTGTCTGGGGCGTAACGAGACACAATCTTCGCTCCGATTTAGCAAAAAAATTATAAAATACAAAAAAAACGCATATATTTTCCAGAAATTGTGAGAATCGTGAATTTTCTTCTTAGGCAGAATGAAGGTCTGTGGCCCTAAATACGCCCTTTGCGGCTTGATCGTCTCGGTTTGGGGGATCGTACAACTCGTGAGTATTTTTATCCGTTTCTCGACAAAATTTTCCCACTGTTCTATCAACGAAAAAATCCAATCGCAACGTTTTTCTCGATTGAATAACAGTTTTTTAAATAATTCTACAGTTGCCAGGTCTATTCTTAACTATTTGAACTAATTTTCGTGGCCCCGTGCACATCTTATCGTTTATCCCATTTCTAACCGAAAAATACATCACGATTATTCGTGACTGTGAAATACACGCATCTCAAATTTTGCGAATGTAGTTCCGAATCGTTCGATCTTATCTCCATAGCCTTCTGCAAATTTTTTCATTGTTTCCATTTTTTATTGACAAATATTTCACTCTAGTATTTCGTGTATTTTCAAAATTTGAGCGAAGGTTCGAAATTTACGAATGTTTTTCTAGATCGTTCGAGTTTGTCTTAAATTTTTTTTGCAAATCTTTTTATTTTCTTCATTTTCATCACAAGCATCCGTTGCTGTAATTTTTTTTTCAAAATTGTAAAATCTTTACAAAAACCTTCAATTTTTGGATTTTATACCGATTTGTTTGTGGCTGAAAACTGTCTTGCAAATTATTTAAGGTAAATGTCTCACATGCATTTTTTTATAAATTTTTGTAAAATTTACAGGATTTATTCAGAAAATTAGTGTGATTATGTGCCAAGATTTGAAAAGATTCACCATTTTGAATCTGAAATATTTCTTATTAAAGATTCCGTAGTTTTACATGTCTTTTTTACCGCGAACATTTAAAATTTTTATGTTTCTCACTTAAGAATTTACATTTATACATTTTATGCTTACAATTATTGATCTCACTGTTCTTTGGCATCTTACATCTATTGTCATTAACTTTCTAAGCTTTCTGTCATCCTTCACTCACTGTATCTCACTCATTCCTCTCCTTAGCCGCTTACTCAAATGCTCTTACATAGTTACATAAAATTCGCTTTATCTCTCCTTTTAATAGTCTATTCCATTCGTTCCTTTCGCACTCTTTTTTAAATAATTCATCAACCTTTTCGTTTACATTCTCTTTCATCATATTTCTGAAAACCTGGCACCTCGTCATGTGTTCCAAGCTTTTCTTTTCTAGCTCACACAGCCAACATTTTTCGTCCTTGAATCCTTTACTTCTTTCCTTTCCTATATTACCACAACGCATCCTTGTATGGTGAAATAACTATATTAATTTAATGGCATAACTTTTGTATAATTATTTACTAATGGGATTTTTATATTCACAGCTCTTGATGGGAATTTTTTTCTACGTGAGAAGCGTCGCTCTCATAGAGGATTTGCCGCTGGAGGACAAGAAATTTGAATCGGCAAGCGATTTCTACACAGCAGTGAACAGGGGATACATGCAAAATGCTTACAACTGTTGGATAGCGGCGTGTATTTACGTCTTGACGTTTCTCTTCTCGGGTCACCAGTTTTACATGAATTCGCGAACGTCGTTGAGCGTATAAAAAGTGTTATTTTCGTTCGACGATAAATTTCTGTACATTGTCAAGGAAGAAGAAATCGTGACCGAGAGTCAAGGTCAAATTTGTATTCTTGCAATTTCGCCTCGAATTCCCGTTGAACGAGTTTCGGAATCTGTACGAGATCGAGACTAGATAATTGAATTAAAAAGAAAAAAAAGAAAGAAATTAAAGGAATAATTCAACCGGAAATCGCGCTTGTCAACTATTACAATTGTAGATATTAAATTACGTTTATTCAATAAATCGCGATCGTCGAACTTTTTTTTTTATCGTACTTCCATTCAAAATATCTATCAATTATGTTTTACAGCGATTCGTACACGTTAAAATGTTGTTTATTAAGAAAAACTGGATGTTGTCCGGTACATTCCAAATTCGTCAGTGTAAAAAAAAGAAAACATACGAAAAATAATTGTACCATACAGTATATGTCTGATTGTAGAGTTCGTTTGTAGCGAAAAAAAAAACAGTCTTTTGTTGCGAAGCTTGAAAATAAGTATGAAATAAATAAAAATATGAGATATACGAAAATTTGTCAAAATTATTGCTAACTCGCTTAATTTTATTTTAATCATTGTATCAGATTTTTCTCCACCAAGTCGTTCTTGTATTCGAATTTTCTATATTTGAATTATGTCACGTAATGCTGTCTGTCGGAGGGGAATGGTGACGTTAAAAACTTACAAAAATCTCCGGGAGATGGCGCGACGTTAATATTCTCAATCGCAAAAGTCTCCAAAAAACGGTAAATTATCAGGTACATGATTAGCGGGTCAAATGTAATCGTGAGTATTGTCCGAACATGCTGGTTGTGTTCTATCTTTAGTATTACCTTAAACACGTAAGAATATGGGAAAATAATTCTCTTGGAATCAAAAAAATATCACGGATTCGCACATCGATATATATTATTTTTATGTTACGTTCACCGCAGAATCTCCCGATTATTTTGGAGTGAAAATACGATCTCGGGGGTAATTATTATGTATTGAGAGTTAAGAATGGCGAATAAATTAGTGGAACAAGTATTGGAATATTTGGCGGAACACGGAGAAGCTAATTCGCTCGATTTGGTGGGAATCGTTGACAATGATCATCAGAAAATCATAGGGGCTATCAAAAGTCTTCAGACTCTACCAGATGTGAGTTTTTGTAGAGTATAAAACAAGTTTTTTCACAAAGTTTTCATAAAAAGTTTAAATAATTTCATTGAAACTTTATTCTGGGGATAAAATGTTCTTTTTAAATCCACTTTTTTTTTAGGTCATCTCTGTCGAACAAACAAGTCGGAGAAAATGGGAGCCGACGGAAGAAGGACAACATGTTATCGAGAATGGAAGCCACGAAGCTGCACTTTACAACGCCATCCCTGAAGGAGGAATCACACAGTCTGACATTATGAATAAATTGCCCTATGCCAAGGTCGGATTGTCTAAAGCTCTTCAAGCTGGCTGGGTCAAACTTTCTAAAAAAGACGGTACTCCTTTTCTCGATAAAAATACTCCATCCATCGTGGATTCCACTCAAATACATCTGAAGAACATTAATGGTGTTCCTGATAATGTCAAAATCGAGTATAAGAAGAGGAAACTGCTACAAGAAGTGTAACTTCATTTTTAATTATTTTCTTATTATTTTTTTCTCCAGTCAATATTTAAAAAAGTATTAAAATTTTTTAAACCATTTGTATAGAAATATGTATATTTTCGAATCAAATGTCGTTTTTTTTTTTACTGATTTTTGTCTTTTTGAACGTTTATTTTTCAAATATTGGGCTATAAAAAAATTTGGTTGTAACCGAAATAGAAGAGGAGACCAAATTAACTTTTAATTATTTTCTTATTATTTTTTTCTCCAGTCAATATTGCAAAAATCATTAAAATTTTTTAAACAATTTATATAGAAATATGTATGTTTTCGAATCAAATATATATTTTTTTTATTGATTTTTGTGTTTTTGAACGTTCATTTTTTAAATATTGAGTTGTGACCGAAGTAGAAGAAGACCAAATTAACTTTGAAAAAATTGTTTTCTAATGTTGTTGGGCTATTAAAAAAATAATTTATGTGTATTAATTTCCGAGTTTTTGTTGCAGCGTAATAAAAAGTTTGATCGTGAGAAAAGGAGTGCATTTCAGAACGAAAATCGAGAAACAAGAGGCTGATTTAACAGCAGATTTATTAGTGAGCGGTGCATGGAAAGAAAAGAAGTTCAAACCCTACAATTTTGATGCCCTTGGCACTGCTCTCGAAGTTGGACATTTACATCCATTGTTGAAAGTTCGTACGGAATTCAGGAAGATTTTCCTCGAGATGGGGTAATTTTTGTTTTTGTAAATTTCTTATTTCGTGAGACAATGTTGTACATTGGTAATTTTTCAGTTTCGCGGAAATGCCCACGAACAATTTCGTGGAAAGTTCGTTCTGGAACTTTGATGCTCTTTTCCAGCCTCAGCAACATCCGGCTCGGGATGCACACGACACTTTCTTCATTTCGAGTATGTTCATTCCATTTTAACGAATTTGATTTGTAATAAAAATTGTATAGATCGGTTTCCTCGTTCTAATTATTTTACGGCTCCAGTGAACAATTTTTGGTATCAAGGCTATCAAAAAATATGGATTTTAACAGCATTAAAAATAAAAATATAATCTTCATTCGATAACTGATCGATTTTTAATTTTGGGATTTAGAGCCAAGAACCAGTAGCAATTTCCCTAAAGAATACATGGGAAAGGTGAAAAACGTACATAGCAATGGTGGCTATGGATCTCAGGGTTACAGATACGATTGGAAAATTGATGAAGCCCAAAAAAATCTTTTGCGAACTCATACGACGGCCGTGAGCGCCCGAATCCTTTATAAGCTCATGCAGGAAGTAAGTTTTTTTTTACAAATTCATATAAAATGTCGAACATCGTACAATTTATATCAATTAAATCTTTTTTGGAACAGATTTTATAGCATACAAAGGTGAATACTAAATTTTTAAAGGGTTTTTTGTTTTACGCTGTGAATTCAAGCCCCCACGATACTTTTCCATAGAATTCACAAATTAAAACCTCCGGGAATTCATAGCGGAAAATTTTTTTTTTGAGATATTCCCTTAATGAATAAAAAGTTATTTAATTTGGAGTATTTTTTGTTTGTTTTGCAGGGTGAATTCAAACCTGTAAGATTCTTCAGTATAGATCGAGTATTTCGTAACGAAACTCTGGACGCGACGCATCTCGCGGAATTTCACCAAGTTGAGGGTGTAATTGCCGATTACAATTTGACATTGGGAGATTTGATTGGCACGCTTTATGAATTTTTCAAAAAGCTCGGTATCGAACAGCTCGAATTCAAACCAGCTTACAATCCTTACACCGAGCCGAGCATGGAAATTTTTTGTTTCCATAACGGTCTCGGAAAATGGATCGAAATTGGTAACAGCGGAATGTTCCGACCGGAAATGTTATTACCTATGGGTTTGCCGGAAAACGTTAACGTTATCGCCTGGGGTTTGTCTTTGGAACGGTAAATAATTTGTCTAATCCAAAAACAAAATCGTTTTCTCGTTGTTTCTATAGAAATGTACAATTTTTTTCCATTTACCAATTTTTTTTTGCAGGCCCACGATGATCAAATACAATCTGAACAATATAAGAGATCTGGTCGGCCCTAAAGTCGATCTTCAGATGGTCTACGACAATCCCGTCTGTCGACTCGAAAAGTAAATATCGCTTACAATCTTATAAGGTATTTACAATTTATACTGATTGAAGAAAAAAATCAATCTTCAAAAATGGCAAATTAATTTGAAAAAATATTTGTCGCACTTTTTTCAAGCCTAAAATGATTTTAAAAAAATAATATACAGAAAAAATGTAATGTAATTCGATTAGAGTACAATTATGCTTAAAAAATACACATATTTTTTGCGCAATTAACTCAACGATTTTTTTTTATTGAATCCTGCTTTTAACTAAAAATTTCTACTTATGTTTAATGGTTGTTCGAGCTCGTCGCCCTTAGAAAAATGAACGAATAGCGACTGATATTGTTTTTTTTTTTTTTTTTTTTTTTCAATTACAGAACTGGTCCGAGAATTCCTCTGGGGAAAAAATTGCAAAACCCAATAAAAGAGTTGATCGTACCATGGGGGAAACAAAATATTATCATATTTTGCGATCCAAAGTATCAGATGTACTGTTTAGAATCGTTGCTTCGATTAGCACGAGACAAACTAAGGCCACACATGAAAATTTACACGCATTCTTCGGTGTTCGAGGAGAGCTCAAAATTAGCAAATTTTTGCGAAGATTTTCAAAGTCCAATTGAAAATTCGGAATTACAAATAGATTTTATCTGGAAATCCGTGGGTCTCGATCCACTCGCGAGATTACCGGAAAATCGAGAAATTCGTGGTGAAATAAATATTGCGAGGTACTTAAATCGCTTGATTGAAGCAAAAATTCCTGGGATTTTAACGTACGAGAAAAAAGGTGCGATTTACGCAAATAAAATAGACTCCGTTCTCGATAGTATTCATGGTATTTTGCACGGCATTGATAAACGTAGATTAGACGCTATTAAAAATCGAAAAAATCGTTATATCCTCGGTGATGAGATATCGCTCGCTGATATTATCCTTCAGTCCTATGAACTGAATTCGAACAATCGATGAAAAGAAAATAAAACATCTATACAACATGGGCGAACGATTCTCTGTATCGATGAAATATATTTTTACCGAAATGTAAAAACAATCATTTATTTTAACTATTTATTACACAAGATTTTAATCACATTTAGGGCGGGTTATTTCACCTTCTAGATAAGCCTATCTGACAGTTAAAGGTCTGCAAGTCAATGCTTTTAACCACCCGATAAGGTACCTAGAAGTTGGAACAACCCGCCTTTAAAATTGTCATTTTCGAAAACTTAGATATTGAAATAAACCTTGCAGCATTTTTTTCGTGTTTTGATAGATTTTTAGAGAATTGGAAAAAATCTTGATTTTCCAACAAAAGTCAAGGCGAAGTCATAATTGGTTTTTCGGGTTTTTTATAGAAAAAAACGAAGTTAAAAAATAAGATAATAACATCAACCACAGCTGTTCAAAATGATTAAAAATCAACAAAATTTTCTTCAAATTTTCTCAAAATCTTCAAAGTCGCAGCATTATTTTGTAATGAGAATAGACTTCATTGTTGATATCTTCAAAAAAATCGGATATTATTTTTAAAAATTATTCAAAATTATTTCTAAAATTACTAAAAAGACAATTTTTCAAAGGGAATTCAAGATGTGTACGAAGAAAGCGAACAAGAATAAATGAAATTAAATGTGTCCAATATTTTTCCACACCGCATTGTTTATATTGAAATAATCAACAATTATTCAGATGTTTATTTTCAATAAAAAAAACCATAAAAGAAGGTTCTCGCGCTCTCTAGCGGTATAAAAATGCGTTGGTAAGTTCCAAATCAATCCGTCGCTGATGGTGATGGCGGCGTGGTGATAGCAGTAGTAGTGGGGCTGGATCACGGTTAAAATGGCGACGAGTGGCGGTCAGATTGGCGCTGGATGACACGGAGGAAGCGCGTACGGTTTCAGTGTTATCACATATATCTTGCAATAACGAACAAAGCTCCGAAATAAAAATTAAAAAAAAGCAATTTTGAAATCGTTCGCAGAAAATCGTAATTCAACGGGTTGGTTTCATAAAAAGAAAAAATTATTGATAATTAGTGTTTGGTAATATACAACATCGCTCCGAGGAAAAAAGACAGATCCAGAGAGTGAGTGTGCGTGTATGTGTGTGTGTGCCTGTGTATGTGTAAGAGAGAGAGAACAGAGACCGTTAAGTGAAAACGGTGGGTTACTCGAGAGAG
Organism: Rhimphoctona megacephalus; assembly: GCA_963989365.1. Taxonomy (NCBI): domain Eukaryota; kingdom Metazoa; phylum Arthropoda; class Insecta; order Hymenoptera; family Ichneumonidae; genus Rhimphoctona; species Rhimphoctona megacephalus. Next base: position 14,740,762 of record OZ022419.1, read on the forward strand.
CACTACAGCTCGTGAATTTCTCGTTTCGTCCTGTTTTTTCTTAAGTTATTTTTTTTGTAATTCTGTCAATTTTTTTGTGTGTTTCGTCGAAAACTCCGTTTTTTTTTCTCACGTTAACGCCGCCGTTTCGTACGGCCGCGATGCCCGTTACGAGCGGCACGAAAAATCCTGACGAGTGCATCGGGATCGCTGTCGACACGAGGCTTAATAGAATCACGAGCATCGAGCAATACGTCGGTGATCCACGAGACAGTGCTTTAGTCGTTAGGTAAGGAGGAGAAAGAAAAAAAAACTATATGCATGAAAAAAGTGCAATAATAATAACGATTAAGATGTAGGAAATGAGAAAGAAGGGCTTAATCGTCGTTGATTTGTCATCGAAATCGCGAGGTTTTATGAGCGCAAAGCATCGTGAGGTTCATCCAACTATCTTCTTTTTTTCATCCGACCCCCCTCCTCTTTCTCTTCTTGTACTCCCTCCTCTTACTCATCATCTCTGTCTTTCACCCTCTCTTTCTCACGTTCTCTTTCTCTCTCTCGGCCGTTCTCTACGAACGCTCGAGACGTTTCTCGTTCGAAGTTTTCTCTCGTGTGCCCTCATTTATAACCGCCATTTCCGCAAAATAACCTAAATTATTATTTCCTCTTGATACTCAAAGTTGACAATCCGATCGTCGATCTTTCGAGCGACGCGAGAGGGAGGAGGAGAGAAAAAAAATTGCGTCTCGATGTGCTTTTCGCGAGGACACGAGACAAGGATAAATTGAGAAAGACAGACTGACAAAGACGGAGATAAACCGAGAGAGAAAGAGAGAAAAAAATAAGCGTTATTGCGCGAGGTCCGTGACTCGCGCGAAGCCCTCTTTGTTGTGTTGACTCTTGTAAAACTCGAGGAAATATTTCACGGAAAGCGCGTTTGATAGGTTATAACTGGATCGCAGTAGGCAACTCTCGGGAGTCCGAGAGAGGCCAGACATGACGATGCAACTTGATCCAACACAATATCAACGAATTTAACGTCGCTTTGTCTCTCGAAACTTCGTAGTTACGTGTGCTTTTTTTCGTATCAAATTTTTTTTTGGTCCCTTCGTCTGAAATTTCGTTTCGTCTTTTTGTCGCGTTTTTTTTTTTTTTTTTTTGAGATGTTAAACGACGAACACGCTAAGACAAGTATGTGAGTATATCACGAGCGTGACGCAACTCAAGATTACACTTCAAATCGTATTTATTATTTTATTCGATTCGTTTTTTTTCGATCATTTTGCCGATTATTGTGCCAAGCTGGCAATCCAATGTTACTAATTTCATGGTCGATACGAAATCAGGCTTTCCCATGCAGGTTCAAATGATTTTTTTTTTTTTTTTATTCAAGACGAATTGTTAACTTTGAGGATTTTAATAAGATTAACTGTTAGGTTATGAAACTCGTTTTTTTTGTTCTTGTTAATGTTTTGTTTTCTCTCACAGTTACTTTTAGTTCGAATTCTGACAAGAAATAATCCTTCAGGATGAAGATCGACAGAAGCAAATTGAAAAAATGCACCTCCGACGCGGTAAGAAACTAACCTCAAAAAAATTTCACCTCATTTTATTTTGCCTTTTTTTTTCATCAACAAACTTGTTTTTATTTTTTAATAGCCTGCGGAATGCCAGACGCTCATCAGCAAACTCAGATCTTGCTCGCACAGCGAACTTCTGGAAGAATTGAAACAGCTGGATGCTTGGACTTTTGGAAAATGCGAACTGTTCCATTGGATAGATGTCCTCGATCTAAGCGACAGCATTCTCGAAGAAGCTGTCGCCAGAAGCCCTGACAATTCTTGGGAACTTGCCTGCGATTTGCCCCAAAATCGAGAGGTTCTTATATCTTTTTCAAAATTAATGTATTAAACAAAGTATTAATTGAACTATGAATTCGATTTAGAAATAATTAAAAATAAAAAAGTTCATCAATTATTCAATTCTTTAAAGATAATTTTATAAAATTATCAACTCGAAATTGCTTCATCTTAAATTTTTAGAATCAGATTCATTCTGTTTTTTTAAAGAATTGTTATCATTCCAAATGACTTCTTGAATTAAATAAATTTTGTAAACAAATTTAATTGCGCTTCATTTTTTTTACAGGCTAAAGAACTTCTTCTCTGGGTTCTTCATTTCTCATCCCTACTTATTGAGCACTCGTTCTCTCGACATTTGTACAACAGTATGGAACACCTCGTGACTTTATTGTCCAGTTGCGATATGCATGTTGTTCTTGGTGTTTTGAATCTTCTATACATGTTCAGCAAACGAAGCAACTTTATTTCGCGTTTAAACAACGAGAAAAGGCAGGCTTTGCTGAGCAGGCTCAATCACTTGGCTGAGGTTCGTACTTTCCAACAAAAATAAATAAATAAAAACAACCTGGAAACTCCTTCGAATAACTCGAGGAATTTTTATCGCTTCCGATAAACAACTTCACATTTTTAATAACAAATTACTTACGTAATTTGATTAAATTGTCGAAAACGACTGAATATTTTTTTTTCTTTGATATCCATAGAGTTGGGGTGGAAAGGAAAATGGTTTTGGTCTAGCGGACTGTTGTAAGGAACACCCAGAAAAGGTAAAGATGACTGAAATATCTACGAGCGCAAAAAATGCACAAAAATTCAAGAATTGGAATTAATAAGGACTTTTTTTATCAGAGTTTTCCAGCCAGTGCGACAACCCTTCACTTCGAATATTACGCGGAAAATAATGCCACTCCGACGGAAGGAAACGCGAGCTCTACGACAACAACGACGGCGACGACAACGGGTAACACAAGTACAACGTCGTCCACGCCAAATGCAACGAACATCAGTGGTTCGAGCACCAAGAAAATGGGCCAAACTAATCTCGTGACTTATATACACATCGAGAACGTCGATAAACTTGGCAAAACGCCAGCGCAGATAATGAATGATTTGTTGAAAGTTTACAACGTGCCGCCCGATCGACAGGTCAACATTTTATTTACAAAACTTCGCATATTTATTGAAAATCAATGATCAAATTTACTTTTTTTCCGATCAAAGTTATTTGGAATTCTCTGCTACGAATAATTGTTATTTATCGAAGTCACTGTTTTAGTTATTTTTTAATGTATTCTTTCTTTTTTTTCCAGATGGCACTTCTAACGCACATAAGATTGGCTCACTGTTTTTCGGACTATCGAAGACGATTGCAGTGCGTACAAGCTCGGCTGCAAGCTCTCTCGGTTCTCGTATACAACAATGCCTTGCAGGAAAATGCTCACAGCCTTCTTCATGCTGGTCTTCTCGAAGAACTCGTCGAACTTCTCGAACTCCCTCATCCACATCTCGTCGAAATCAGAGCTGCCGCACTGCGTACACTTACCAGTATAATTCATCTCGATCGCAATCCCCATTTCCCCAAGTGAGCTCACAAACTCTAGCATTAAATTCTCATCAATTTTTTAAACGGTTTTTCTACAATTTTGTTCATTTGTTTACATTTCTTACCATTGGAGATTTAATCTTTAGAATTTTAAAGTTTTATACTTCTTTTCGAAAACAATTGACGAATGATTTATTTATGAATTTTTTTCTCTTAGAAAACCTGGCTCTCGTTTAAACATGATAATCGATGTGACCGGCGCGAGTTCCTATCACGGTTTTCTGCCGGTTCTCGTACGCACGTGCATAACCACTCTGACGTCACCACAGCCGGAAGGTCAACCTTTCCCGTTGCCGTTGGCAACGGCTCTGTTCAGTTTTCTCTATCATCTTGCGAGTTACGAGGCCGGTGGTGAAGCCTTGGTCAGTTGCGGCATGATGGAGAGTCTTCTCAAAGTGATCAATTGGCCGGGTACCGAATTGGAACACATTACGGTTGGTTGTAAATTTTTTTTATCCTATCGATTTTTTTAGAGTTTAGAGTAATATGACAAACAAATTTTCTGCTTTCTTAATTGTTTTGAAACAAATTATAAATGTTTTTAGCCCCATGAGTTTTTTAGGATGACGAAAATATTTTCAGAAATAAATAAAAAACAGTAGAAAAACACCGAAATAATAATTTTTTTTTCTAAATTGATGAAAATATTTTTTAAAAATGTTCCGAGTGCCTATTTTAACTTGTGAATTTTGATTAATTTTTAGTTCGTGACTCGAGCAGTAAGAGTGATAGATTTGATAACAAATATCGATATGCAAGGTTTCCAAGCCCACGGTGGTCTCGGAAGTTTCATAAACCGTCTCGACATGGAAATAAATGTGTGTAAAAAGGAACAACCGTTTGAGATCGAGCCGAGCATGTTGTCGAATCAAGAAAATTCACAGACATTGAGAGACCCGAAAACTGGAGAAACAAGCGAAGATCCGGGACCGTCGCGTTTGTCGAACGAGGTATTCGCCGATCACGAGGAAGCCTCAAATCCCATGGAATTTTCCGAGGACGAGAACACGAATTCTAAGCCTGAAACAAAGAGCGAACAACAACAAGATTTTTCGGCAGCTCGCTCCGGCAAAACTTGTTTACCCCAACGAGCCGCTCTCCTCAAATCGATGCTGAATTTCTTGAAAAAAGCTATTCAAGACCCCGCCTTTTCGGACAGCATCAGACACGTTATGGAAGGAACTTTACCCTCTTCGTTGAAACACATAATAAGCAACGCTGAATATTATGGACCCTCATTGTTTTTACTCGCTACAGACGTCGTCACCGTTTACGTGTTTCAAGAACCCTCCTTGTTGTCCTCCCTTCAGGATAACGGACTTACAGAGGTTGTACTTCATGCTCTTCTCGTCAAAGACGTGAGTAAACGATTTTTCATTTTATACTCTACACTAATCATTAGTAAAAAAAAAATGAAACTAATTCTATAGATCATTGTAAACGAAGTAGAATATCCGCAATTTTAACAAATACTCCAATTGTGAATGAAATTTGTTTATTTTTAAGGTTCCTGCAACGAGAGAAGTGCTAGGATCATTGCCAAATGTGTTCAGTGCCCTGTGTCTAAATCTCCGTGGTCTCGAGTCATTTTCGAAGAGACGACCGTTCGAGAGAGTATTCAACGTGCTTCTATCGCCGGTTTATCTCTCAGCGATGCGTCGTCGTCGTAGTGCGGATCCACTGGGCGATACAGCGTCGAATTTGGGTAACGCGATGGACGAATTGATGAGACATCAGCCATCGTTGAAGTCGGACGCGATAGGGGCGATAATAAAGTTGTTGGAAGAATTGTGCGTTTTGGGTTGCGATCCTCGTTACGTGTGTTGGCGAGCGGCGGGCAAATCGGAGAATTCGCCATCGAATACCAGCGCGAATAGTCGGCAATCGTCGGGACAATCAGTAGGTGTTGGAGTCGGGGATACCGGAGGGGGAAGAGGCGGCGGTGGAGGAAGCAGCAGCGACGAAGAGGAAGAGGACGAGGAAGAGGCGAGCACGAGTTCACATCCGCAACGAGAGGATCAACCTTCACCGTCCCCAGCTCAACCGGGACCGCCGCCTCAACCTCGAGAAAAAACTCCAATAGCCCTGGTCGATTACATTCACAACGTGATGAAATTCCTCGACGCTATTCTCAGCAACAACACGACCGAGGATCATTGCAGAGAATTCGTCGCTCAGAAAGGTCTCGTGCCTCTTCTGTCGATCCTCGGTTTGCCGAATTTACCGGTAGATTATCCAGTCGCCCAAGCTGCTCAGGCAGTTGCCTCCGTTTGCAAAAGCATCCTGAACTTAGCGCACGAACCTCTCGTCCTCAAAACCGGACTTTCCCAACTGAACGAAGTTCTCAATCTCCTAAAACCCCTTCACAATCACATGGAATCACCTGGGGGCTCGGTGCTTTTGCACGAGCTCGCAACCGCACCCAATCTCGAGACAGCTTTCACGAGCGACACCGCCACACCTCTTTTACATGCTATGAACGCTGCTCACGGCTACGTCGTCATGTTCGTACATGTTTGTCGCACGAGCCAAATCGAAATGCGGAATTTGTCGATCAATCATTGGGGCTCCGATCTCGGACTCACAGTGCTTCAAGGACTCTCCGAACTTTACATGTCCCTCGTTTGGGAAAGTACTTTGCTTCTCGCGCTTTGCAGCGACGATATCATACCCGCTGGTTGCGATTTTGGAAAAGAAGACATGGACAGATTATTGCCACCAGAATTGAGAAACGAAACGAGCTCCGAAACTCCCGCTTGGCCAAGTAACGTCGTCGCCGTTGGCGATATGGGCAGCAACGGTATGACCACAGCAATGGAAGCTCTAACTACCGATCCACCACCGATTTCCATGGAAATCGACGAAAACAAACAGAGCGTCGTTACCTCAGACAGAAGCACGCCTAATGCTCATCAATTGAAATACATAAAGCCTCTTCTCGGCGCCTCCTCGAGACTCGGACGTGCACTTGCCGAATTATTCGGTCTCCTGGTTAAACTCTGCATGGGTTCACCGATAAGACAACGCCGAGGTCAACAATCACCGATAATGCCGACAATCCCGAATTCAGCGGCGCGTGGAGTAGCCTGTGCTCTTAACATTCTTCTAACTCGCGGATTATCCTGGGACAAACTTCCACCTTCACCGATACCAAAGTTTAAACTTACTTTTCTCATCTGCTCCGTGGGATTTACGTCGCCGATGTTGTTTGATGAAAAACGCCATCCTTATCATCTGATGCTTCAGAAATTCGTACAACTCGGCGGAAGGAACGCTTTCTTCGCGACATTTCGTTGGGCCCTTTCGGGTGGAGGACAATTCGCATTGACGGAGGGTCTCGAACATCCGAATCTACCGGACGGTACAGGCGAGTTTCTCGATGCTTGGCTAATGCTTCTCGAGAAAATGGTCAATCCGAAAGCTATTTTGGACTCACCGCACGTTGGACTTCCCAAGTGTACGGGTGTCTACAATGCATATCGATCTTTCGATCCTATCAAATATCTCACGGACATACACAAAACAGCTTTCGAGGCTGTGATGCTAATGTGGGGAAAGAAACCATTGAAAAATTACGGCGCTCGTATGACCGAATCAATATTGTCGATCTTGCGTCACATACTCCGAGGTGAGAAAATCATCAAAGAACGTACGGAGGAGGAAGAGGGCGACGAGACTTCTGGAACATCGGGAACAGCGACGAGTAGCAACGCAACAGCTTCAACGAGAACGGGAACTCCCGCAGCGACGACAGAACGTCGCGAGGAACCTGATCCCGAAGTGAATCCAGAACATTTGCGACAGTTGATGGACATGGGTTTCAGTAGAGCTCATTGTATCGAAGCACTTTTGCACACTTTGACCGTTGAACAAGCGACCGATTATTTGCTCTCGAATCCCGCGACTTTGCGAAGATCCGAGGCGCCCTCGGGCGACACGAATGCCCAAGGTTTAATAATGGATCTCGAGATGGTCGACGACGATCAGATAATGCACGCGATCGCCATGTCTTTGGGTGATAACGATCCTAAAAAATCGGCGCTCCCCGAAGAACCGGTAAAAGAAGTCACTATTACGAAAACCATCGACGATTTTACCCACAGTGCTCTCGAGCAATGTCTCAGTCTTTTGGATCTCATGCCCGACACCGTTTATCGTATTTGCGATCTTCTCGTGACAATTGCTAAGAGAAACGGTGACGAATGGAGGGACAATATGTTGCGTCAATTGATACGCGAAATCGGGGATTTGGTTGATCATTTGATCAGCATCGCCGAGACACAGGACGAAACAGCTGGCTCTCGTCTCGTCGAGTGCGAGGAAGCAAACAAAGTTGCTGGGCGAATATATCTTTATACTCTCTTTTTCGAAGGTACCTTCCAAGAGATGAGAGTCCCATGCGCTCAGATCGTCGAGGATTGTTCGACCCTTGACAAACTCGTGCGTCTTTTGGTCGTTAGCGAAGGTCCTCTCACGAGTAACAAACAAAAAATAACTAAGGAAGCTGGTAAAGAAAATTCTACTACAACGAAAACACCCAAATGGCTTGCACCTCTTCTGCTCCTCATCGATCGTTTGGAAAAAGTTGCGGTTCTTACACAGAGAAAACAAATAATGCACAAAGTTACTAATCGCGTTTGGAAATGGTTCGATCTCACGACAGGAAAATGGATGCCTTATTCACCCATGAACAATCGGTTGATAAACGAAGCTTATTGGGCTGGTGAACCAACTGTAAGGATCACTTGTTCGAGGCGACGTTATCTCATCAGTTTCTCGTGCATGACTCAAGTCAACGAGGACAGTGACAATAGACGACCAATCACAATGGGCTTTAAATTCAACACTATCTTCAACGAAGACGCTAGCTCGGGTTCGGACTCTAATATGGATACGGAGGAGAGCCCTACCGAGGAAAAACGTAATACAGTTGTTCAAGGACTCGATCCCAGCATAGCGCCGAGTATAGTCCGCGCTTGCGTCAAATTACTCGCTATACCCGTCGACCGTGACGCTCTTCACGCTCTCATGAAAGTTTGTCTTCGTCTCACACGAGACTACAAAAACGCCGCTGTTTTTGCTCGCGAAGGTGGTGTACAATTGTTACTCGACATGACCCAAGCCAGCAGTTTCATCGGATGCGTCAGTCTGAGTACTCTTTTGATACGACACACGATCGAAGAAGAACGAACTCTTCGATTGGCGATGGAAAAAGTCGTACGTTCTCGTACGCAAATCATTATACCACCAGCTTACAAAGAAATACTTTTCATGACGCGACAGATAAGCAGCGCTGTTTGTCGTGATCCTGAACTCTATCGGGACGTTTGCGAGAGTATATTGCGAGTAGATGTGGGAGTTTTGAAGCGCGACGAGGTCGATAACAGCCTCGTTGTCAAGGCATTGCCCTCCAATCATTCCTCGGCAATGCCAATGGTCGAAGAAACCTCGATAAACGTTATTCACGATTTATTGAATGCTCTCATTAAACCCGTACCCGTGTTTCTGGAAGAGAATACCGTCGCTTCGGGCACACCAACCGGAAGTCCCGAGAAAAAAATCAATTCTCAAACTACTTCGAGCATCGGTGCTACTGTGAGTACAAGCAGCAGTAGCAATTCAAGACGCGACATTGTGAGAAACAGTGCCACCTCGACTAATGGACCCCTCGACGATGACGACCAAATAACACCAATGAAAATTTATCCCGATTACGTGAACAACGGTAAAATCGAACCCGAAGAAGCGAAAAAGCCACTTTTGCCGAAATCAGCGATTTTGAAAATGCTAGCTGAGTCTGTAAGATCTTACGGCGCTGTGGCTAACTTAATTGCTGAACATTCGTACCGTGCCGGACAGAGCGAAATGGTGCCTGAAAGTGTCACCGCTCTTGGATTTCTTCTCGACAAATTGTTGCCAGTTTTGCCTGAGAATTCGGGCGATCGACAGTGCAGCAGTATGGCAAGAATGTTGATTGCCGCTATCGCTTCGTGTAATCATTCACCGGAGGCTCAAACCATTCTTGTTACCGAGGTAAAAGCTGCTCTCACCAGGACTCTCGGACTTCCTGAATGCTCGGAAAAACACGCTCAATTGCAATTGCTCATTGGTCTTATATCGACCATGATCGATAGTTGTCCACCAACTTCTCAGACACAATTGCGCACTCCGCTCAAAGTTCATCAATACAACAACGTAAATTACATCGTTAGAATAATGCTTAGAAAGGGCATTATCACGGACTTAGCCAAAATACCGCATAGCCTCGATCTTTCAAGTCCCAATATGGCCGGCACGATAAACGCCGCGTTAAAACCCCTCGAAACACTCTCTCGCATCATCAATCAACCTATGCCCGGTGCGGTCAACAACAAATTACCCAAACCGAAAATTCGCATGGTTCAGGAAGAACCGATCGGCGATCAGACCGGAACTACCACTTCGGATGCAACTCATGCTGTCGGCGAAGAGGCCAACGAGGATGCTGAAAATACCGAGCACGATATATCCCTCAATGCCGAAAGTCTTGAACCAACTTCCGAGAGTCAAGTTCATGAGGAAGGCGACGAAGCTGCACTCGAAGATATTATGGATCAACTTCTCGAGAGGTAATTACGCTATTTCGATCCTAATAAGAACACCAGTGAAGGTTGGTTACACGACTAAAAGAAAAAAGTTAATGATTCCTTCATGGCCTAGTTTTTGGACAGATCCTCAAAAAATTCCACAATTAAAATTTAATTAAATTCACTGCTCTCTAGGACATTTTCAACGGGAATCTATTTTTTCGTCTCTGAATAATTTCCCTATACTTCGCCCTCACTGGTGACCTTCGGCGCTATTAAAAAAAAAAAAAAAAAAAAAAAACATTTTTTAAGCCAAATTTTCGACAAAGTCTCAGTGTTGATAATCCAGCAGTGTTTTATTTCCCAGAGACGGCTCGGCCGTGACGGAAGAGCCGCAATCGAGATCTCACAGACCAATGGACATCGACGATGAGAGCCTGGCTATGAGGGATGCTCAGGACGATTTTGATCCAACTCGCGATCCGACCGTAAGAGTTACGAGACGTTAAACATAATTTTCGAACTATACGTTTATTCATTTTCGTAATGGTAGACTCAACTTTTTTCTCTCGTCATTACGCAGGAGGATTTGATGAGTTCGGACTCGGACTCTGACGGTGATCCCTCTGAGGACAATGAGGACGAGGTTCACGACGACGAGGATGAGGAGGAAGAGGAAGAGGATGATGGTAAGTTATTCATTTATTCGCTGAATAAAAATAATTAATAAAATGATGATAGAGACTTGTAATTCATCGTAAATATTGATGATTTTATGAAAATTTTTGATGTAATTTAACAGGCGAGGAGAACGAAGAGGAAGAAGATGAGGACGAGGAAGGCTCTTCGAATTACGAAGACGAGGGTGGCGATTTATACGATGACGTTGGCGAAGGAGTTTTTCGTATGTTACCATCGAACGAGAGAGACGGTGGTAATGTCGTAATGATTCATCACAATTACGACAATCCTGACAATAATGCCGCGAACCCAGCATCCACGAGGCCGAGTCACTCCTGGAGCACGAGCTTTCCTCTCCCACTGGGGCTTTTCGAAGACGTACCAGTCACCGAGAGCAACGGTAAATATTCGTAAACCTTTTTTCTTCTTGCATTTATTCGAATACTGTTTTTTCAATTAACGTTTTTTCATGGATGTATGAAATTTCAGGCATCGGTTCTCATCCACTTCTGATGGCTCAGAGCAGTCTCGATACTGCCAACGCACGCGCTCAACGACCCTTCCGAAATCGCCGATTTCAATATCTTCAATGGCAAAATCAACGAAGCCCAAATCCACCAGTTATTTTACAAAGGTACGTTAATGTATCGAATACCAAATTTTATCTCAATTTAAATGTTTTATTGTAATTATTTTAAGTTGTTACGTTTGAAATTTTCTGTAATGATTTATTTGTGTATATTCTTTGATTCTAGTTGATAATTATTCCCAATTTCGTCGTTGAGTTTTCTTTTAATTCATCCAGTTTTGAAAATCAATAAGATTTATTCACAGGCTCCTGGTACCAGCCGCTCAAACTTTACCCTTGGCACCGAGTCAAGTATTAGCCTCGACCTTCCGCGATACCCGGGTCGTCGTGATGGACAACACTCTCGGTATCCTTGGAAATCAAGAGGAGGAGCAAATTGATCTTGTGGTGAGTCGCGGATGCTTTTATAAAAATTCTTAGCGAGCTGTAAAATCGAAAGTATTTTAAACTTGATAAATAATTGGCCAGGATCAGTCGGGTTATTTGTTCGGTCCGAGTCTCGCAGCGACCCTTAACAACATACCAACAGCTTTGCACTGGTGGATCGAGGAAAGCAAGCTACTCGACGGTGATTCTCAGCCGGATTGTTGCGTCGGTGTTGTTCACAAACTCATACCGGGTCTCGAAAAGCGACGAAACGCAGAGCTCGCGGAACGTAAAGAGAAACGTAAAAAACAACACGGGGCGGAAAAAGAAACTGAAAAAGACACGAAGGAAACGAAGGAAGCACCGAAAAATGGCGAATGTGCGTTTTAATTTTATAACACATTTGAAACTGTATTAATACATATAATGAAAATTTTTCACTAAAATGCTTCCTGTTTTTCTTCAGCTGGAACATCAATCCTCATACCGACTGAACAGCAGCAAAGGCCATCCGGTTACATTATACAAAGGCCGGATAATACGAGAAGATTCATAGCCGCGGTCGAGGCTGCTTTTGAAACAGTCCGAGTGGAAAACAACCGAGACGAAAACATAATCGGTAATATTAAAAAGCAATTTTTTTATATTGAATTAGGATTGAACAATGTGGCGTATCTCAAAGAATTATCGAACATTAAGGAGAAAAAAAATGAGACATTGAAATTAGTATAAAGTTAATAGAGTAATGCCAAAAAAAATGTATGTAGTTTGGAGCTTCAAAATTGGATAGAATGTTTTATGGAACCGAAAAACTGAATGTGTAAAAAAAAACGTGAACCGAAAAGGAAGCAATTCATAAATAAACAAATATTTCTTTTCGCCTTTCAAAGTTGCAAACTTGAGTATAATATCTATGAGAATGGTTTCTAATTTTTGGATTGTTTTTATAACAAGAAGTAACCGGCGAGATGGAAGTCACGGTGCAAGATGACGAGGAAAGAACACCTACACCTCCGCCACCACCACCGCCTCCGCCTCCGCCTCCGCCGCCTCAAGAGCAGCCTCTCGAAGTGAGAGATCCGCGTCTGGCAAGCCGTAACGCGACGCTCGAGCTGGCCGAGAGCATAATCGACTCTGTGTTGCATCCGAGTGCCGAGGAAGCGATGAGATTATGTCATTCAACTCCGAATCGCGAGGCGGATGTGTCCAGTGTGAATAGACTTGAGAATAGAAATGAGACTTCGAGTCCATTACCTGTGCCTTTTTTGCCTTTGTCGAGTGTTTTCGTGCCGCCAGCGGAGGAGGAAGCAGCTGCTAATGAATCGAGAGATCCGCACGCTTGGGTGCAAAGACTTATCGCATTGGAGCACACGAGACGCGAGAGAAACGCTAACGTAGTAGTCAGCCAAGATCCAACATCGTCCACGTCCGAGAGTAACGATACGATACTTGAGGAAACACCAACGATTTCGGAACAATCGACACAGTTCACTGTTACACCGAGTTCCGGTTCACAAGCGAGTTCACAAAGTTCACAACAACAACCGCAACAGACGAGCGGTAGTCAAGAATCGCAATTACCCGATGGTGTCGATCCGTCGTTCCTGGCGGCTCTACCGGAAGAAATGCGCGACGAGGTAATCGCCGAACATCTCAGACTTCAGAGAATACGTCAACGCGCACAACCAACCGTCGTCGAAGAAGTCACGGGTCCCGTCGAGGTCAACCCTGAATTCCTCGCTGCTTTGCCACCCGCGATACAGGAAGAAGTTCTCGCGCAGCAACGCCTCGAGCAACAACGTCACGCTGCCGCATCCGCCAATCCCGAAGATCCCGTCGATGCCGCTGCCTTCTTTCAAAATTTACAACCCTCCCTCCGACAAGCTATTCTCGCTGATATGGAAGAATCACAAATTTCCGTTTTACCACCCGATCTCGCTCAGGAAGCTCAAAATTTACGACGCGAGTGGGAAGCTCGTAATAGACACATGATGCAAGAAAGATTCTTGAATCATGTCAGTCAAAGCAACACCGCACTTTCGAGTATTCTCAGAACTTCTGGAAGAGGACGTGGTGGCACTCGTTATTCCATCCACTCGATGCCACAACGAGCCCAATGGCACTCTTGGAATCCACGTGGCGAAACTAGCATTTCCCATCAAAGCGCTGGCTTAAGATTACGCGGTAGACAACTTCTTGATCACGAGTCAATGGCATGTCTTCTAGTTCTTCTGTTTGTCGACGAACCCAAAATCAACACCCTCAGGCTTCATCGGGTCATTAGAAATTTGTGCTATCACGGCAGCACTAGGGAATGGGTCGTCAAAGCTCTTTTAAATATCATGGAAAGGAGCAACGACGAGAACAAAGAAATTATGGCTGACTTTGCGGGGAAATTCAAGAGAAAAGGATTACATCCTGCAATCGAATATTGGTAAGTTTGCAAAGTGTTTTCGAATCCAACGCCTAAAAATTTCAAATTCAGTTTGTAAAACTCAAATTTTTGTGAGAAAACTCAAAAAAAGAAAATCTATTGTAAAAAATTCTGTTGATCAGTGTAATTAATTTGATGAATTTATGTTCTTTCACAGCTCTCCAAAGTTATCGGAAAGCCGAAACAATTTACAATCGTGGTTGAACATAAGTATAGACGCGGCACTTGGCTGTAGAGCGAATGTTTTCCACGTAGTGAGACACAGTGGCAAAAAGTCCGACCGTCAGGGCAACGTCATAGCTATACATCCACAAGCAGCTCCAACAGTTTGCAGACATACTCTGGAGCTTTTGATATCCCTAGCAAAGAGTTTCCCGGGTTATTTCGTGCCGACAAAATCGAAAGACAACGAGGACAAGAATAAGGACAAAGATGCAAGCGGTGCGAGTAAAGAAGAGGGAAGTGGAGCGAAGCCAAAATCAACGACGAAAACGGGCAAAAGCGATTTACCAGATTTCTGGGATATGCTGTTGAAGCTCGATTCTTGCGCCTCGAAAAAAGGCAAATCCGTTACGAGAACCCACTCGAATTCGATCTTAGGAATCGAGCCTGAACAAGGATTGACCTCGTTCGAAGCTTCCGCTTTCGGACAACTAATCTCGATGCTTCATTGGTCCGTTGTCAGGCGAAGCAGCCAATTAACCGACAAACTTTTGCGTCTGTTGTCCTTAATCTCGATCGGCCTTACCGAAGTCAATTCATTCAGACGTCAGGACAGCGCGAAAAACAAAAAGACCGAACCTAGCAAAGAACAAAGTGTCGCGGCTCCCGAAGGTCATCTTCGTCTTGCCGTTCAAGTTCTCACTAGCAAAAGCTGCTCCGAGGAAGGCCTCGAAGATGCCACCGCTCTTCTTCTCAATCTTTCACACTGTCCCGATCCAACTCGACAATTGATACTCAATCTTTTACTCGAGGGAGCCATGGAACTCGCTAATATGGTTTGCGAACATATTAACGATTTGATGATGGAACTGAAAGTTTTGAACCGCGAATTGCGACGAAGAAACTCGTTGGAGGAACAACCCTCCACAAGCGCAGGTGGATCCGCACGAGGAATTCTTCTCGACAGGTAAATTTTATCTTTTCATTTCACTGATTGCTATTTTTTACCTTGAAACATTTTTTTTCATCGTTTAATCTTTTTTATGTTGTTTCTTTATTTCAAGTTGCTTCTTTTTCTTTCTTCATGTCAAACATTTTATTTTAAAGTCAGGATATCGATTAGGATATTTATTTTACGAACGTTTGGCTTGTGAGGAAATGAAAAATGAGGGTCAAAACGTAGTTAGAATTAAATAAATCATGTCCGTTTGCAAAAAAAATAACGGGGAACGGTTTTTAATGTTCTTAATATGAAGATGGCCAATACACTTTTCGACGCAATCTCAACGTGACAATACAACTTAAATTTATAGTCAACTTAATATAGATAATAAATTCGACGTTTCCCTCTCGATAACGACTACTCGTCTCCTTTTAAATTCGTAGGCTTAGCCCTATCCTTTATCCCTTCTCCGGCGCGTAATCACGCTCGCTCGCAATTATCACGTATTGCCAAAATTATACCGCTAACATTCATTCATACATCTACATACCACGTCAAAAACCATAAAAAAATCTTTTCCAATGTTTTTTCTTGTTTTTCAATTGCAGATTTACGCACGACAGTGTGATCGTGACTGCGCCGAGCAAAGTGAAAGCTGGCACTGATCTCCAGCTACCATCGATGAGTGCACTTGTCAGCAAGACATCTAGTCAGGCGTTCTTTTTACGGATACTTAAAGTCATTGTACAGATAAGAGAGGCGGTGCGTTTAGCGAATAAGAAGAAAACCGAAACGGTCACAGCTGCGACCACAGCGGCCTCAACAACGGCCACGCCAACGACAACGACCACCACAACGACGACAACAACTATGACGACTCCTCAACCGGCTACGGGAACTGCGATGGAAACTGCGGTACCTAGTCAACTTCGAAAGACACGTGAGTATATAATTCAAGATTTATCACAATAAAAATCATGAAGTTGATAGATTAATGAATTGATTGCAAAAAAATGTTTTAATGAAAATTTCACAGCCCCTGTCGCAGAAAACACGCCGGCTGATAACGTGGCTATGGACACGGCTCAAGCGACAACCGCCCAGACCGAATCCTCCGAAGGATCATGTTCTCGAAGTAGTAAATTGAGAAAAAAACGTTTTTCTAATCATTTAGAAATAATTCATTTTAATAATTAACCAACTTCTCGAACGTTAATTATGTTTTGTTCGTTATTTTTTATTGAACAATTAATTTTTATATTTTCTAAATATCCTACGATCGGTGGAAGTATATTTTTTTCAATTTTTAGAAGAGGAAACCCCGGCACTTCCGCTTCTTAGCGAAAGCCTCGTGTTAGACAACTTATGGGAAACGTTAAGCGCCTGTTTACTGGAATTGGAACACACACCCGATCATCATGCCGTCCTCGTTCTGCAACCCGCTGTCGAAGCTTTCTTCCTTGTACATTCTTCCTCAAGTACAGCATCCCGAGAACGCAACAACGAGAGCAACGCCGAAACGCGAGAAGTTGCCCCTGACATGGCACCTGTCTCGCCCATTTATTCCGACAGCGAAGGTACCTCGCAACCCGAAGCCGCCAGTAATACATCGTGGGACATTACACCGACACCTCAGAAGGCCTTACCGTCCGATCAATTAAAGTTCCTCAAGTTTGCAGGTAATTTATTGTTTATTATCAATATTATTAGAAATCGTTCTCCCATTTTTTAGCTGTAGGAAGAATTTTTTTTTTTATAACTTTTTCTGATTTTAATAATGAAAATTAATTTGTGATTTTTGTTTGTAAAAAAAATCTCACAGAAACCCACAGAACAGTCTTGAATCAAATACTTCGTCAAACCACGACTCATCTTGCCGACGGACCATTTTCGGTTCTCGTCGATCATACAAGAGTCTTGGACTTCGACGTTAAGAGACGTTACTTCAGAACCGAGCTCGAACGAATGGACGAGGGAATAAGACGCGAAGAGCTCGCCGTTCACGTGCGTAGAAGTCACGTTTTCGAGGACTCCTTCAGGGAACTCCATCGTAGAAATGCAGATGATTGGAAAAATCGATTTTACATCGTGTTCGAAGGTATAAAAATCCTCGAATTTACAAATTAATTGAATTTTCCAGCAATTCGATAAAACCGAAAAAATATAACGTGACAAATTAATTAAATTAGTCCTCAATTAACGATTGTTTCTTCGTCTCAAGGCGAGGAAGGACAAGACGCCGGAGGTCTTCTCAGAGAATGGTACGTCATCATCTCGAGAGAAATTTTCAATCCAATGTACGCCCTTTTCACCGTCAGCCCCGGCGATCGCGTTACGTACATGATTAATTCGTCGTCGCATTGCAATCCTAATCATTTGTGCTATTACAAATTCGTCGGTCGAGTTATTGGTGAGTATTCATCGTCAAAAAATTCATTCAAATTACTCAGTATTATGGTACACGAATTGGAACAACTTAATTTGTTTTTCTAAGCATTGCGATGGAGAGAAAAATTCACGCTTAAAAAATTACAAACAATTTCACTATGTTTTTAAATATAACATATATTAAATTTTTGAAACGATATAGCGAAAGCAATTTACGACAACAAACTGCTGGAATGTTACTTCACGAGAAGTTTCTACAAGCACATTCTCGGTATACTCGTGAAACACACGGACATGGAGAGCGAAGACTATAGTTTCTACAAAGGCCTCGTATATCTGACTGAGCACAATATTTACGAACTCGGTTACGAGCTTACATTTTCCGCGGAGGTATATTTTCATCATTTTTTGTCACATTTTATATTATCGTTTAGTTTTTTTCATTTATTCATTGGAATTTCTTGTTTATTTGAAACAATCGCAGGTCAATGAATTCGGTGTGAACGACGTGAGAGATTTAATACCAAATGGACGTAACATCGTCGTTACGGAAGAGACTAAACTCGAATATATCAGGCTCGTTTGTCAAATGAAAATGACCGGAGCTATTCGCAAACAGTAAGTTTTTTCATCGTAACTTCGTTTTTCTATATTTTTGTTGCTTTTAACAATCAAACCTAGACAAATCGAAACGAGTGCGGAAAAATTGAAGAAAAATGATCGTCAACTTTGGCAAATGAATTTGTTGATTTTCTAGAATACTTTTGATTTTTTTCGGATTTTTTTCTCTCTTTTTTTAAATTCCTCTTTTCCACTTGATCTAGAGGCGCTCTTTGAGAGCTGTTCGTCAAATGCCTTAGAAATTTCATAAGTATGATTTTGAATCGTTTTACAAAAATATGTGCAAAATTCGTGATTTTGCACTTAATTTTTTTAAGTTTGTAGAAAAATCTCAAAAAAGAAAATATTCGTAAAAGATTAGAATCCATTTTACAAAATTGACCACCTCTTCTCCCGTAATGAAAAAAAATTGTCTGGTGATTCGTCAAAGAATATTTCGTTGAAATAATAGATTAATAACTTTTTAAATATATTCTAATTGAAAATCAATGTTTGTAAAGTATCAGAGATTGGCTGAATTTTTTCAGATTTTTATCCAATTGCAAAATATCGAAATTCCGATTTAATGAATTTTTTCACTGAGGAATACGTGTAATTCATCCTGAAAAATTGGTCAAAAATCGAAAAGTTTTTTCATCCTTCACAGATATAATAATCATTTTTATGTACTTTTAATATTCTGTCTATATCTTACGTTTATATATCTAATGTGAAAATTGTTTTTTTCTTAGGCTTAACGCATTTTTGGATGGTTTCTACGACATAATTCCGAAACGACTAATTTCGATATTCAACGAGCAAGAGCTCGAACTCTTAATAAGTGGATTACCAAATGTTGACATCGAAGATCTAAGAACCAACACGGAATATCATAAATACAGTCCAACTTCGTTGCAGGTAAAAATCACAAACAATAAATCGATTGATTCACGAATTTGTCGATTTTAATTTGTTTTCCGTTGTATAAACGTTCGATTTTCATTTGTAAAATAGATCCAATGGTTTTGGCGAGCCCTCCGTGGTTTCGACCAAGCCGATCGTGCGAAATTTTTGCAATTCGTCACTGGCACGTCGAAAGTGCCGCTGCAAGGATTTGGGGCGTTAGAAGGTATGAACGGTGTACAGAAATTCCAAATTCATCGGGACGACAGGTCGACGGATCGATTACCTTCGGCACATACGTGGTTAGTATTGGCATTTTTGACCCTAAAAGATCCTTCGAAAATCCCATTTTTGTTAATAATTTATAGATCAAAATTTCACAATTTTGCATCCAAGAAAATCGTTTTTTGAATAATTTATTAATTAAAAGAAATATTTCTTTTTACGTGTTTTGTTAATTGAAAAAAAAAAATTATCTTTTCAGTTTCAACCAGCTCGATTTGCCGGTTTACGAGACGTACGACAAGCTGCGCAGCAATTTACTTAAGGCAATTCACGAGTGCAGTGAGGGCTTCGGTTTTGCATAAACACACGCAAAGTGGCTATAATTATTCCAACGCGTGAAGGTTGATCATCAAAACGACGAAGGTTCGAGTAATTCGGTAAAAATTAGAGAGAGATAAAAACAAGAAGCCAATCGTATTCATTGTTCCGTGGGTCCGAATTTTACGGGCGTGCTGGCTAATATACGTAAAAAATCGCGAAATCTCTCCGATTCACCGATAGTCTAAAGGAAAAAAAAGAAAATTAAAGAATTAACACGAGTGAAGAAGAAGGCTTAGAAAAATCAAAACTGCGAAAACGATTTGGCAAAATGAAAAAAGAAAATAAAACAAGAAAATCGCACGCCTCCCCTCGGGTCTTCGAGCAATGAGAATTCAGTCGGATTACTAAAAGCCAATACTCGCGCGTGTATGTATATACTATAATGTAACCGATCGAGGATGTAATTTAACCAATTATCAATTTACGACGCTATCGCTATCCGAATATGTCAGAGTTTATTTTGTTCAGATGAATCACGATGATAAATGCTAAAGCTTTTGAATTCATGATTCAGCGAGATCGCGAGAGCTCGTAATGCGTCGGTTTAATTAAGACTCGTGCGTGCAAAAGTGGTAATAAAAAAAAAAATTAAATTTGAAAACGAAATGAGGAGGATGATTCAAGAACAGAAGAGAGAAAAAACGGGAAGAAAATAAAACTAATAAGTTCACGTATAAGTGTAATAAGTAGGCATTTTGGCACGATTAAGTGGCAAAGGGGGGGATTAATATAAGTCGATAAATAAAAAATAAAAAAACATCAAAATATGTAATATACTGCGCTTGAAATTGATCAGTGACGAAACTCACACAATCACGCATTGTATCCGGTTCGATAGCTCGAGTCGTATGTCATTTGAAGTTACAAAAGAAAAGAAGGAATTAATAAAAATTTGAAAAATATCGAAAATGACCATCGACCACCATTATCACATTGTGGCGTCTTTTAATTTTGTCTTGTCTTTGTTTTTTTCGCGATAACCGTACAAGAGAGCGAAACGAATGAATCACTGAAACCCGAGCGAGAAGGAGATAAGACAGTGAGAATGTATGAGTGATTGCAAATAATGTGTGAACGGTGAAAGATTGAGGAACCAACAACAACAACACAACAACATCAACAACAACAACAACAAAATAACGAGACAGCGAAGAGCCTAATAAAAAATAAATGAAAGAAATAAAAAATATGCAACAGAAGAAACAAAAAATGAAATAACAATATCTACATTACAAACGATATTCTGTCCCTCGACAGACGTATGGTTGTACACTATTAGTATTAATAATTATAAATAATTTGTAATGCATAATAATACTTTTTAAGTAATATCATTTTAATATTAATCTTTCGAAATGTGATGTTAAAACGAAACGAAAAGAATAAACGAAATTGTACTTTTTTTTTCTCCCTTCAATTCTAATGGAATAAAGTTTACAGTTTAAACAAAATATCACTATTCACCAAATTAGTTGCAAGTTTGAGATTCAATTGAAGAGCGAGAGAAAAAGAGATTAAATTGATAATACGATAATTGATAATGCACATATTATAATGTCGCTTTACTGTGGGGCTCCCCTCCCTTTGAAAATTGTTATGAGGTTGTTGCTTAAGAATCTCCGAAATAAACTAATGTTGTGTCTCTTATAAATAATTTGCTTCTTTAACGTTTAGCGCCCTTCCTCGATAATATATATTTACACGAATGTCGATCATCCTCGGTGGACTGTTGCATTTTAGTAGGAAAAGGCAGTAATAACAAGAAAATATATATATTTATATTTCTGATTTACAAGTACAACATGTGCGATTTAATATCATTCGAGTCTTTTTTTCTTTTCGGTTTCGGTGCATTCGATCCGTCGCTATTGACTGTAGAGACCAATCCACAAGTGGAAACAACAGGCGTTCACGAAACCTTCCACTAAGCTGTACACTTCGTTTACGCTGAACGGCGTGATTGCTGTTTCCGCGGATTTTCTATATACAGCGTAAAGCTCCTAGAATTTAAGATATCATTATAAGAAATGATGCACCCATGGTGTTTTTTTAATTTATCATTTGAGGGGGAATTTCCATGACGATGATTAATAATTAGCACATTTTTATACATTTTTTTTGAAGCATCCCGTTCGGTTATGGAATTTTTTTACATGTTTTGACAACATGAACAAAAATTCTATTAAATTTCATCGTTTTTTCATTATTTTCTATAGGGCTGTGAATTTCTATAATTCTACTTTGATGCGTTGGAAAATAATCGCGTTTTCATAGTAAATATATAAAAATAGTCCTTCGTCTACTTTGGATTGGAAAAAATAAAAAAAGGCACAAGTTTGAAACCAAAGTTCAAAAAAATGGAAAACAATTTTTTTTTTCATTTTTTAGAGCACAAAAATGAGTTAAAAACGAATATAAAAGAGCTCGGATGAACTAAAGATGAAGAACTAAAAGATTTGGAAATTAACATTATGCAGAAAGATTTTTCATTTCGGATGAGTAATATTCGTTTTAATCGTTCGAACCGATTCTAAAAACATAGTTGTGAGAAAAATACATAAAAAATAGTAATATTATGTAAAAAAAAATCAATCGATTTTTCAAACGTTCGTCATGAGAATTTCCACTTTGAAAATAATCGATAAACACTACTAACTCCTCGCGAAGTTTGAAGATCAATGGTGAGCATCATAAAAGCTTGCAAATAGCTTGGATGGAGAATGAGATGATGAGTGACGCTACCGTCAGGACTGTTGAATTGTTTGTGATGTTCCTGATACTTGTTTTGCAAAACTTTGGCCAAGCCCTGATACCAGGATATGGGTTGATTCACGAGTGGATTTAATCTCGAGTCGATAGACGAGAGAGGTTCGACGCGTGCCAACGATCGTAATTCCATAAATTCGGTGTAACTCATGGTCGATTTGTTCTCCAAAAGTTTATTCCAGAGTAAATGAGTTCGGCAGTGTAAGCTGCCGCGTTCGATCATATCGGTGATATGATCACGAGCTGTACGAGCTTGAGTGGTGATGAGTTGTTGCATTAGTTGCTCGTGGGAAGAATAATAACCGAGATAATTGATGGATTCTTGACGAATTTGTCCTGGATGAGGAGAGCTCGTAGTTTCGGGAGTTATGGATGGTCCGGTGTTTTGAATGAGAGAACTCGGGACAGGCGGTGGCGTCGGAGCGACGGATTGACAAGCCCCGTCTCTCTCGTCTTCCGGCCACGAATTTTCACACCTCGTCGAATCGATCGATTCCTGACTATCTTCGTTCAGTCCTGACAAATTTCCTTCAACCACCGAATTCTTTCTTGCTCCTTGGTAAACTTGTGAATTCGAATTATACTCGAGAACACTGTCGCTCTGGGAACTCGTTTCTGATCTCTCGACGTTGTATACCGTACGAAATTTGCCCAGTTTGTTGTTTTCCACCTCTCTCTTCGGATACAATTCTCTCTTACTCGTCAACATCAAATAGTATTTCAACGTTATTTCCGATTTTTCTATGTGCACTGGTTGCTCCAGCCTCGAAACTATCAGTGCTACGTCAAAATCGTCCGTGTACTTTGTGTCCTGTGAGTCGCAATAACTGACTAGAGATGTACTTTGCAAACGCACCAAAACGTACTCGCTGTCCCGAGAATCTAACGATTCTTCGGCCATTCCGAATACTTGCATTCCATAGGTTTTCTCATGGGAAAGTAAGTATGAGTAGAGAGTGTGAGCCGGTGTTGTCAGATTACTCACTGTGATTACGTCTGCGAAAGAAATAAAATAGTTTCCGAATTATTTCAATTCAATTTATATTAAATTTCATTTTTTCATGTTTTTTTCATTATTAAAATAGTTAATCATTTATATTTTATTTACCACTGTGAACAAGATTTCTCGCATAATTCGGTGCTTTGCTGTAATATTTAACGAAATCATCGAGAAATCGTGTAAGATGATATCCCTGTTGCAAAGACCATTGTCCCGTGCCAGCGATGTACGAATGGATGCAGCGAAGATGAAAATCGTAAGTGAACGAGTGAAGATGCATATTGACCTTTATTTTATCACATGCATCAACGAAGCTCAGCATAAACTGAAATATTGGAATCAATAAATGGATATCATTTCCTAAAATCATAAAGTATTGATCCTGAAAAGAAAATGATCATTTGCAACGTGCCTGATTGACTAGAGCACTGCTGGCTTTTGTTTGGAGCCTACTACATTCGATGATACGAAGTTTCGCGATGAAAAAAGGCTCCGCAAGATGAATTTCGAAGAGGAGAACACCACCGAGCATCGATTTTTTCAGGTAACAATTTTGACTATGATTTGGCTTGGTATCACTATAAAATACAAAGAAAAAACATCACGTTTCGAACATAAACAAATAAAAAATGAGAAAAAAAAAACAAATTTATGATAAAAAAGAAAAATTGAGGAAAATTTGAAAAAAATTACGATAATAAAGGAACAAAGAAGAAACAAGGAAAAGTATTAATAATGAGGAAAAAATGGGGGTGTTTTTTTGACTAACCCTTGTCGTCCTTCGTCTATATGAACCGGATTGAAGCCCAGAACTTGGAGATACTGCTTGTACTCGTTGAGCATCGAGGCGCACAATTGTTGATGCCAAGCGGTTAAAATATTGTCCCTGTTGCTCGAGCCAAGCTCCATTTTCCAGGGACTTTGTTGTGACAATTGTTGCTGCGTAAGAGCCGATGGGAATAAGGAAGAAACCGGTGTTAAAGAATGATCTCTTGTAGCTGCCGACTGCAATCTCCATTGAGGCAAAAACAGCAGTGGTGTGTGACAATAATGAATTAAACGTGAATGTTGCTTGAACGCGCACAAATTCACCGATGATATTGGAATATTGGGCCCTGAACTTCTGCTCTGCCACATTGCGTACAACCTTGTCAGTTCCTCTGTTTAAAATACAAAAATATATTTATACCATTTTTTAAAATTATTTCTAATCAAATAAAATGTGACGAAAAAAAGAATTAAATGAAATTTGAATCATTTTTTTCGTGAAAATAGCATTAAAGTATGATTGTTATAACTATTTTTTTATAGAATTGGAACATTCTTTTGTGTATTACACAAATGTAAAATAACGAGAAATAAATGTGTGAGTAAATGAATAAATAAAAGAATAACTATACCTTTTGATTTTTTTTCACGTTGCTGAACATCCTGAAGATCGTAAGCAGCTTTAACAACAGAATCAACATTTTGGGGATAATGAGGATTTGGTTTAGCATCTCTTAACGATTGCCCAGCAATCCGATCCCAAGAATGTTGATAAGGACCAATTTTAGTCAAATTTTGGCCACGATTAGCAGCTCGTGACCATTCCTTTCCATCGGTGGACGAGACATGTGTAAATTTAACTAGACTCTCAATATCCGCGCTCTGACAATATTGCGAACCGCTCTCATCTCTCCGATATGTTTGCTGTATCGGCTGGTGATGAAATATCCCCAATTTCTGCATAATTATATTCGTAAACAGCGTAGATCTCGAGGATAACCACGTACCCAAATTAGTTGCTTGTTTCATAAGCTTTTCCGATCTCTCCTTCGACCAGTTGTACATGTACAGAACAAACTGTGAATTGAAAACACAATTATTTTTCATTTTAAGAAAGTTTCATTAAAATTAATTTATTGCTTCGTAGTGTCGTGAATTAATTTTCGTTTACACTCTCGTACATTGTCGTTTTGGACTTTCGCTAACAGTAATCGTTGTCGTGGAACAAATCTTGACTCCTGTATCAATGGATTGAATTTCTGTAGTAGCTTTTGATCTGAAATTATTTTAAACACGAATAAAATCGATAAATCTTTCCTAAAAATAAATCTCACGTCTTAATAAAATAAAAATTAGGAATAAAAATTGACCTTTTGGCACGAGTATTTCGGGCTCGATAATTTTACCAAAAGTGGATTTCCACTGATGAAAATTTCGTGCAACGATGATGGATTTCGTGTAGGTCTCTGTAGTCTCTTTGGTCAAGTTGCAAGGCACATAAACGAGAGGTTGTACGGTACCGTCGGTAGTGA
Source organism: Rhimphoctona megacephalus (assembly GCA_963989365.1). Classification (NCBI taxonomy): domain Eukaryota; kingdom Metazoa; phylum Arthropoda; class Insecta; order Hymenoptera; family Ichneumonidae; genus Rhimphoctona; species Rhimphoctona megacephalus. The sequence goes on from OZ022419.1 coordinate 14,766,510, forward strand.
CGACAGTGGCGCGTAATTCATCATTTCCTGTAGATATTTCCGTAGGATTAAAAGCCAATAATTCATCAGCGGGCAATAATTCATCGAGGACGAATGGTTGACGAGTACGAAGAACGAAAGCACGTGTCGCGGTGTCTGGAGCGTTCACGCGAATGAGATTTTGAAGTTCTTTTAGGATGGTGGGAATGGAATGTCTATTTTGAAAATTAACAACGTGTTTTTTCACCGAGGATACACCCATTTCAAGGGCAAATTGAAACCAGTGCGCCATTGTCGTATGGTAAATTTCGTGCAAATTTCCTTCTTCCCCGAGTTCGTAATTATCGAATTCTTCATTAACCACACTCGACGTAATTTCGCCAGAATTTTTTTGCTCTCCCCCGTATTTTTCATCATTTCCTTCTGAAATAGTCAAAGCAGTTGGCAAAAGATTATACTCTGTTATTAAATCCCACGTAGCATGTTTAATAGCCGATCGTAATTTATCAACCAAAGTCTCCAAATTGACTCGACCCTGTTTCCAAATACGAAATTCAATCGGTGCATCAGGAACAGAAGAGGAACGATTCTCAGCTTCGTACGTCGAGGTTGAAACGATTTTTTCGAACTCTTGAATCCTTAAAAACGCTGGAAAATCATGTTTTTCCTGGAGCGATTGATCGACGGAGGAATCAGCAATGGCGAGAGCTATGCAAGCGATTCCACGACTACCGCTCGAGTGGCTTTGATTGTAGAGAAATATATCGTTTTCAGCGACTCGTAAACTTGAGCCTTCCGGCTGGGAATAATCTTGTAAATGATAGTGAGCTCGTGGATCCGTGTATTTTGGAATGTATAAAAATTGAAGGATATTCTGTCGAAGGTAATAAGCAAGTGCGTCCATGTGTGGCAAACAATAAGGCTGTACAGACAATTGAATGTAACTTTCGGGTGGTCTGTATGGTTTTTGAATAAAATGAACGTCTGCTGGTGTGAGTTTACACATTGGATTTCTGGCCAGCATCACCGAAACAACTTCGAGAACTGCGTCGTCCAGACGATTTTGTAAAACTTGTATAAGTTCTTTTTTTATTTCCAATCCAGGCTCAGATATTCCATGGACTACAAGAACGATAGAATCATCCGATTTGTTAAGATAATCCGAGTCTTTTTCACCGAACGAACGAACTCTCGGTCTCGTGTCGACCGTTCTCGTTTGATCAACTCGAAGACTAGTTGCACGAGCTTGTGACAAAGATGCGACGCTGCTACTCCGCGATACCATCAAACGTTCGTCACTCTCGGACAATTTGTTCTGCAACGGTTTGCCATTGCTCGTTTGCTCGTGTAATCTCAGATAAAAAACGTTCGCTTTGTTCTCCCGATAAACAAACATGTTGCTTCGATTGTTCACCGAAAAACGATTCAACACTCCGTGCAACGCTTTTATTCCTCTCGATAAACCCGATCTTCCGGGCCCGGTTTTCAAATGTGGATGCAAACAAAATGTCACCTCCCAAACACCCGGACAACGAAACATTCCTGGTGTCATGCTCGATGCATTCTCGTTATTCGGGACCAATCCTGCCGACTCGATCGTCGATTCTCCTCGCCAGGATGGATCCTCCTGAGACTCAGCTTCCAATAACGAATCGCAATTTCTCGTATCGTGCAAACTTTCCAGCAACAAATATTGATTCACTCGACGACATATCGCTGTTATTTGGGCGACAACCATTTTTTGTACCTGACGATAACGATCCACTTCCGAAGAGACGAATTCCAAAAACCTGTGAACGTTTTTATTTTTTATTACATCTTATTTTTATCAATGATTCAAAAAGAAAAAATATCATGCTCATTTGTCGGTGAGTTGATTTTTGAATAAAATCTTTCTGCAAACCTGCAATGAAAATAAACGTCAACGTGATCGTTGTTCACTTGAAGAATCAGCCAGAAATTCGGTAAAAGAGTTCTTTGTTCGTCGAGGTCAACGAGCCAATTGCAATCATCCTCGGAATTACTACTATCACCCTCATAACCATCATCTGTACCAGGATGACCATCCCCTATACTCGAAATCTCAGAATTACAGCCTGGTGGATCACCGGAATCCTGTTTGCTCGTACGACTGTGCGCATCGTGAGACGCACTGGCTGGATCATCCATGTCCAAAAATATTCCAGCTAATTACAAACAAAGAAGCTCGGAAATTACTCTCACAGGAAAAACGAACTTAGAAAATTAAAATTCAATACTTAAAGAATTTCTTTCACGAACTTGAATATTTTACAATTAACCCTTTGAGGCATACATTTTTCTTTACGTTCGATTTATTTGAAAGTTTGCATGCATAGGTTTTTGGGGTCGCTGATTACGAATCTGAACTAAAAATTTGAATATAAGCGAACGTTTTCAGTCAATACTATTATTAGTTTCGATCTAGTACAGAAACGATCGGATCTTTGTTTTTTAAACAAAAATCACAAAGAGGAAAATTTTGAAAAAATTCTGAATAATTTTTTGGAGTGTATTAAGATTGCGAAAAAATTACCATTGCGATTTTCATAGTTGATTAGTAGAAAATGCATTTTTTCTTAAAAAAAGCACAAATTTGAACTATTTATTTAAACATGGTCTTTATGCAATTAACAAATAATAAATGTACATATGTTTTGTACATTCAAGAATGTTCTACGGACCATGTACAAACGAAAAATTGGGTATTTATTGCGGCAAAAGTAGTTAAATAATCAAAAAATTGCGAAAAAAAGGTGGGACAACGTATGTCCCACCATGACTCAAAGAATTAACAGATTTTTTTGTACAATTAAGTAAAAATACGTCCCATTTTACTGGAAAAATATCGAGCCAAGTTACCGAACTTTTAAAAGAGGACTATAACTTTGAACTGTCCTATGGAAACGATTTTTTTTTAAGATTTCGAAGCGACAATAAAAACAGGCAATCATCGAATGTTTAATAAAAATATTTTTTGCCCATTATAAATTGGCTCATATTTTTATCAAAGTCACTATGTACTTTATACATATTTTCTCTACGTTTCACTATTTTTTTTTTATTTAAATTTAACATTCGAACTTAAATTTATCCAAATTTTTTAACACTGCGGTTCTCGACATCTGTAGCTCGCCAAAAAATATCACGAAGTTTTATAATTTACACAACTAAGCCGAAATTTTCGGCTTTTATTTACAGTTGGGAGTAATAATTGATTATAATTTTTATTTACCAAAATCCAGTCTAATTTATGGCTCTGCTTAAGCACCTAAAACATACGACCCACCGCGGAAGGAATACCTTAAGGTTCTTATTTTTGTTTTGTTGTTGGTACTCAGATAAAAAATAGAAAAATTTATACAAAATATGATTTAGGAGAGCTTGTACACTTCGCAAAGTCCAAAGGTCAATTTTAACATTTTTTTTCGAGATTCTAAAAGCTTCTAAGTGCATTGCCTATTAATTCATAAAAATTAAATTGATTAATTTTTCAGACAACAACTTACATTTCTCCTCTTTTCCCGTTGGCTCCTCGTTCTCATTTCTAATAACCTCGCCCGATTCTTCGCGATACCCAGTTTCCGAAATAATGGGATTTTTGATAAGATAAAAAAAGTTAGGTGTTTGTCTTATGGAATAACGATCGATTTGTAAAGTTTTGAGTTCCTCGTAAAATTTGGGTGAGCTATTTTTCGACGAGTAGACAAATTGAAGTGGAACTTTGTCCTTGTGACAACTGGGGCGGTCGTTAGAATCCGAGACGTGTTGAGCGACGAATTTGAGAGTTTCTTCGCTCGGTGGCGATTTGTCGAGGAGAGCAGTGGCGATTTCGTCTTTTAAAAGCCACTCGATCTCGGAAGTGAGGTTCGTGATTGCGTGGTGTTGATGCAATGGTAAATGATCGATTTTTTCTCTCGCGGGTTCGTTCTCGGAGTTTTGAGTCTCGTTTCCCGGACTGCTTTCACTTTCGGTTCGTGCACTGCCAGCTGGAGAAGCACTGCGAAAAGAAGTCGTTCTCAAAGGACCGTTTTCACGTTCGAGATTAATCTCCAATACTTCTTTCGGTAAATTTAGACAAATGATGTCGAGAGTAATCTTAAAATCGTCCGAATTACAGTCCAAATAATCGTCCAAACATTGACGAATTTCTGTGAGGCACGTCGGTAACAATTTAACAGGAATACTCGAGAGTGTCGATCTCACGTGTACCGAACAACTCAGTTGTAGAAAAAGCGGTTGTTCCTTCGTTCTATTTATGTCCTCACGCAAATCACTTATCAAAGACTCTGTTGAATCGTAGCAAGGCCTTTTTGTTTCTTCATGCGCTACGTTTGTCACCGGCCACGTTGCGTTTGTCACTTGATTCGCTTTGCCTGATGGATTTTCTATTTTGCAATCGTTCGTCTCCGAATGAAAAGTGAATCCTTCGAGATCGTCCTCGCTATCTGATCTCTGATACTCCATCTGATCCTGTCAATATTTATTCGTCTTATTATTTTTCTTAAACAATTATCAATATCACAAGAACTTTTTTGGATTATCATTTTTGCATCCATGATTTTTTATTTTTATCTCTGATTCTCCTTCCAAAACTTATTCATCTAATCGTATGGAAAATTATAAAATTAATATTTCCCAAAATCTCGTGGCAAATTTTTTCTTGTAAATAAATATGTCTACAATTTTTTCTACCGAACTCCATTTGAATCTACCAACATTTTTTCTTTCATGAATTTCACCGAAGCATCGATAAATAAGATTGGAAAAAAATGTCTATCAAATTTTTTTTCTCTGTTACTGAAACAATGAATTTTATTCTAACCATTCTGTCGGAATTGTGTGACGGTGAGCAGTAATAAAATTCTGGATGAGCAGGCACGGGCTCGAAAGCTACGGTAATAATCCGTCGAAATTTTTCCTTTATGAGATTGTGAAGAGGTTGAGCGTCGACGCACATCGAACTAACGAGATTAGTGCTCCATTCGGTGTTGGATGAATTGCCAAGATGGCGGCAAACTGTACGCAAATAATCCGTTATGTTTATCTCAATGAGGGCCTCTTCGCACTGTTCGACAGCAGCTTCCATGTCCTCGTAAGAGAGAGGCAATTGGAGAGCTAGGGATTTGTACACGGCAACCACATAACAATGGCAATGCGCGAGGCTAAGCAATTTGCAGTGTTCCATGAGGCTTCGTTGATCTAAAATTTGAAAAATAAAATAAAAATATAACATACCTGACGAAACATGATTCGTGAAATTTTTGTATATCAATTAAATCATTGAGAGGACTAAAAAAAAACTTGTGGCGTAAAAAGTTGATTTCTTCCATTAATTTTTTTTTAACAATTCAAAAGCAACGATCGGCTTAACTCGAAAAAAATGGTGTACAAAAATATATTGAAAATCGATTGGCACTGAGCCTTTAAAATCTATTGAAACAAAAATAACATTTTTTTCTCAATATTTGAATTTTCCCGTTAGACAAATTATTGGAATATTTGCTATTCACTTTGGGTGAGGTGAGTTTGACGTCGATTCCCGATTCGTCACAAATGTTAAAAAAAACCTTTCTTTTCCCAATATTCGAAATTTCCCGTTAGACAAATTATTGGAATATTCAGTTTGGTTAAGGTGAGTTTGACGTAATTTCCTGATTTGTCATAAAAAAGATGAGAAGAAACAAAATTTCGCAGTATTTAAAATTTACCGTTCGACAAATTATCAGAATCTTCGCTCTTCGGTTCGGGTGACGTAGGTTTGACATCATTTCCGGATTTGAGATTGACATAATCTTCGCGAACCTGTTCGCCAAGGGTAAAAGTGTGATCTTCGTAAGTGTCCTTGATCCGTGAGGATCTTGCTTTGTTGATCAAAACTTCGATGAGCAACGAGAGCGAGCAATCGTAAACGTAAACCGGAAGTATCAAACGGGGTTTCGCATTGCTCGGAATAATATTGCGACGTCTCTCGACTTTGGGAGTGCTCTCGGCGGTTGTCGTTAAACTCGGAATATTTAACTCGAAATCGCTTATTCGTAAATCCGTCGATATTTTCAATTTTCTTGGACTGTCTCCCGGCGAAAGAGAATCTCTCGTTCGTTCTTCCATCATTTCACGTATCGGTGTTAAAGCCTCCAACAGTTCGTTCGTTTTTCCCAATCTAATAATATCTTCGTTGTTCTCGCACGAGGACATCATCGACTTTACGTCCTTATCTGAAGCTGGTATCATTGTGATTATCACATGGGTCACACTGACACCCTTTACAAAACATCTCCAACGTATTTCGTTCCGAGCTTTTTCGTCTGCAATTATTTACAAAAAAGTACACTCGTTACTAATCAGCAATTTAACGACGAAATTTTGACAAACTTTTATATCGACTGAAGTCATAATTTTGCATGCCTATTGAATTATTCTTATTTAAATATCCTCAAATCCACGGATTGAGCAATAATTTCAATGAATTTCTCAAATTTCAATGATAAATTGATAAAACTGAATAAACTACAAGCGATAAATGATTACATTATGATTTACGATTAGAGTTATGCATTTTTTTCAAATGCATTAAAAAATAAACTGTAAGAGTTAAAAAAATATTAAGATCAATTGTATGAAAGAGATTGGATTTTTGGAAAATAATGGAAAGTACCTATGAATGGGGAAAAAGGTAACGAAGGTCCATCGTCACGAGGTCTTGCGAGCAACATTTCCGTGAATCGTTGAGATTCTCGATCGTTGAGTAAAAGTTCTTTACTGTGAAGACGTTTCATGTGTTCGAGTAAAATATCCATGAGAATACTATTAGCATCGTCTCTTTCCTCGTCCGTGTAATTTGGTCCTAGTGACGAGAATAAATTTACCGAAAATTTAAACGACTTTTGATACGTCATGGAAAGGTATTAAAAAACGTAAATAAGTTATAAAATATTGTATAACCATCAGCAAACATGGAATAAAGAAGCTCGGCCTGATGACATTTTGGCAGAATGCTCAGAGTATCAAAATTGAAAAACATCGGATGAATTCTCTGATCCGGAATCGGTAAACCCTCCAACAAGCCATCGGACATTGTTGTTTGCCTCGGTATTCTCGAGCTCGATAACCAACCGTTTGTTTGACTATATTGCGAAGCTTGATACTGATATCCATTATTTATTTCGGAATTATTTTTGCTCGGCTCTACCTGACTCAGTAAACTCAGATGCTCCAATGTCAAAAGAGCGTTTATACATTCCTCGTCAACCAAAGATATCTGTATGAAATTAAGAAATTTGAAAGAAAAAAGAAAATATAATTAGAAATATTAGGGATTTGTGAGAACATTTGAAAAGGTTTAATGAACAACAATAACTTTTTTATTTTGTGTAAAATGTTATTGTCACATGCATCACTATGTTACCACACGTGTACAGATTTCTTAAACAATTATTTCATGCAAAACATTGTTTCACAAATAAACGAGGCTAAATGTTTATTCACATGCAGTAAATGTTTGTTTCTATTAACAATTTAATTGTTTACATATTTGCATCCATCGTCGAAAACATCAGTAGAATATTCACATTTGTGTACATTTTTTCTCGTACAACGGTATTGCGATTACATTTTATGAATTATCAAATAAATCGAATTTTTATGTCCTTTTTCAGTGTTAACTTCGTCAAAAGAAAACGTTCGGAGTTGTCGAGGAGCCAGGAATAAGTTGGAGGAGTTGAATCTCACTTTAATACGAAGCGTAGAGACCACTTCTCCACTTGAACCATGACGCCTTCGTTAAATGTTTTTTTTTATTTTTTATTTTTTTTTCGTAACAATAAAATTCCAGGATTTTCACTCGTCTTTGATGAAAAATGTTCGACGACGAAGAAGAAGAAGAAGAAGAAGAAGAAGAAGAAGAACGACGATTTACCGTACCACCTCGAGCTGGAAGAGTTAGATCTGACAATTACCCAAAAATGGGAAACTAAACTCACTGCCTAAATCTGAACTTCCAGCTCAAGGCCGAACGGCCATTTTCACGAAGAGATATAACGACAACGTCCTGGCACTTAATCGGGCAAACCGACGATGAAAATCGATGATTCATTATACGGAATTACGAGCACTAACCACTGAAACTTTTTATTACGAACGTATCGACACCAACAACTGTTTATTACTCATTTTTTTTAATACAAATTTTGAAAAAAAAAAAATTTGCAAAATTTGATATTTTGAATGTATAAAGACATTACAATTGAAAACACGACGAAATTAAAAAAAAGTATTTCTCCAAAATGTTTACTGCAAAAAATTATTCAATATATATTATTTTTTTGACTGTTTTAACATTTTTTAAAATTCTCTAATCACTGTTTATAAAGAAAAACAAACAAAGTTGATTCAGTCATCAATGTCTTCACTCTAAAACGAATATTTTTTTTGGCCAAATCGTCCCTTTCACGAGAGAACGAATCGGACAAGATGAAAACCGAAAAACAAGAGGAAGAAAGGTGTGCGATCGTCACAGAACGAGATGAGAAACTGTGGTCTCTTGTAAAAAAGGTAATCCGATATACTAGCAGGCCCAAGAGACAAGCTGGGCCCTATATATACCTGAGACGAGTGTGACTGATAGGAAAATCCCGTCCTAGGTCCCTCATCGATATCCAAGCCCCACCCTGATAACGATAACCATGTATACGTTTGCGATAAACGTTTATACACATATATGTATCCATAGATATATCTATAAACACGACCAATCCCTGGCACGAGGGATTTTTGGGTAATCATATTTTTTTAAATCCACACAAGGATATGTCTTAATTTTTTTTTTTAATTGCAAAAAAAATTCCTTATCAAGTCGACGCAACAGAAAAACAATCGTACAATTTTTTGTAATCAACTTTTCCTCATGTTTTCATTAGTAATTTCTTCCCTATGCAATCCAATTTTTCTAGTAGCCCATCGCCCGTGCCAAAACCCATATTTGTTCGATAAATATGAGGGGAACGGTGAGACAGAGCTCTCGAAATTAATCGAGTTAATTTTATCACTATCCTTATCCCAAGTGTTCGTGGAGAATACTATCACGGTGTCTTAAAGTGTAGCATACGAGAACGCAAAAGAGAGTGAGAGAGAGAGAGAGAAAGAGAGAGAGAGAGAGAGAGAGAGAGAGAGAGAGAGAGAGAGAGAGAGAGAGAGAGAGAGAGAGAGAGAGAGAGAGAGAGAGAGAGAGAGAGAGAGAGAGAGAGAGAGAGAGAGAGAGAGAGAGAGAGAGAGAGGAAGTGAGTTTGATATCTCTGTGCCAATCGACACCCGGACGAAAATATTCGAGATAACGTTCCAAAAGTAGATTACACAATTTTTTTCTTTCTGGTGTTTCTTGCTCACTAGCGTGAGAGTATAAAAGGAGAAAGATTGAGTTTTTTATTTATTAATTTTTTTGTTGGAGTTTGTTGATTAATTTGGGCGAAGAATAATCTACGACTCAGTGAGAAAAAAATTAGTAATAAAAGATAAACTCTTTCTCCCGAATCCTTATTGGAAGATCAAAGATCAACGATGATTGGAAAAAATTTGAAGAACCTTGTATTTGTGATATCTCAATTCGTTATCTTCGTGAAGAATTTCTCAATCGATCGACACTTCATTATTTGGTTGTTTAAAATAATTGTCGAATTATATCGAGGCTAGTCGGCTCAAAGATATTACGAAAGAGAGTGAGAGAAGAAACTGAGACAATCTTTTTCTCGGTAATCTCTGACCAATGTTTGCCAAGTGAGATAGAGGACAGAAACCCCCGGGAGGGAACCTCGACAAAATAAACCACTTCAGAAAAGAGCTCGCAGCTTATTCCCCGCTCGCGTGGATAAACCTTTTTTTTTATGTTTACTGATTACGGGAAAAAATTGTATATCAGTATTCTCGCTCGCGATAAGTGATACGTGTATACACCAGAGGAGAAAAGGTTGAAAAAAGGAGATAGATTCTTTTTTTTTAACAAAAAAAAGGTATTACGGCCTTTCATCTCTTGTAGATACGATTCGAACTCTGGGGGAATTGCTCCACTAGATATACAGGTGAAACAGCAGCCAATCAAAGCTATACACGTCAAGTGAGAATCCTGCTTGATGGCACTAAAAAAATGCCCATTTTTTAGAACGTTTTTTCTAGCTCAACCATTCTTTTTGAATTTTTTTTTGGATTGCCATTTTTGTTAGATTTTTTTTTACATTAACTCGTCGTCTGTAATGGTCTTTTTGGCACCTCCCGTCTGTAAACGTGAGTCATTTATGTTCCACCGTTAGTTTCCCCAACTTATTACGGTTAAAAAAATCTGAAAAAATTCACGCTATTGCTACAAACCTTCTACTTTATGCACCAATCATAATACTATGGAAAAAAAATTGGATAGTAAAGGCCCCCCCTCCCTTCATCGTAAGTTCCAAACAGAAATAGTTTTGGCCAGGACACAAATGCCCCACCTTTACAGACAACGGGTTAATTCACATTGGTGTAAAAAAAAAACATTGACACATTAATTCACATTAATATGTTAATATTTTTTGAAATTAGAATTGGAAATTTTGCATTTTTTTTATACGATGTTTTACAAGGAAGAATTTGTGCGAATTTTTTAAATATTCTGTACTGAATATGTAATCTTATAATAATTGTTTTGACAATTGTTTTTTATCGACTCTGATTTACTACGTAGATCGATTATTTTTCAGACTTTCGGGAAGCAACTTATTCTTATCAATTTAATCGACAGGCGAAATTGACAATTGAGATAAAGTTGCCAGAATTCATTATCTTTCAAGCCGCCATAAAAAGTAATGCCCAATTTTCGAGAAAGTCAGCTCGACAACCATAATGTCTGCAAATATTTCTCTACGCTCGAATGTTTCTCATTGTCGTCATAAAGAAACGTGAAACATTCTTTTATTGGAATTTAGACTCGATAAAGAACGTTTTACAAATATTTTGAATTCTTTGAAATTTTCTCACTTTTAATCAATAATAAAATCGTCGGGATTTTTTAAAAAATAGATTATTGAAAAAACAAAGATTTGATTGAGTTATCGTTAGCGATTATCTATTCAAGCAATTATATTTTGTGGTTTAAAAACTATTTTAAGGTCACTGACATTCGTATCTCAATTCTCAATGTTTGAATAAGGCTACTCTTTATCCAAATATACTAATAAAAAAAAAGAATCGTCTACGAAATCTCATTTTTCGAACACCATAATCCATCTTCTTTTTTTATTTTTGTTAAATAAAGTATACGGGTTCATGGAACGCAATAATTCTCAATCGCCGTTTGTAAGTCAGTGTATATCTGTGCAAGTATTGATCCTAGATATCTTATCAGTCGTCCGAGTGTACCTGAGTTTTGAGAATTTCGTGAAAAATCTTATCGATTCGAGTCGGTTGAGCATGAACGTCGAACTTTCGTTGTTGATCGATCAATCACGCGGAATGAGAAACGTTATCGACGAAGGATGCAACAACAAAAATTTCCAAATTTAAGAGATCTTAATTTACTTAAAAAAAAAAAAACATGGAAAAATTATTGAAAAATTGATTAAAAAAACATTTTTCAAAATATTCATAAGGAGACTTATGAATTGACTTACCGCATCTGGTAATTGATGATAAGTGAGATTGTGAATGTACGAGGCGGTTGGCTGAGTTGGTAATTTAGCTTGGCCGCATTGTGGTTCGATCCAAACTTCTGTAACTATTTGAAAATCACCGGTGCCTTCGTTCTCCTCGTTTCCTGCTTCACCATCGGCGGTTCCTGAAATCGCAAAGTTAATCTTGAACTTGATATAACTTTGACATTATAAAAAAAAATGTAAACTTGACAAAGAGAAGACAAATGTTGAAAGTTATTCAGGTTTTTCGAATTTCATTTCATTACAAAAGTTATGAAGTGGTTGGAAATAAATTTTAAAAAACTTAACGTTTCTAAGTGTTTGATAAATCGTCTGTCTCATCAATTTAATCCTGGATCTCCCACAATCTATTTTTCCGAATGTAAACCCTACAACAGGGTCAAAAACGACTCCCATCTTCTCTTTAGCATAAAATGTTCCTCGTATGTGACAATAAGGTTTAAAGTAAAATCGCTGATGCAGGCTAGTCAAATGAGTGCTAAATTTTCAAAATACGTTTATGCAAAGTTTAATGCACTAATTAAATGAATTTACGGTTGATTTGTATTACAGCATGGCTTATTGATCTAAAAAAATATTAATAACAATAGATTTGCAAAACCTTCAACTGATAAATGCAAAATTCCACGATGTCATATTTTCATCCATATTTTTCAAAGAATAATCCGTATTTTTCAACCGATTTTAATGCACCACATCTTATTTTGTTCCCCAAGAGATCCTCTACGAATTCACCATGTGGATTTTTTTCTGAGTTTCATCGTTTTACTGTTGCAGCCAATAGCTTGATTGGCTAAAAAAATATTTATAAACCAATTGCTGTAATTTTCATATCTCTTGTGGAATAAAATAAGACTTGGTGCATTAAAATCGGTTGAAAAATACGGATTATTCTTGGAAAAATCTCGATGAAAATATGACATCATAGAATTTTGCAGTTATCAGTTGATGATTTCGCAAATCCATCGTTATGAAATTTGCTTTAGGTTAATAAGACATGCTGTAATACATATCAACCTTCAATTAATTTAATTAGCGCATATATTGAACTTTGCATAAATATATTTTGAAAATTTAGCACTCATTTGACTAGTGTGAAGCAGCCATGTTACCGTAATTGTACACCATTCTCTTCGTTTTTTAATAACGAAGGGAATAGTGTATGATAAAGTTATAATTGATGAACATTTAATGATAAAAACTCTATAAAACGCAACAAAGTTTTAGATAAATGCAAACAAAAAACTTTTTATTTAAAAATTTGGTTCTCATCGGGAGCTTTTCAAAATTTCATATTCCTCGTGATAACGTATCAACTTTTCTACATATTTTTGTTTTTAGAAAATTCTCATTTTCAGAATCACGTATAACAAAATTTGTAACAAAAAAAATCAGTATTTTGAGTTTTTGGTTTCAGAGATATAACGATAGAAGTATGCTGTAAATTTTTTCACAGATTTACGTCACAAAAAAAAGATTGTCTAATTATCGTAGCACTGCATATAAATTTTAGATTTTAGGAATATGAGGAATTTGGTTGCATACCAAAAATGTAAACTTTAACATTATTAGACCCCCACAATCTATTTTTCCGAACGTAAACCCTACAACGGGGTCAAAAACGACTCCAATCTTCTCTTTAGCATAAAATGTTCCTCGCATGCAATAATAAGGTTTAATTATACATCATTCTCTTCGTTTTTTAATAACGAAGAGAATAATATATGATAAAGTCACATTTGGTGAAAATTTGATGATAAAAACTCTATAAAACGGAACAAAGTTTTGGAGAAATGCTAAAAAAAAACTTTTTATCAAAAAAATTGGGTTCGAATTCGACCCCGTTGTAGGGGTCTAGGGTTAATAATAATTTGATGTCATTATTATTATTATTATTATTGTTTGAACTCAAAGCTCCTAATGAATAAAGTTACTAATTTCTTTTCCGGAAGATCCCAATTATACCTTCGTCCGTGTCGTCATCCGAATCGCTGTCACGATCGAGAGTCGGATTTGTGATAACGTGAGGCGGAAATAAAACGTACTGAATGGTACAAGTATGAGAGCAATTGTCGGTTGTGCCTCGCATCTCTATCTCCATTACCATGTTTATGATTCCAGCTGATGAATAGGTGAAGTTAAAACCTTCAGCTAACCGCATTCTGTGGATTATTTGTTAATTAAATTGAATTATTATAAATATATAAAAATTGAATTATTATATCGGCTGACACCGATGGATGCGTGGTCGGTATGTGGATCCGGCGATCACCAAAATTAAGCAACCTCGGGAGAGGCCAATTCTTGGTTGAGTGACCGCTTAGCCATGCACTGGCTCGCGCATCAATTGCTGAGCGGGAGCCAGTTTTTCTGAGTTTCCGATGGTGCCAATCAATTGAAACTCAGCAAAAATATAGTCGCCTGTATCGATTGGATTTTCCATAGTTTCCCTTGGTCCTCGAGCAAATGCGATGCATTAGGGCATTTGGAAAGAATGGCTGTGGGCAACACTCTTGGGGGGCTCTCAGGAACATGGAAATTAGGAAATTGGAAATTAGTCAAGTAGGATTAAAGTGATGGGATGAACTCGTAAAAACCCGCGAGAGTATAACGCAGGAACAATAAAAATAAAAAAATTAAATAATTATTTATTATAAAATTCAATATCCAGTAAGTTTGTGTTTTTAAAATTTCGGTAGTTTTTTTTTCATTGCTTTATTTATGGAGTAAAAAAAAATTAATCAATCGTGCCATTTTTGCAAGAGTTTTCTTTTTCGTTCATTTATTAAGAGCTTATTAAGCGTGTTTGGATTTGATTTAACAAATCTCGTTAACAAACCCAAATAAATTTATTTGTATTTTTTATTTTTTCATATTTTATTTTTTCTTTATGTACCCTTGTCGGATTTTTACGATCTCATTTTATCGTTCGATTCCTTTGCCCTAATTCAGGTGGCTGGATTTTTAGTAAGTTTCAGTTGATGGACACTATCAAAAACTCAACGATTCGCTGACAACGTTGCCTCTCGCTCAGCGATTGATTCGCGAGTCAGCATATGGCTGAGCGGTAACCGATTTAGAATCAAATTTACTTTCTTGTACAAAACTTCAAATAATTTTATTCGTATTTAGAATGAACTATACTTGCTTGGTAATAGTGGAAAGAATTCTTGCGATGGCGGTAGTATTGAGCCGTGGTAAAACGATTCCTGGTATGGTTTGAACGAGTGGTTTTTTCACGTTCCACAACCATCGATTATGGTAAAGATATCTTGAGAGTGTAGTGGTAAGAACACCACCAGGAATTTGTGTGCCTCGAACAGGCACCGGTTGTGTACCATCAGGAAAAATGATGGTGTTTAAATCGATCGGTACACGTTCGTATCTGATGAGAATTCTCTCAAGAGCTTTATGAATAATGGCACAACAAGGAGTTTCATTTTGTTCGGTTGGACGATTCGGGAGCGTGAGTTTGGAGAGCCTTTCGAGCAAGTCGACGACAACGTTATGACGTACAACGCCTTCGGTTCCTCCGGAAAACGCGACGTTCAAAACGACGCAAAGTGCTTTGCAATTGATCCTTATGACCGAGAAAGAAACCGGCGGTTTTTCAACCTCCCGATAAATAAATTGGACGTACGTGTGATTTTCAACCAGCACGAAAGTCGACCAATTTTTTAACATCGCATATAATACCGCAGCTGCTTGACGACATTGTACACACTGAAATCTACCGCTTTGATTCGCTTGATGAAGATATTTTGGCAACGGCCTGTCGTGCGATAATATTAACGTGATTTTTTGAGAATGCATCCACCTTGCCCATTGTTGAGGATCCAACGAGACTACTGGTTGCCAAATTTTACCGAATTGAGGACATGCTGCTTCGCTGTAGATACATATTATATTTGGTTAAATATTTATTGATGCACACAAACAATCAATTATTTGTATTTAATAACTAGGAGAGAACCTGCACATTTTTTTAAAGATTGTTAAATTACTGACGGCAATATATAATTATTGAGATAAAAAAATCGTAGCAGAAGGTTCATTAACCTTGAGATACTATTATTTTTTTGAGCCCCGGTCGTAACTACCATGGGTCTTTATGACCCAAGCAACCTCACGTACTTATAACTTATGAAAAATCGGTATTTTTCGCTATTTATGGCGCAATTTTCGGCCTGGGTCAAAATGACCCAATGATAGTAACGTAGGGTTAAAGTAGAAAAAATACCAGCATTCGAATTTAACGTCGTATTTTCCTATGGTCAAATAAATCGTGATTCACCTCAATTGAACCGTGTTTCCAGCGGATGGATAAGAAGGTAGATAAAAAACTGGCATTCCGCTTCTTATCGTGTCCGAAACGTTGTACCATGTCCATTCTAATTCCGGAAACCAACTAAAGTGAGCCAGCATATTGTCATTTTCCGTGAGCGCTGTTAGGGCCGACCAAAAGCGTGAAACTACGCTCTGACGATACTGAGACTTGAGAGGTTTTTTCGAAAGGCACGTGATGTCGTGAAGAAACTCATAAGGAGCTATAAAAACAATAAAAATTTCAATAAAACACATATCGATGATTGTTTTTTACAAAAATTCATCGACAAGAAAAATAAGCATAATTTACCTTCGATCGTGATCGTGTATTGTATCGTATTCGACGCAGCTAATGATTTGGAGGGCCACGAAGTCGAAGCAAGATATTCAAGATACACGTGACTTTTCCACGGTAGGATAAAACAAATTTCGAGAAAACCGTCCCTTATGGCGACCCTTTTAATGAGATAACCGTCGCGTAATCTACAGCACAGTAAACTGCTCAAAGTGCACGTTACTTTGTCGTCTATTTGTTTTTTCCGTAATAATTGCGGTCGTTGATGGCCATAGAAAAGAGAATTTCCAGTACGCCAGACGTTCGGTTCTGCCGAAGGTTCACAATTCTCATTTCGGTATAGTTGCCAACAAATAAAACTTCGATGATACATGTTCATCTCTCCACCGAATGCGGGAGTCTGTAACTCAAAAAGTTAATTATATACCTCTCGATTCTAGTGTAAGCCCGTCTGTGTAGGGATCGCCAAAATTTGATAATCAATTTTTTAAAGTTAGTACCGTCTGCCTCTTTTATCTCCATAATTATTTGACCCAAAAATGTAAAATTGACGAAAATAAGATTACAATTTCGAATTTATATTACTATGACTGAATAATAATAACTAATTTGTTATAAATTATTTCAACATACACTCAGACCCCAATTTAAGGAACAGCGGCGGGACTGGCTCCGCATCGCACTTGCCACAAATCGGAATCGCGCACGGTTCGTCTTTTCGTCTTTGCGCACCTGACGCAAGGCCGAATTGGACCGGCTGCTTCCCCCAATGAGCGCAGACCGATCGATATTCGGCGCATTGTGGAAGAAATTTCATCAAACGGGGTCCCTTACGTCGGGGTCGTAGTGCATTCATTTATTTATGGGGCATTTCGCGTCACTTTTACATTCTCAAAAATTCATACTTTCGATTCGTGTGATTTTTTTTATATGCTTTTTTATGTAAGAAATAAGCAGACACGTATTTCGAGATTTTTCGATTTTTACAGCTGGTTGAATTTTTTACTTTTTGCTGAACCCATCTGGGTTCAGGTTGCGATAACTCGGAAACTGCGAATCCTATAGCTGCTACAAAAAGTTGCAGCTATTTAAGTACTTTTATTGAATTTTCATAAGTTCAAACAGCTGTAGCTTCTACAAAAAAAGGTCGCCCACTCTGAATCTGCACTTCAAAATTTTGTAAATTCACCTAGTTAAAAAAAAAAAATTGAAATGAAAAATCGATAATGCCCTTTTTAGAAAATTCTCGGTTTTTTGTATAAAAATAGAAAAAGAAAATAGAAATCTTTTTTTTTTAGACTGGGTGTATTTTTCATCTGAAAGTACACCAAAAACTGCATAAAATTGCTGTCGGTCATTTTTGTTTTAGAACCCATAGTTTCCGGGTTATCGCAGCCTGAACCCAGATGGGTTCAGCAAAAAGTCAAAAATTCAACCAAGTGTAAGAATTGCAAAATCCTGAAATACGTATCCGCTGATTTCTTACATAGAAAAGCATATAAAAAATTCACAGGAATCAAAATAGTGAATTTTTAAGAATTTAAAAGTGAGATTTTTTGATTAATTCACTTTAGTTCTTTCCTGAGACTTATCTTTGTACCAAATTTTAAGCTTCTAGTTCTTCCAGAACTATTTTTACGTAAATTCTTAAAGAGTAAGAGAAAAAGATTGAACTTACATCTTGAGGAACGAAAGGCATGTAAGTACCAAGAGTAGCGGTTGCAATAAAGCACAATAAATCTTGATAGGGTACGAGGCCATTTGCGCAATGTGGATGATAAGCGCTACCAAGATGAATGAAGCTGCAGGCGACAGTTGTGGTGCGAAGTTGTTGAACGACTGAGTCGAGAACGTGAATATCCGCTACTCCGACTATGCCATCGGAAATAACGATTAAATCTGCAAAAAAAAATGTCCAAACGTTTAATTGGCTTCTATCGATGGAAAATAATTGAAGAAAGTGGATTAAATGTTTGACTTACGAGCACAGCTGTGTTCAGGCAAAAGAGCAAGTGCGAGCATTCCGTATCTGAGCATATTGATGAAACTCGCTTCCGGTGAAACCATACAAACATTCACCATAGAGCCAGCTGCATTTATTCCTATATTGCTGCCAGCTTCTTCAAAAAGTCCACCGACAAGTTGGTCACTTTCTGCTCTCATCGCTTCCAGCTGTTGATTCGCCATTCCTGACACGAGGGCTATTTTTTTCTCTAAAAGATTCAATTGTTTCTCTATAAATTCCAACAGATATCCCACATTTTCCGTGTTTAAAAGCCAGCCCTGAACCAAAACTTGCTGCGCCGGATTCGTGAAAAACGGAGTGTGCACTATCACAGTCAAATGAATTTCGGGCCTCATCACATGGTCACTGCTCCCGGGAACTGTAAACTATATTCGTACATGAGAATCTTGTCTAAGATTTGAACTAAATCAGTTTTTTCTTCGTTTGTTAATCAAGAATTTCCTTCGATTATTGTTTCTGTGTTTTGTTTTTCATTTACGTTTGATATTTTTCTACTTTACATTTTTGAGAAAAATATTGTGCTTGGAAAATGGAAAAATACTCACTGGCTTTGTTATATTCTCTAAAAAACGTTTAGTCGCTAAATACACTTCGTCTATCACAATCTCTCCATGCTGAATATCCTGGAATTAAAAAAGAATATTTTGAATTGGGAAAATACTGTTTGAAAAGCTCGCTCTTAAATTTCTGTATTATAAAGTGTGGCTGATGAATTATGACGGTTTGAAATTGAGGGATATTCGGGATTGCGAAAATCTTTTTTTTAGATATTTAAAATGCTGACATTTGGTTGATAATTGAGATATCAGAATAAACGAAAAAACTATTTTTTTTTGCATTTTTTATTCACTTTTCGGAGAATATTTTCTCTAATTCTGCTTTCATTCAGTCAAAATTAACATAGGGTGTAAAAATTGTTTTTTTTTTATTGTTAAAAACTCACGACTGTCCCCAATGAAGGACTGAGATCCAAGCACAGAACAATCCTGTATTTGTGAGCTAGAAAAATGACTCCGGTAGATTTGGTCACTTTATATCTATACAGGAAATTGGTTTGAACGCTCCAAGATGCTGGAGGATTTCTTGGTAACACAGACACGATTTGAAGCTCGGGAGCTTCTTCGATTTCTCCATTGTACAATTGGATAGAAATCACAGTCTCTAAATGTTCTAGAATCCATTGAGCTCGAACGTTGCGTGATATTGGAAAGCCTTTTTTCATTAAAAGAAAAACCGTCGCAGCTTCCAAAACAAGCTTTTCCTATAACATTAAAAAAATGTTGAAGATTTCATGCGGACTGCGATATATTACGTTAAAGACTATTTCACCACACCTCCATGGAAAGTTCAACTTTCTGCCTTGCGTAAGTCGAATTTTCCATGGAAATGTGGTGAAAAATAGTATATGCACACACAGGAGGGAAAGAGGCCATTCTAAACCTTGCCTTTGGCTCGAGTGGCAATTCCGTACGTGGTTTGACATAGCCTACTTTCCTTCCCTAGTGGCGTAATATACTATTTTAGTATAAAAATAAAAATATGACTTGGTCCATAAGTAGATGACAATTATTTCAAAATAGGGATATTCTGGAATAAGCATTTTTTTAAAAACAAATATTTAAATGGTTTTCTCAAGAACACTGTTGAATATCTATAGAATTATTTAAGAATAGTGATTTTTATCAAAATAAATTAAGGAAGTTGTCTTTCTACAATCATGTTGAAAAGTTCACTTTCCGATTTATGTATAAAAGCTTGAATAACTTGCAGAATATTCTAATAATGTTAACTCTAGACCCCTACAACGGGGTTGATGACGATCCCATTTTTTTAAATAAAAAGCTTTTTTTTTGCATTTCTCTAAAACTTTATTTCGTTTTATAGAGTTTTTATCATCAAATGTTCACCAAATGTGACTTTCATATATTGTTTTTTCGTTATTGAAAAACAAAGAGAATGGTGTATAATTAAACCTTATTATTGCATGCAAGGAACATTTTATGCTAAAGAGAATATTGGAGTTGTTTTTCACCCGATTATAAGGTTTACATTTGGAAAAATAGATTGTGGGGGTTTAATAATGTTGAAGTTTACATTGTTGGTATGCAACCAAATTCCTCGTATTCCTAAAATCTAAAATTTATATGCAGTGCCACAATAATTAGACAATATTTTTTTTTGTGACCTCAAAACTAAATCTGTGAAAAAATTTACAACATACTTCTATCGTTATATCTCTGAAACAAAAAACTCAAAATACTGATTTTTTACAACAAATTTTGTCATATGCGATTTCAAAAATGAAAATTTTCGAAAATAAAAAAAATATGTAGAAAAGTTCACACGTTATCACGAGGAATATGAAATTTTGAAAAGCTCCACATAAGAACCATATGTAAAACTGTTGAATCTTTGTTCCATATCTGCAAATATTTCAAATATGGAGAGACAAATTCTTTTATAATTTGCTACTAATTACATATTAGGGTCCTGAATAACCTCTAAATCAAAAAAAAAATTTATAGTAAAATGCTTTGGTAAGACAACTACCTTAAATAAAAATATTTACTCACTGAAACATATATATAGTGATATTTATAAACAAAGATGTTTCTGGATTTGTATCCAGAATTATTGGAGTGTGATTAATAAAAAATTAATTAGTTACGAAGATAATATAAAAAAATACCTCATTCTCAGGACTGTCCATGGCGATGATTTAAAGGAAACAATAACAATTTTATGCTCTATCTACACGAAACCCCATTACGTTCGTACAACAATTAGAACAATTGAAAGGGTTAATTTCCATAACATTATTGTTGATAGAACGTCGTCGTGTTTTTTTTGTTTTTACGAAGTACGAACCACTCGTTCTAACGTTATTCGTTGAACTAATCATTTATGTAAAAAAATGAAGCCTCGGACACAATCTCATTTGACTGATAAACTGATTAAATTAATTTTAACCTATAAACATTGTAAGCTAGTGTATGGTCAGGTCAAGATATTCTTATGGGTATGTAAATTGTATGCGCACGTAAATATAAAAACATCTGCAATTATACCGACATAGTAGAATGACACTCCATGTACACGTGGTCAAGAAAACATTACATAAAAAATCACCACACACACGATTTTTTTGATCGCTCTTACGATCAGCTGTTGTTATTTTGTTCTTTGGAACTACGAAAATAGCACTTCACGACGTGCGAGATTGACACTTGGCAAGTGTTGCTTTTCGCGATTAGGAGGGAGTTGTTAAATGCCCAATCACCAACCAATCATACCGACCGTCGATATCCGTATCTACAAATATATATAGATCCTTCATTTGAAGACTTAATTATAATTCGTATTCATTATAATTATTTAGAAAAAGTAACAATAAAAAAAACAATTTATGCAAAAATAATTTATAAAAAATAGACGGCGGCGCCTCCGCCGGCACCTTTCCGCACCCGGTGGGAACACGGCGAGTGTGCTTGTAACTTTTTTGAGCACCCCCCATCATCGCAATCATCATGCATATTGCATAAAGATAAGGATCATTTCAAGCGTCTGCCGCCGCAAACGTGTGCAGCGGTATTATTGAAAAAAAAAAAAAAATAAAACAATGTTTGCATACAAGTATGTTTAAGAGGAACAAACGTGAGTGTTTATCGGAAAAACGAATAATGGAAAGGTGCAGAGTAATTAGTAATGAAATAAGTTCGTTCTGATAGAGTGTTTAGTAAAAAATTAAATATGGATGAACCGGCGTCTGATTCGTTTTTCTTGTACGACGACGACGACGACGAGGATTGCGAGGATTGCGATTATCTTCAGATGAACGAGTACGACGAGTATTACGACGAGTTACCGGGACAGAGTTTCACCGATATTTACAATTATTGTCTTACTCCGAGTATCAACGAGACTACAAAGTATTTTTATCCACTTGTTCTGTCGGCTTTATTATTTAGGATTCTTGTACAAAATCGTGAGTATTTTATTATTAAACGATTAAAAAAAAAATTATCCCGCGATATGTCGTAAAATTACTTGTTTTACCAATTATAATAATTATCATATCGATATAATTATGTTTATTGTTTAATTTATAATTTATTTACGCCAAATTCAGGTTATACACCCCCTTGGATATTTCATGGTCTTTCCACACTTATCGGACTTTGGGTTGTACAGCATTACGTTAAAGAATGTTTTTATTTATTATTATACTTTGTTGGTGCGTCTTATGCTTGTCTTTACTTGCCAAAAGTCTTCCGAGGTGGTATCAAAACATTCCTGCCAAGTTTAATCATCATATTACACTGGTAAGAAATTTCAAATTTTTCATTTTGAGACTGTTTTTATGTCTTAAAGGGAATACAGACTTAGAAGAGTTAGAAAATGAATAATGATAAACGCATGAAATTTGTGAAGTGTTTACAAATTTTTTTATTTGAAAATATGTACTAGAACACTGCTGTGATAGTGATTTTTGAATCAAAATTCTTGCATTTTTGCCGAAAACAAAAAAATGAAGAGTGCAAAAAAAAATGTTGTGATACACAGTAGATAATCGAGTGTAGAATAGACAAAAATTGGTAGCAAATTAGTCGCTTCTCAAAATGTATCTTTTCAACCATGAAAAATCTTTGTCGTATTGCTCTAATACTTTATGGAAAAAAAATGTATAGCTTTTCTATCTCAAGGTATACGAACCTTTAAAAAGCATAGAAAAATTTGAAGTCAACGAATGCAGTAGTTTTTGAGATATTTTGGTTCTGATTTTGAAAATGCAATTTTCTAACTTCTTCAATTATTGTTGGCTGCCCTTAAAATATGCAGAGAATATTTTCTAAATGTTGTCTACAAAAAAATATCTAGATGCTACAAAAAAATAGCAAAACATCTGAAAATCAATACCTTTAATTTACTCAATTGAGCATGACCACTTGAGATAACTATTCCACAATTTTCTGCCAATAGCGAATGGTTCCTGGATCCAGTGGACTGGCACAAAGTGCGAAGCGTCATTATGATCGCTTCCATGAGAACTATTAGTCTTGCATCAGATGTCAGGCAGCCGGAAGAAATCCCTGGTATTTTGGAGTACACCGGATACGTATTCGGCGCTGCGACTGCTCTTTTCGGGCCATGGATCTCATTCAAAGATTATACAGCTTTGCAGAGCTTTCAAAATCAATGGGTAATTTTTGTTATTTTTATTTTCGAATATTTAATTATGAAAAAAAGGTTTTTTGTGATATTTGGATATTATTTTGGTTTATTAAATTTTCAATACATTCTTTTGTAGAATTTCTGGTGGATCATTGCCAGTGTCAAGTACTTTTTGCTCTCCCTTTTTTTTCTGTGCATTTCAAATTGTTGGGCACAGTGGATACTCACGGACCATGCAGGAAAGTTAGTATATTTGTATATTTTTTTATTTACATGTGAATTTTTAAGAGTGACGCAATATAATGTCATAGTTAAAACGTCATGCCTAAATATGCAGTAAAAATACACTTTATAAAGTCGTAATTCCGTTTCAGATGGTTTCTCGCGTACAGAGATGCGCTCGCATTCCGATCATCCCATTATTTCATAGCGCACGCGACATCCTCGATTCTCATTCTCGGAAAATATCCTTTATCTCAAATAACGATTGCCAAACCTCTCGAGATCGAGTTACCTCGTTCGCTCGTTCAGGTCGTCGTATCTTGGAACATTCCTATGCACACTTGGCTGAAGTTGTGTAAGTAGTCAAATTCCCATAATCTCTATGGATTACAAGAGAAAAAAAAATTTATTAATTTAAAAACTGTAAGACAATCCTATGATATAACTGCACAAAATAAACAATAATTAACAAAATTATTAAATTAAAAACATAACAAAAAATAATAAAATAAATCATTATTTCTGAAAGAATTCAATTGTTTCAACAGATATTTTTCGTCCGGCGAGAAGACGTCTGGGAAAATTCAGTGCAGTCGTCCTGACGTACCTTGCCAGTTCCCTCCTCCACGGTCTGAATTTTCAATTAGCAGCGGTGCTTTTGAGTCTCGGATTTTACACATTCATCGAGTATCAATTCCGCAACGTTCTCGCCGAAACTTTCGACGCTTGTATAGCAGCGAAAAAATGTCCAAACGACAAGTGTCCACACGCCAAAAAATCGACTAATTGTTGGTGGGTTAATTTGACGAATCTCGGTTTTTCAGTATTAACAATGTTTCATCTTGCCTATTTGGGTCTGATGTTCGACACATCGGAAATCCAAGAAACCGGCTATAGTTACGAGCATACCGTTCGAAAATGGTCGCAGCTCGGCTTTGCCAGTCATTGGGTCGCTTTTGCAACGTACATTATATATTTTTTGATACGATGATAACTTTTATTTTGTAATTTGTATATAAAATAAAACAAAGAACATCTATTTTAATCCCCGTCTCAATGCTTCATTGAATCTTTGTTGTTTGAAAATTATTTTTTTTTCTATCAGCAATCGAGTATTGAACAATGTTTAAGGGGACCGTATGGTCTAGAGCACGAAAATTTCACCTATTTTCACGATTTTTTTTTTGCATTAAAAAATTTAAAAATCGATGTTTTAACTTTTCGGGTTTATTACTACCTTTATTAAGTATACAAAAAAAAATTTTTTTAATTTTAAAAACAGTGTTTATTATCATATAATTGGCATTGAAGACGACCCTCTCGAAAAATCCGACCCGGACGGTGAAGATCGATCCGAGACTTCTACTCATCTGAAACACAAAATTCAAGAAGATTCTTAATCAGAAAGAGTGCAGTTATGGTCGGGACTAGAACAAATCGAAAAAATTAAAAATTGACAAAATGGCGCGCTTTTGAAAAAAAATTCGTAAAATCGGGTTTTTTTTTCACTAGTTTTTTAGTATAAACAATAAGAAATTATTTAAATAAAATTATGATTGTAGTTCCGACGATAGCCATACATGTTGTGAACAACATATCCAAATTTCAAGTGATTCGGTTGAATAGTTTTTTTGTTTTCACCTGCGCAGTGCCGAAAAAAGTCGTTTCGAGATAAATGAGTTTAAAGTTTGAGGTACAGATATTTTCAAAAATTGAGCAAATTTTGAATACTTACAGTTAATCCGCGATTCCGGCACCATATAGGATTCCTTCGGAACGTTCATAATTCAAGATTTCCTCACTCCTTTCATTTCTTCGAGCTGTCCGAGCCTCTTTGGAGTTGTCCGTGCTCCTACGGTTGGCGCTCGATACTCGCAGCTCGTCTCGGTTTTGCGCTAGTTGCTCCGCTTGTGGCCCGATTGTTATGCCCATGGTCTCCATTATTTTCAATAGGGATGCAAATCCTTCATTGAATATGCAAGCGGAAATGTGAGTGGCAATATCAATGATTTTTTTTCCGGCAAACAGATGTTTCGGCGCAAGGTGCCACACGCAAGCATTGAAACTTTCGTTATTGTTCTGCGTATTACTGCCAATACACCTTTCCAATAAAGTCTCTGCTGTCAATTCTTCATAAATTGGTTTTAATATCTCTTGTGCTTCATCGCACAGAGCAGGTGGGTGCTCGTAGGTGTCTAAAGTACCTGCAGCCTCACTTTGACGCCACTTGCACCACGATTCGGAACCTGGAGGACAGTACGAGTGTTGCGGATTTTCATCTGTTGAAATTTTGTGATAATATGCTGCCCATATTTCACTTCTCATCCCTTCAGTCGAATCTGAATTACGTCTAATTGCTAGACCGTAATAAGTTGACAGCTCTTGCAATAATTTATTCGTCAATTGTTGACGCTTCGGTGTTTTATTTATCGATTTCCGCTGTGTCTTTTTTCCCTCTTCTTTTTCTGTCAATTTCTTTGTTGCTTTCTTTATTTGTGCATGTTTTTTTTTCGCATCAACAGCACGTTTGTACAAACGTTTTTTAACATGCAAAACACATTCTTTTTTGCAAACTAAAAAATCATCCCCGTAAGGCTTTGTGTCCAATAAGGCTTTGAACGTTTTCGTGTCGCGGACCGCTCTCTACCTGCGTTATGGGCTGTAGAAGCTGTAATATTGAGAATTTCCGCATGAAAATTTCACAGTATATTCTTGAGATACTATACTTTCGACATATCGAAAAAAAAAAAATCGATTTTTTCTAATTTCTAGACCATACGGTCCCCTTAATACTTGGCGTCGAGCCGCTACCGCGTCTCTTGATATACAGGTATATATTTTCGGAGAAGGATTGGGACAGCTGCTGCGCTCCGATTAGGTTACCGGTTAGCGCTAGACCCGTTAGGAGCGCGCGGACCGCTCTCTACCTGCGTTATGGGCTGTAGAAGCTGTAATATTGAGAATTTCCGCATGAAAATTTCACAGTATATTCTTGAGATACTATACTTTCGACATATCGAAAAAAAAAAAATCGATTTTTTCAAATTTCTAGACCATACGGTTCCCTTAATCTCAATGATTTTAAACTAAAATTGAAATTAAAAAATACATTTTAATGATTAGTGCTTTTAGGATTTTTTTACAGCAGTTGCACCACAATGTCCAAGGTTGTTTACGTCACCAGCAAAAAAAATTCTCACAACTGGCACGAAAATCATTCAAGAACAAGTGAATTTGAAAAAATCAAAAAGATTCTTATAACGTAGTGCTGTCCTTCGAGCCAAAGTTTTTCATTTAAAAAAATAAGCGGTTTGTGGCATTTTAAAATTAGGATCAAATTTTTTATAAACAATCTGTCTTTTTAATTATTAATAAAAAAATTTCTGATCATAATATTTGAAAAACTACTCGATAGAATAGAGAAAACGATTTCGAAATTCTCAACAAAAGCGATCAAATAATATTTAACCCTAGAACCCCCACAACAGGGTAATTAGTTACCCCACGAAAATGTCAAATTTCCTTCCCGAACCAATTTTTTTAAACCATTCCTTCCGTTTTATTAGTTTTCACCATTAAATATTTACCGAATGCAACTTTATCATGCACCATTCTTTTCGTTATCAAAAAACGAAGAGAATGGTATACAATTAAATCTTATTATCGCATATGAGGAATGGTCATCAAATTAGAAAAAAAAAACATTAATCGATAAAGATCTGAATTTTCGTATACATGCTTATTACGGCTTCCCATTGAACATACTAAAAGTCCCCGTCAATATCTGTTGCGCTCGAGCTGCCATCTTGGAAAAAAGGTCCACTTTTTCAGTTTTTTACCTATATCTCGACAACTATAACTGATACGAAAAAATAGTTCAAATAAAAAATATAGTTTATTAAATTACCTATAAAAAATCTTATTAACATTTTTTTTGTATCTCCAATACTTCAGCTGTAATCCGACATCGAATAGAGAAGAAAGTCTCCTGAGCACTTGAAACTGTTGTGCAAATGGTTTTTTGCAGCTTCATGACCTGGTAAAGATTATGAATAAATGACAAATCATTAAATTCATTGAACATTATGCTAGTATTTCTTAAATATGTGAAAGTTCGTTTATTCTTGCCAATTTAAATCATTTCATGCCACTCGTACTAGGTGTAGCATTATCTGAAGCCCAATCATTTGGTGGAAGTGGTTCATCGGGGTTAGCATCGTTGAAGTCGTCGTACTCAAGTTAGCTGTGAGGCGCGTTGAAAGGTTCCTCATAAAATTCCCTCTCAATAGAACTCTCGTCTTCAATGCCGAGATTTCTGTTCGAGTTCCGTGGTGGGGTCGCCGATATGATGGCATGGCCTATAGCAGTGCATTTCCGTTCCAGTGGTTGAATCTCACATTTTCTACCTTTTGTAATAATATTTTTCAGGAGGACATCAAGAGACTCTGGAATGCAGCTATTCACGTCTTTTAAAAAATCATCACTTGGAGGATACGATGAAGTGTCATAACCCTGTGTTTTTATGTCCTCCCGAATTATCGCTACAGCTGATTTTATTATTCGAAGCCGTTCCTCCCTTTCGTTGACTTTTCTCTGTTTGTATCAGTGATCCGACAAAATTTTATAACCGGTATTTCGGAAACAAACAATAGCAACTTTTCTCTGATTCCTCATAATAATAATATCCTCCCCGTATTTCTCTTCAAGTTTTTTTTTTTTATTGTACGTTCGTCAGGAACGTAGCCTTCGAGTAATTAAGTCTAACAATTCAGGCAGTGAAAATTGGTACTCATCGCTACTTTCAATAAAATCAACGCGAAAGATGTGCGTCGCCTTTTTTTCTCTCTTTTTTTTATGATAGTCACCGGGTTACTTCGGGTCCGGCCCAGCTACCTACGCGGCAGGAGAAGAATTCTTAATTGTTTTATTACCAACATGTGGTACGAGTCTAAGGACTAAAAATGGGAAATTTTTCTTAAGCAGATTTTGGGACTTCGCGCACAGTTTTATTCCGCTTTCTCTTTTTTTATGATTAAAGGAGACTAGTAAACTTCCATTTGTGGGATAAGGGCTGCTGGCCACGTGAGCGCCATGTAAAACATGTTTTTTGATGGTACAACTTAACACAGTTTCAACAGTTAACAAACACAAGTTTGATATTGCTAAGAAACTGGGACTCTGGAAAAAGAACTTAGTGTCTGTGAATCTAGTCTGTGTGCTCAAGCTATTGGTGCAAAGCGAAATTATCAGCGTGTACCAGATACCACTGCAGGAATACATCACGCAACAGCAATGAACCCAGCAGGCAGGATTACGCGGATACATCATTCGGTAAGTCCATATTGAGCCACCATATCCCAACTCCTTTCCATTGTGCACTCACCGTCATTTATCCGAGTAAAATGGCGACAAACACACACGAAATCGAACTCGCCGCCCTCAAAAGGAAAAAAACATCGTTTAAGTCGCGTCTTACCAAATTCAAAGGCTTCCTCGAGGAGTACTGAAGTCGCCAAGGATCTCGATTTATTACAAGTGAAACTACAAGCACTCGAAACCGCTTTAAAAGGGCTCAATCTCACGGATGAATCCCTGATCGCGCTCGAGTCCGCGGAAACAGACGCGTACCAGGCAGAATTAGAGGCGTTAGAAGATGATTATCATCGCGTAGTGGCGCAAACACGTAGATTAATCTACGATACACGAACACCGTCAGGAGCTAAGAGCGCCAGCGATCAGGCCACACGGGCGAGCACGGCTCCTTCACCGTCGCCTTTGACGCCTCACGCTCCTACCATAAGACTACCAAAAATAACTCTTCTAACGTTCGATGGCAGCATCGAAGCCTGGCAGTCCTTCCGCGAAAAATTCGAAGCAAGAATAGGCAGCAACGATAATATTCTCGCCGTCGATAAACTGCAGTATTTACAATCTTCTCTGATGGGCAAGGCCGCACGTGCTATTGAATCCATGGAAAGTACGGGAGAAAATTACGCAGAAGTATGGAAGATTTTAACAAACAAATACGACAACTCGCGTAAGACGATTTTACGACATTTAGATATCCTTTTTAATATTCCACGGCTACAACGGAATTCACCCGAAAACTTGGACGCGTCAACACTTACGGGCATTGAAAGGGCTGGGAGCCCTGAACACTTGGGACAGCATAATCATTTACCTCTTTGCCAACAAAATTGGGGATCATACTAGATTTCAATGGGAGACGACCCTCCCCAATAATAAAGTTCCGTCGTACGATTCTCTGATGGATTTCTTGGAAAAACGTGAGAGTTGTACGGATCATGGCAGCTCGCGGAGCGGGGAAACTGATACCAAGAAGCGACCGGGAGGATAGGACGACGACAAAGTCGAAACAGACCAGCGGACAAACCTTTACTGTCTCCGTCGACAAAAATCAGCAAAGGAAATTTGCGTCATGCGTTATTTGTGAGGGATCACATTCCATTTACAGGTGCCCAGAAATTAGGGCAATGTCCATAAACCAACGTAAGCGAGCAGTAGGAAATGCCTCGCTATGTTATAAATGTCTGGCCCCAGGTCACGCGGTCAATGACTGCCGTTCAACAGGTACCTGTCGCTTGTGCGACAGCAAGCATAACACTTTCTTACATCCCATAAACGAAAAATCGTCCGAGGTATGAGACACGCCTGCGACCCAAGCTCGAGAATCGGCGTCTTCAACCCCAGCTGAAGCAGCGGGATCGTCAACCGCATGACTATACTCCGGCGAAGCCTTGCCATTAAATCTCGCGCTCGATTCGACGGAGAACATTCTGCCGACCGCCTTGTTGAAAATTGCGAGAAAAAAACAAACAACGGTGCAATGCCGGGCGATACTAGACACGGCGTCTACCAGAAACGTCATAGTCGAGGAACTAGCCTCTTTTTTAAAATTGCCACGAAAAACGTGCGTTACATCAATTGGCGGTCTAAACGGGTCGCGTACTTCGACACAATTCCGGGTCGAGGCAACGGTGGAATCCTTACGTGGCGGCTATCGGAAAACTCTTAAATTTCTCGTCGTGCCAACGATCTCTACTCAGACTCCGGACATTCAGATACCCAGAAAATTGCTGAGGCTTCCCCAAAATTTACCGCTAGCAGACGCGGAATTTCATAAACCGGCGGCCGTGCAGTTATTAATAAGTTCGGGGACATCATTGGCTACGATATACGCCGGCCAAATCAGGCTCTCTGGGTACGAAGAGCCTGATCTTGTGATGCAGAAAACACAATTTGGTTGGGTCGTCAGCGGAAAAATACGGATCTACCCAAAGGTTTTAAAGGGCAGCAGAATTCGGGTAGTGACAAAATCACCTACACCGTGAAACCATTAGCGAAAACCAGAATTACAAAGAGAAGCATTTTTTCAGAAGTGGCAAAAATTTACGATCCTCTCGGTCTTCTCAACCCCGTAATAATAAACGCAAAGCTTAAAATTCAAGAGCTTTGGAAGTGTAAAGTCGATTGGGATGAATCTCTGCCCACCGCGTTTCACACAAGATGGGAAGCATTTATCTCTGGCTTAAACCAGCTAAATAACGTGTCGTTTGACCGAAGAGTAATACAAGGTCATTACGTTAACATTGAGTTACATGGATTCTGTGACGCGAAAGAAAAGGCGTACGGGGCATGCATTTATTTGAAATCGACAAATGAGCATAGCATGCCCCATATACATCTTTTTCGCGCTAAGTCTCGCGTGACACCAATAAAGAATCCTCAAACTACACCGCGGTTAGAGCTATGCGCAGCTTCTCTCCTGACAAAAATGTATACCAAGGTTAAGGAACCCATCGCAGTACAATTTCATAAAACCGTGTTTTGGACTGATTCGATGATAACGCTCCACTGGCTCAACATGTCACCGCACATTTTAAAGCCATTCGTAGCTAACGGAGTTGTTGAGGTTCAATCGTTAACAAAACAGAAGGATTGGAGACATGTACGGATATATGATAATCTTGCTGATCTACTGTCTCGTGGCGTAGCGCCAGGGGACTTGGAGGGCAAGACCCTTTGGAAAGAGGGTCCGTCCTGGCTAACCGGGGGAGAAGCGAACTGGCCGCCCTGCCCCGTCTTAACGCACCGGGACTTACCTGAATAGCGAAGTTCTACCTGCCTGGTGGCGAACGCTCCCAACACGGATCCTTTGAATCGGTACTCGTCGTATGGTAAATTACAACGCATCGTAGCATTATGTAGAAGGTTTTTACCAGCGAACAATCATAAGGGATTCTTAAGTAGTGGTGAGCTGGCGGCAGCCACCGTAACTATATTACGGCTTGTGCAAAGAAGCGAATTTGCAGCGGAATATGAATAATTAATGAAAAATCGCTCAATTGCCTCAAAGAGCAAACTTTTGTCGCTCAGCTCATTCATCGATGCTGACGGTTTGATCAGGGTCGGAGGGAGACTTCGTAACTCAATCTTGTCGTATGCCGAAAGACACCCAATCGTCTTATCAATACATGGCGGTGTGCAGACTACACTATCAGCCATTCAGCAGAATTATTGGCTAATTAACGGAAAAAATCAGGTGCGGAAGGTCGTCCGAGCGTGTGTACGTTGCGCTAGGGCCAGTCCTGCACCGATCGATTATATCAAGGGTGACCTGCCTAAAGATCGCATAAATCCTTCAAGACCCTTCACTCATACGGGCGTGGCAATTTTCGTTTGTCTAGCAACAAAAGCTGTGCACTTAGAGGTGGTCAGCGATCTATGGAGTGAGGCCTTCATCGCGGCATTGAAAAGGTTCGTTTCGAGACGAGGCAAGTGTGAGACTATTGCTTCCGACAACAGAACAAATTTCGTTGGAGCTAACAATGAGCTGAGGGAGCTGCGTGAGCTCTTAACTTCTGAGGAACACCAACAACATATTCACAATTATGCCGCCGATAAGGGGATCGTTTGGACATTCATACCACCGCGAGCTCCGCATTGCGGGGGTCTTTACGAAGCGGCTGTCAAATCCTTTAAGAGGAATCTGAAACGTGTGGTCGGCTCCGAGCTGTTTACTTTTGAGCAACTCAACACACTCGTGATAGAAATAGTAGCTGTTCTAAATTCACGTCCTGTAACTCCTATATCATCAGATCCCAACGATTATAACCCTCTCACACCAGCCCAATTCCTTATTGGTGACTCAATGTCGGGCTTACCAGAGCCAAACTTCGCGGAAGTCCCCACTAACCGTCTATCTACATGGCAACATATCCAAAAGATGAAGAGACTTTTGGATCCGTTGGCAGAAGGAATACATTCAGGAGTTGTACGTCCATCGCAAATGGACCAGGGGGTCCCATTCATTGCAGCCCGGGACGTTGGTACTGATTCGGGATGACCACGTACCATCTATGCAATGGCGCACGGGTAGAATTGTTGAGACGCTGCCAGCTCGAGACGGCGTCATCCGCACGGTACGGGTGAAAACGGAGGAGGGGGGGGGGGGGAGGCGAGCTATTGCGCAACGTCCAGGGTGTAGCATTCCTGTTCGACGACGACTCGGAGGATCGCCCGTTAGCGCAAACATAATGTCAATTTATCTTATATTCAGTTTGTTTGTTTGAGAAATACGTTACCTATATATTTTATTTTTTTTTTTGGCAATGGGGTTAATTCTTATATGTAAAGTCCAAAAGGATTCAGGAATAAGCAACGTTTGATTTGATCGCATGTCTCTCAACCGGGGGAGAATGTTGCAACGCGAAAGGTGTGAGTTGCCTTTTTTCTCTTTTTGTTTTTTATGATAGTTACCGGGTTACTTCGGGTCCGGCCCAGCTACCTGCTACGCGGCAGGAGAATTCTTAATTGTTTTATTACCAACATGTGGCACGAGTCTAAGGGCTAAAAATGGGAAATTTTTCTTAAGCAGATTTTGAGACTTCGCGCACAGTTTTATTTCGCTTTCTCTTTTTTTTTATGATTAAAGGGGACTAGTAAACTTCCATTTGTGGGATAAGGGCTGCTGGCCACATGAGCGCCATATAAAACACGCTTTACAAAATCCTCAACCCTCCCTTTTTTGTACATTAACTATTTTCTCCTTTTCATATTTTTCTGGGTGGGAGTAAGATTTTGGAATGATTAAAACTTCGAACGGCTAAAACTGCGAATTTTAAAATTGAAGAATAGTAGTATGTAGACAGATTAATTCTACTATAGCCTTTATGCTGGAAATAAAAAAAAGAGAAATTAAAGAGTTCGAAGTACATTTACGTCAAAAACAAAATATAACAGTAGCCCGAATGACGAAGGCTGGAATAACGATTTTACAAAAGTTCGACTACTACGCATTCGAGTCGTCAAATACTGAAATTGGCAATATTACGAATATTCACAATTTCAAATATATTTTAACGAAAGACAAAATATTAATGTGGTCAAAATAGCGAAACACCAGAAAGTCGAACGGTCGAAATAGCGAGAGCCTCTGGGCTGTAAAGTATTGCTTGTCATTCGTCGTGCTTCACAACGTTCGCTATTCTGTACTTCTAATATTTAGTGATTCGAAAAATTCACTTTCGAATTATTCATACTATATATTTTGGTCTCTCAATAAAAGAATTGCTCTCCATTTCGAATTTATAAAATATAAACTCCTTACATTAGGACAATCTATATTATCTGCATTTGAAGTATAGACAGTCTGAATATATATTTTCGAATAAATGCACGATCAAAGAAAAAATATTACATCAAATACGCATTCAACTTAATATATTATCGATAATATAAACTTCGAATTTCTTATTTTTCGTTAATCAAATGTTATGAATACTAAAATTTCGAAATACTAACCGTTCTACAATTTGGTTATTCTACATATTAACCCCCACCCATTTTTCTCTTGCTTCTTCTTTTTTTTGGGGTCCGGTGACTTTCCTGCGACTACCAATAAAAATTGGGTATATTTTGTTTAAAAGAAGGGGATATATCTCTCTTATTAGATGCAAGAAAATTTTGTATTAGATTCGTAAGGAACTCCGAAGGAGGAACATCTCCTTTCTTCGATACTACGCAAATAAAGATAGTTATAGTTGTTTTATTTTAAAGCCAATTGTCTTTAATTTATTCCTAAACTACCTAACCCTCCGTAAAACGAAGGTTAGGACATCGTCACGGGACGATACAGCTGATTTTACATCGTCGACTGGTGAACGTCCACTTTTTTTGCCTGTTGCTGAATTCTTAATGAAGTTAATGTAACATCTCTCATGGTAAATCGCTTCAACGGCGACCAAGTCCGAAGCACTTTGTAACCGCTCAGTTACTTCTCGTCCTCATTTGTCATTTCTTTTTCTACGGGCTTGTAGTACACTTTCTTTTACGAATAAACTACGAACACTGTGCACTTTCGTACGTTTATTGGCATGCTTTTCTTTTCTCTCTCATAAAACTGCGAATCGATTGTTTTTGCACAGTAAAAACACGCATTTTTAAATTGAAAACTTGGGATAGATGACCTGAGCTTCGATTTTTTCGGCGAACTAACAGATTCTGCTTCAGTGGTGCTTTGTCGTTTCAATTATTAGTGTATAATTAGAGTATATTCTTTTCTGCACGAAAAGAATATACTCTAATTATAAACATCTTTTCTTTTTTATTGTCTCCTCTCGTGTCACTGGCTTTTTTTAAGTCCTTTATCTTTAACACTCACTGTCTCTCCAGTACAAAGGTTTTCCTCACAAATAAAACAATTTACGTCACTTACCATGTTTTTGATAAAATGAATAAAGACGCGTAGAGATGTATGTCGCACAACGTTTCGTCACCAGTGAGGGCGAACGTCTGCCGCTCGGGGCTTGGACTCTTACCCACGAAGCGGACCCTAAACGCGTTCTGACCTGACCTACTAGGGATCCGCCATATAATGTCTCTCTCTCTCTCTCTCTCTCTCTCTCTCTCTCTCTCTCTCTCTCTCTCTCTCTCTCTCTCTCTCTCTCTCTCTCTCTCTCTCTCTCTCTCTCTCTCTCTCTCCCCCTCTTTCCCCCCCTCCCCCCCTCTCTCTCTCTCTCTCTCTCTCTCTTTGTAGTTTTAGGGAATAAATTTCGAAAAAAATATATTTTACCGATTTTACAGTGTACAGAAACAAAAAAGGCAAATCGAGGGCAAAAATATAAATAATTTTGCTATTCAACGTCGGATTACAGCTAAAATATTGGAGATTCGAAAAAAATATTAATATGCTTTTTTATAGGTAATTTAATAAACTATATTTTTTATCTGAACTATTTTTTCGTATCAGTTATAGTTGCCGAGATATAGACAAAAAACTCAAAAAGTGTACTTTTTTCCCAAGATGGCGGCTCGAGCGCAACAAATTTTGACGGGGACTTTTAGTATGTTCAATGGGAAGCCGTAATAAGCATGTATACCAAAATTCAAATCTTTACCGATTAATCTTTTTATTTGTCGAAAATTGGTTTAATTTGTCTGGACTATAATTATTTAGCCCACTGTGGGGTTTACGTTGGAAAAAATTGTGGGGTTCTAGATTTAAAACTCTGCCTGAGTCGATCGCGCGATGCACGATCACATTTATTTTTTTAAAATAATTTTTTTATAACATTGTTATCGGGCGAAATTACATTTCGTTATTCTTTCTATATTCTTAAAGACTTGAAGAACAATAAGCAATCGAAAAACGATCATTTGAAAATTTTGTAGACGTATGGAACGACTTAAAAAGTTTTTATGGGTATGGAGGATTGAATTACTTTTTTCTGGGTATGACATTTTATAACTTTTCGTTAGGTTGTAACTAAACAAGTGACAGTTTTCTTTGAATTCTGAATTTTTCTTTGGGTTTGATAATCGTAAATGTAAAAAGAATGAAAATGCATTGTTTTCATGTGTTTGTTTGTTTTTTTTTTATTATTAAAATTGACAAAATGTTAACAGAGAATATACGGACGCGGTGCGTCGAAAGCACGTTGCAGCCTCCCGCCGATTTCGTTTAAACATATAATCTGTAATAATCACGTGATATCCTTCTTATTAGCGTTAAAATTGTTTGCTTTATTATTTGTGATTCGTACGTTCCGAGCCAGCAAGAAAATACAAATCTGTTACAGGCTGACTCGGTGGGCGCGATACAAGAGTGCGTTTATTTTCTCCGAGTCTTGAATACCTCGTGAGTCGACGATTTACAGAAAAAAAAAGAAGTTTTCTCTCTTCGAGCTAAATAATTATGACACGTTTGTTTTGCTCCTCATCTACGCAATTTATTGTATGACGATTGCTAAAATACTGTGGATTATTAAGTCGTGATGTTCGATATAAAACTAACTCGGTGGATCGGAGGGTTCACAATGACTTTCCTCTTCCCACGTTTTCGAAAATACATAAGTGCAGTAAGGAAAAAAGAAACAAAAATTTGCAACTGTAAACGAGAGGCTCGCCTTTCGAGACAACTAAACGGATCACATGTTCCATGACAAATTACTGTGTTACTAAATTTTCGTCGGATTATGCCAAACAAATCGACAAAAATTACAGTGTTTTGTTGCATGTTTTACAGATTTTTTATGATAGCGAAAGTTCCTATCTAATAAATATTCCATTTTGTATTTATAAAAATTTACAAATAAACAGAGTCATTTTTCGTCAGTATGAAATAAAAAGAATGTGAAGTTCAAATACTTCGTGAATTTCACAATATTATTTTTATTGTGTAGCTCAGTCAGTCAAATAATAAAACCTTGTCGTTCGTTTATTGTATTCTATCTTTTGACTGCTCTACCGACCAAACTGCAATAGACATAATCAGTGGCATTTTCGTTGGCGAGGGTTTCAAACTATTTCAATTTTTTTTTAGTATATTTCAATGGAATTTTTAGTCCTCGCATAAATGGTTAATAAAGAAGAGTAAAGAGAAGAAAAGCAAGTAAACAACGAGGTATGTCATAAAGTTGGACATTTATGGACTCGTGACTCATAATAAATTCTCGTAAAAAAGTTACGAAGTTTCAAACAATGATTCTCTTTTGCGTAATAATATTTGCACAATTTCCACTGATCTTAAAAATTCTTCTGTTCCGTCGAGATGGCAAC
This sequence comes from Rhimphoctona megacephalus, assembly GCA_963989365.1. Classification (NCBI taxonomy): domain Eukaryota; kingdom Metazoa; phylum Arthropoda; class Insecta; order Hymenoptera; family Ichneumonidae; genus Rhimphoctona; species Rhimphoctona megacephalus. The sequence continues at coordinate 14,804,305 of OZ022419.1, forward strand.
GCAATGCCCAAATATCCTCGAGACAATATTTTTTTCGAACTGTGTTCAGACTTAGTACTTTAATATTTCTCGGTTATTACAAACGTAATAATAATAATAATAATAATAATAATAATAATAATAATAATAATAATAATAATATCTTGTAACGACAGGTTCACAGAATCTACGCGCTATGTACACTCTACAAGGAAGTTGTGCCCGGAAGACTAATTCTAAAATGTTGAGAATAAAAGAATATGTGATGTGGATTAAAAATAATTTGAGATATACAAATTGCCGTTGGTTCGGTAAGCGGTGCACGTATTTTTCAAAACATATATGGGACATTCCACGCCAAATCGGCCACTTTTGAAATTCGCATTTTTTATTGTTTTCATTTTTTTTCTCTAATAGAGCTCACTGAAAGGAACTCGTCTATTTTTTTTTCAAATTTTTATCTCAACACGTTCATCGGAAACGAATTTTTGAAAAATTTTCCGATTTTTTTCTTCAAATATCAATAACTCTCTCAAAAATGCAGTAAACCGAATGGATGAGGGGTCAAAATTTTAGTTTTAAAACGTACTTTCGTTTAAAAGCATACAGAAAATTATCAAAACTTTACGTGAATCAATTTTTTCAATTCAAAGCATGAAATGTTTTTTTCCATATAGTTAGCCCCCTTAGATTTTGCTGTTAATTTTTTATAAAAAACTATTATTTTTTTGAGGATTTTTTTTTTTACAATCAATTATCTATAACTCCCTGAAAAATCGAACAAAGCGAATCATCTAGGGGGTTAAAATTTTTGTTCTGAAATGTACTTTTGTTTAAAAATATGTGAAAAATTATTCGAATTTTACATCATCTCCTTTTTCCAATTCTAAGATAAAACAACCTTTTTCATAGCGCGTGTACTAATTAATTTGTTTCTTTAATGTTTGTACAGAAGCATGATTCATTTAATGAATTTTAAGCTAAGTACGAACGTGAGAAAATAGCTAGTTCTATTTTTCAAATTGTTAATTTTATTAAAGATTTTAATTGTTGATTAGACTAATATTTCCCCACGATCATACTAGTCTTAAAATGCATTAAATGAATAATGGTTTCCTATAAAAATTTAACAGCAAAATCAAAAGGGACAAACACTGCGGAAAAAAACATTTCTTGCTTATAATTAAAAAATTGATTTATGTAATCTTTAATTTTTGACATATTTTTAAACGAAAACACCTGTCAACACGAAAAATTTGACCCTCTTATTTATTCGGTTTGTATGATTTTTCAGGGAATTGTGCATGATTAATAGTAAACAAAATCCATAATTTCATTATAAAAAATACAACGAACGATTTCCTCATCATCAAACTAGGCTAAAAAGTCATTAAAAAAATGATAATTTTGATAAAAATTCAAGAGCAAAATCGAAGGGGGCTAACACTGTGGAAAATAACATTTCGCGCTTAGAATTTGAAAAATTGTGGTGTTAAATTTTGATGAATTCTTACATATTCTCATACGAAAGTACGTTTTAAAATTAAAATTTTTACCTCTCATCCATTCGGTTTACTGCATTTTTGAGAGAGTTATTGATATTTGAAGACAAAAATCGGAAAATTTTTCAGCAATTCATTTCCAATGAACGTGTTAAGATAAAAAGTTGAAACAAATCAGACGAGTTTCTTTCAATGAGCTCTATTAGAGAAAAAAAACAACACAATAAAAAATGCGAATTTCTAATAAATTTTTAATAAATATGCGAAGAATATATATTTCTCTTCAATTATAGATGCACCACTTGGAACAAAAATTGCATCGGAATTACGAAAAGTACATGTGTCAATTGTAAAATTAGTGTTGAACTAAGGAAATTAAAAACTTGGAACAAAAATTGCATCGGAATTACGAAAAGTACATGTGTCAATTGTAAAATTAGTGTTGAACTAACGAAATAAAAAAAAAATGTTCGTTTTAAGCTCCTAAAAGAACATTTTTAGTTCAACAATAACCGCAAGATCGAATACTTCATGATTCGTTCTCACATAAAAATCTAATGCAACAAAATGCATTGTTAAAAAATAATTTTTCACGATTATGTATAACGATGATTAAAAAAATTTCTTCGTATTGTTTTTTTTCTCAAATCTCAGGCATATATCGTACACACGAGGACGAAGTACAATAACAAAAACTTACATGGTTACGTCTAAGATTTAAATGTGTGTTTTACGTTTTAAACGAGCTAAAACTTGTGGTAATAATTGCTGGCCCACGTAATTCCAAATTGTATTTTTATCCTCGATTATTTCAATTCGAGAATCGTCGATTGGTCTTGGGATTTAAAAAATTGTACGTTTGTGAAAAACAAAAGGTTCTCGTATGTTTTTGTTTGTTTTCCTTTTTGCAAGGACTATTGGCTAATTATAGAAAGAGAGAAACAGCAGTGAATCCCAGTTGTAAATGCACTTTCGATCGGCCAATTTTTGTTTTTTGTTTGCTTGTTTAGTTTAAAAGTTATTAGTTTTTATGTACGTGTGTGTTTTTAACTACCTCAAACCATCGAGAGTTAACAGTAAAATGATATCTATATGAGAAACAATATATAAATATAAATATAGATAAATTTGACATATATCTATATTAATATATGTGTAGCAGTACAAAGTAAAGATTTTTGATTAACCCCCTTTCTAAAAGGGCGACTAATATTAATGATCTTCGTGTGAAAATTCTTCAATCCTCTTCTAACTTTGAAACAGTTTCTTTTCTTATCGTTTTTTGTGTTTTTCTCGTTTTTAGTTCACTGAACGATGGGGTTTAAGCGACGTGATCTTCTTCGCTGTCGAGATGACGTACGGGTAATCGATCCTCCCTCCCCAACACCACTAAGAATATCGGTTAATCATCTGATAAATGTTGTTTTCGAGCTTATTGTCGTGCGCGCACTGCAAGTCACAAAAGCAAACAGTGAGTTAGCCACCTCCGGTGCCAAACCGGTGTTTTTTTTTCGTCTTATTATCCATCAAGCACTCAATTAAAGATATAAAGCATTTTAGAAAAGTACTGTACAGAGAATGATAAATCCAGTGATTTCAGAAACAGAGGAAAATTAGAAACAGTTAATGAGTTTTTCTTTTTTGCTCGTAAGATACTTTATCCTCATGCAGCATGCTCGTAATTAAGGTTGTCCCGAAGACCTCGATTGGACAATATTTCAAAAGGGATACATCGGGTTTCTCATTTCTCACGACTTCGAAAATCTTTTTGCAGGGCCTCAATTTTATGATTGAAGAAAATTGCTATTATTTTCGACAATTCTTTCGAGCACAGAGTTTTGCTTATTTTCTTTGTAATGGGATTTTATGAGCAAATCGCATTTTCTTTTTCACGTCAATTAACGAAACAATTATTTTGTTTTTGACGATGAAACTTACTGCCTGAGAGTACTGTATCGATTGACTCGATCGGCCGATCTAAGGATCATATTCATTCCAGGCTGATTTTGCTGTATAGTATGAGCCGTGGACGTCGGACGAGTTTCGTTGATTTTCTCCTCTCGCACGCTTGATCTCGTCACTGGTTTCGTCACGTAAACGGGCTTCCCACAACTCGTGGAAACTGGGCCCGTTTCGTTTTTCCCTTGATGCAGTTGAGTCGTTGATTTAGGCCTAACGTAGCACGACGTTGGTTTACAATTACCGCTAACTCGTCGACCGTTTCTACAATTTTTACGAAAACAAAGAACGAAAAAATAGCCAAAAGACAACAACAACAAATACGAAACGTGAATAGAATTTAAAATAAATATATAAATAAATAAAAACAGGATCTTGGCACTAATCTGTGTAAAATGATGCAAATATATTTTTCACGCAGGATGATTCACGACGACGATGAAGAACGTACCAGGAGGAATGAAATAAGGAAACCACATGCCAACAGCGAAGTATGATCATCAAGGTTCTATATTAAGGGAGTTACAAATTTACGTAATCGTCCAATTCGGGGCGGGGGAGGGCTGGTGGGGAATCAATTTTGAGAAGTAATTTTTACAAATTTTATTATCGAATGTATTTTTTCTCTTTAAGTCAAATAACAAATTAAATTAAAAACAATAAGTTATGTTTTTGAAATTTTTGAAAATTCAGATTTATCAGCTGTTTACGAATACCAGTAAGTTTCGAATAATTTGCTGTTATAAATAATTCAATTGAAATTCTTCGATTCGTGAAAATTCGTAAAAATCAATTTTTTTTGCCGAACTCCAGCCTTTATTCCGCAAATGAGTAGCACGAGGGCTACGTGGGGTTATGATTTTCAAGATATAATACCAACGGAAGAGAACTACGAGCATAAGCTACAGCATACGATTGTAGAAGGGAGGAAAGAAAAGAGTAGAGAATAGACGAATAAAAAAAATGCCCTGGAAGAATGGCGAACAGGCAAGCTGATTGGAGCAAAAGAAAAAAACAGGAAAAGAAAAAGAAAGCAGAGAAAAGATTCGAGGGACACGGACCTTTTGACGATCGTTGTCGTAGCTGAACGAGCAAGGAGTCGTTTATTCGGATCCTTTTTCGATCCGACTAACGGGGCAATGGCGCCTTTCTGCTTTCTCGATTGCAGCAAAAGTCCTAAGTACGGACTGAAATTTAAATGAGATGAGGTGCGATGACGTATGATATGAAATGTACAATTAAGGCCTTTCCTTTTACTTTATCATTATTTTCGTTTAATTCTCCGTTTTGCGAAGAAGAAAACGGATGATTATGAATACCTCGACGTTTTGATAATCCATCGGATTATTTTCCATTTTTTTTGTCTCCTCGTCTTTTCTTTTCGTTCTAATAACGATTTCATACTCACAGCACGACCGCTGGTTGTCCCGTCGAATTTCCAATGTAATTTTGATTGCAAGGCAACGTTCTGCGCCTTATTTTGATCTCGTTTAGTTTGTCACCTTGTGTCAAAACCGCGAATTTTCCGGTCCCGCCGGAACTCGTCGTTGGCGATGAATCCTCCAAACTTATACCGTCCACTCGATGCATTATTCCTGATACTTTGTCCTGTACGAGACCCGAACTTCTAGGCCCGCTAAGTGATGATTCGGTTGCTCGTCCAAACTTTGAGTATATTCCAAATGCATGAGGTGGATTCCCATTTTCTGCTCGTAATGGCTCTTTTATCAGAGAGTGTAGATAAGCTTCTTTTCTGAAATACACACCGAAACGTTCCCATCAAATTCAGATTCATATAAACAAAATTTAAAAACAGGATTAATTTAACATTAGAAGATATTTAACCAGTTAACTGGTATGTTCGTAGAAATGCATGGAAAATGACGCACGTGTGCGTCCTCTACCAGTTAACTGGTTAAACAAGTCTTTAAAAATATTGTTTTTTTGGCAGAGGGAGATTTTTTTCAGTCGTTTTATACACAATTACCTTGTACCGTCCAATTTTTGCCTCGTTAATTGTAATTTTTCATTCAGAATTCTGCCATTTTGTGAAAAATTGATAATTCTAAAATCCAGTATGATACAAAGAAGAAAATTAGTGTGTATTTAAAAATACATTATTTTTTTTATTTTTTATTATTATTATTTTCTATTATTTATATAATTTATTTATAATTATATAAATAATAAATTTATTATTATTTTTTCTAACGTTTTTTATCATTAAAAATAAAGTAATAAAATAAATAATAAAAAATAAGATAAAATTAAATGAAAAAAATCGGGAAAAAAATTTGTGATAAAAAAATCATCCCTATCCCCTCCCCCTACTCTAAAATTATTTGTTACCTCATTGTTTATTCATAAGAATGGTTAAAAGAAAATTGGAGCACTTTTGAGCTGGAGTCGCGATTCGACATCATTACAATTTTGTTTGCCGCTTATTAAAAGGAAACAAAATTGTGAACGTCTCTAATAGGTTGTGTTTTCGGCTACGAAATACCTCAATTTATTTACTTCAATATTTTTCCAAAAAAAAAATTCATAATGACTTTTTTTTAACTCTGTTTAATAAATTCGTAAAGTACGCACTCTTCGAGCCACAGTTGCTGATGACCAATAACCGATCCCGGCCTGCATATTCTTATCCAAGCAATAGTCTCGTGGGCAGAAAGATGATAGTGTTTCATAATGTAACAACCGATCAACGATCCCGTTCTCCCGAGTCCCGCTTTACAATGCACCGCGACAGCACCGCTCGTGCTTTCCGATATTTTCAAAAATTGTCGTACTATCGAATCGGTCGGGGTCGAGCCATCCTTGAAAAATAGATCGTAGTGATCGAAACCAGCCTCTAAAAATCTCGAGGCTTCGTATATCTTTTTGTTGAGTCGAACTATCGCCGTTACGTTGTTGCGACGAAAATATGTGAAATAAGATTCCGGGGCGTGGAGTGGATAGCCTGAAATACATAAAAAAGACTCATAAATTATTGAATCTCCGTTTTTCCCGTTTTAACTAAAAAAAACTATTCCACTTGATTTTTATAACCAACAAATTTTATTATTTTTAGAAAAAAATTGATTTTATCTATTTAAAAAAAAATAGTTTTCTTCTTTTCATTTTTGTTCAATTCTCACCATTTTCATGCTTCAGTTTCGCATGCGGTCCGCAAAAAGCAATAAATTTTCCTGGCACGATCCAATTGAGATCACCATTCTCAACTTTTTCGTACTGCTCGTACTCCTTAACGTTGAAATCATCGAAATTGAAAAATCCAAGACGATGACATTTTTCTATTGCGCAGAGGCATTCTTTGAGAGATATGTGATAATAAGAGACACCCATGGATGCATCTCTGAATAAAATGAAAGGCGGACTGTCCGGTGTGTTGATGAGACTTTCGTAAGCTTGTTCAGCCGTTCGTTTGAGGTATAATATCTGTGGAAATAAATATTATTTAATACTTCATCAAAAATAATAATAATTTCAGATTTTCTAACAAAATATTGCCGCAAATTTTGCTTTATTTCTCAATCTTTAAAATTTAGTAATCAATAAAAATGAAGTAGAAATCCGAATTTTGACATTAATAAAATATTCCGATGAAAAATAAAATTAAAATTTTATTTGTTTACATTTATTAAATCGTTGTAGCGACCATTCAGTAGATTCGATAAAAAATTCCTATTATCGTATCAAGAATGAAATCTTATGAATTTTTTGATTCTACTGTTTAAAAAAATTCATAAGATTGATTTTAAACGAATAAAATTTAAATCTTATTTTTCATTGGAATATTTCATTAATTTTTAATTAAATTAATTAATTAATGAAATTAATTAATAAAAAAATATTTTTATGGATAGAATTTACTTTTGAAGTAGTTGCTTACGGAATAGCTGGCTATGAGAAAAGCTGCGTTGACTCTTTTCTCATCGTCCAATGTCGTATAATGTACTATTTGTTTTCTACTCAGGGAGACTGCTTTGAGTTTTTTATTAAGTTTGTAACAATAATGATAAAGCATCGCCAGATTCAGAGGTCCGAAGTCGTAATAAAAGTTTTGAAAGACGAGCTCGTTGTCTATGCAAAAATAATGAGTGTCTACTGTATTTCTGGGTTGTAGGCCGGTATCCAAAGTCACGAACCATAGTCGATCTGTCAATAGACAAGAGAATAACATATTTATTCAATAATTGATGTAGATGCAACAGAACTAAGTGCAAGAAGAAGTACAAGATTAAAACAAAGGAATGTTAAAGCAAAAATCAATGATGCGAGACCAAGAGTGTTTCATCATGTATAATGGGCGACCTTGACTCTCCCTTTTTTGGAAAACACCCACTTATTAGTTTTAAACATCTTGACTATGAGATTCTTGCTTGAAGATTAAAAAAATTGGATGCAAAGTGCGATTAGCAATTATTTATGAATCGTCAGATTGAAAATAGAGCAATTTAGTATGTGATCAGTTTATAATTTTCTTTTACTATATTTTTATTTTATTTTTATCGACATTATTTTTTTTTTGCTTTTATTTATTTTTTATGATTTGCTGGGAAAAAGAAAAAAAATGGAATAGGAGTCAAAATTTTAATATCAATAAAATATTGGAAAGAAAAATTTACAAGCATTTTAAAAAAGAAATGAATTATTTGATGAATTTTACACTTTGTTTTTGTCGATTAAATGTATAGTTCATAGTAAACATACGATGAACGTGAAATATTGTAAAAATGTAGATTTAAAAATTCTCGACAATGCCTTGAGTGTTTTTGGCGATTTTAACGAACGTAAATAATGTGTTACCAGATTCAACTTCAGAATTATAAAAAAAAATATAGTTCACTTTAATACATGACAAAAAATACCTTTAATAAATTCGGTAGCACAGACAAGAAAGTCGTCCAAGCCCTCCATCCTCGTTTATTGGTAAATCGCACCGAACTCGAGGAGCAACGAAATGACAGAGAACCTGACATAAATATTATGACACATTAGATGTCTGTGTTTTTCTTTTTTTTTCTTATTATTGGAAAAGATTGTAATAGTGGGTGGAACGTGACAATTAACGAGCGCGAGTCTGTGAATCGAGCAATATTGACTCTTTTATTTCCCTTTCCCCTTTTCCCACCCCCCACCACTTGAGCTGCTTCGGGGCCAACCCCTCTCGCAGAGAGGAAAGTCAAAACAAAATTTATTCGTTACCTAAATGTTCTAATACTATTTAAGGACTGTTGACATTTTTGTAGACCGTAAAAATAGGCGAAAAAGTTAAACTATCGAGGATTAATTAAAAGGTTTTGATAGTACGAAAATTTTGGAGCATAAACAGGCGGAACGACAGTGAAACGCGCACAGTGTCGTTCGCCACTCACTTGTAAATGACCGTTACGGAATTCAAATCGCGCTGCACCCGTGGGTCGATGTGTGTGAGATTAGTTGTACGTATCGTTCACCGGAGTACGCCACCGAACGACTCACAACACTGACCACCACCACCACTACACGACATATAACCCCACTTTTTTTCTCCCCACCACCGAGGCTCACTCAGAGAGACAGAATTTTTGCGACGTTTACAATGTTTCGTTATCTCACCCGCATTGTTATACAATATTTTAAGTATTTCCATCGAATTCGTACGACTTAATTTTTTAAAATTATTATTCTTATTTTTTCGTCAATTTTAATAATAATACGCTACAGACGATTTTTGGGTTCCCGCGAATGAGGATTATGCAAACTTCTCGTGACCGAAGGCAAAGCCTTATCGCGACGTCATGTTTCGTCGTAGCGGCGCAAAAAAGTTGTTTTTTGGTCTGCGCGCCATGTTGGGCATCTTTCTAGAACGTCCCTCCCACTATCCCTCCTATTCTTCGATCTCTCTCTTCAGACACACCGAGATCAGTTGCGGGACTCTAAGCATCCTAGAAACTAGAAGGATTGTTGTTTGATATAAAATTTTTTCGCTTTTGCGCCATTCATAATGTGAACGAACGATTACCGACATTTTGATAAAAAGATTTCGGTAAAAGTTTTTACGTCTTAGGAAATCCGACGCAACAACGTTGCAAGTTTTGTTTATCCAAAAAGTCTTTTCATTTACGAGGAGACATCGCGGGAGGTGCATCGAATTACGGGCTCCCACTTCACGTGCTTATAGTGTGGGTGGGTACCAATCAAACCCCAAAATTGTAGGTGCCAACTCGGCTTCGTTTTCGAGAAATCGCCGGTCATTGAATTTGTGAGTTTTGATCAATAAAAGCGCGTAAATTATTTTTTCAAATTTTTTATTCATGAATTATAAATTTCAATAACAATTTGAAAAAACTAAATAAATAAAAAAAAGTATCTTGGACGGGATTTGAATCCGGAGCCGTCGGAATGAAAGTCTAGTTCGCTCGCCACTGGGTTACTCGCCTAGTTATGATAGAGTGTAAACTTTATGGTACGTAAGAGTGCTCCCAACTTTGACCGGCGATTTCTCGAAAACGAAGCCGAGTTGGTACCTACAATTTTGGGGTTTGGTTGGTACCGGCTCCCTGGCACTCAGCTTGCTGGCTAGTCTCTCAATGGCGCCAGCCGCTACGTGGCGCTGACAGTACTCCGCGCCGTCCGTGCTGCGCGTGCGCCGCGCATATTTTATTTCTTGATAAATATAAATAATAAATAAGTAAAGAATAATTACATATATATATGTGAGTCTAGTAAATATGAACTAAATTTGTAGCATGTTGTTTTAAGGATAAGTTTAATATATACACAACAGGCTAGATATTCTGTATATACTTTATAAATTTATATGTATAATGTTCGGCTATTTTTGAATTGTTTGTTATGAAATGTGTCAAAAAATGTCTTCTGTGGTGTAAATACTAAAATGTAAATACAAATTTAGAATTATTACGAATTATTGTTATGAAGTAGCTATATAACTTTTTATTACAAGATTTATTACCAGTTATTATTGTCAAATTATTTCCCTGTATTTATATCTATATTTTATTATAAAGGTAGGACAGGTAGGCCCTGATTTTATCGCAAGACCTGAAGGCTTAATCGCAGTGTACCATAGCTCTCGAATTACTGGATCCCTCGGAACCGTAAAAAGATGGATTTTTTCAGGATTCGAACGGTATCCCGACGTACATCCAATTATCGCACACGTGGGCATTGTTAAATTAGTATCCCATTTCACGTTACACTTTTTTTACGATATATTATATACGGCACAAAACTTCCGACCACACTTATTACCGCGCACACGCGAGACAAGACACAATTAATTAACGAATAATTACGCTTAGCATTAACTGACCAGTCAGTTGACTTGTAATGGCCATTATGGCCGGCGGGGGGTTCGGGGCGCTCGGGGGCACAAGCGCGGAAGCATGCCAGCGCCGCGCAGTGCGAACTATTTACGGCGCATAGAACGGAAGAAAGGTCCGTATAAGAATTCATATAGGAGTGCCAGGGGGCTGGTTGGTACTCACCCACACTATAAGCACGCGAAGTGGGAGCCCGTAACTCGATGCACCTCCCGCAATGTCCCGTCGTTAGAATTGAAAATAAAAATTCGAATAAAAATGATGTCCAGGATTGGTAAATTCGAAAAAAAACTACGAAATCAATTGTCATAGTTGATAACATTTTTTTTTGGGGAAAATATAAAAATTCACGTGTTATTCGATTAGAATTAAGCATTTCGAAGGAAATTTATATTTCTGTAGTACATTTTAAAATCAGCGCCATATTGCGAATCACTCGCCTCTATACACAACAATATTCTTATCAGTTTCATAAATCTTAACTTCGTACATTAAGCTTGGGTCGGGCAGCAGGATTCTTAGTTCGTTAAAAATGTATATGGCGACATTTTCCGTGGTCGAAACGACATGTCTGAAATATTCCACATCTTTGTCTAAATTTTTGTGATCCAAACGATTCATAATAACTTCGTTCATGTAGACCTTGAGATCGGAAATATTCATGACCATTCCTGTTTTAGAATCAACTGGACCACGTACTGTAACTTCGACTGAAATTACAATTTTTTTTTCATCAATACGTCACAAGAATAATAACAAAAACGACAAAACTAGTGATAAAAATATCTTACTAGTATAATTGTGGCCATGTCCCCAATAATTATTGCACTTTCCATAAATTTTTTTATTTTCCTCGTCACTCAATTGTTCACTGAGACAATGAAAAATCTATAAATTTTCTATTGAAATAAACCGAATAAAATAATGGCAAACCTTTATTACCTATGTAATCGATGACAAGACGAAATTGATTCTTTCCGAGTCAAATAAACAATTGCCATCGTCTGCTTGTTAAAAAAAAAATGAAGAAATTATTTTAAATATTACGTAGAAATGAGACAGAAAGATTCGAGATTGCATATGGCTCATCGATCGACTGCTCTGGAATCTCTCGTAACAATAATCCCCCCCTCCAGTAATTTTATTAACGAGTTTATGAATAAGATCATGTTTTTTTTCTATTTGAAAAAAATCACACGGTCAATTTGCTGGTCAAGCCAGTATCGGTTTGATGAAATTTATTTTGCAGTATTTATTATTTATTTCCATCGAAATGGACTCTAATTTGATTAGGGAGTAGGATAATCAATTTTTTCGTTGTGTATCTGACAGCTGTTCGTTTCGGTGGAGATTTACCGAGAACGGACATCTGTCATCGGGAAGAATCGGGCGATTGAGAATAAAAGAGAAATCGATGGCGAATCACGAGTGAATCACTTAACTCTATTTTAATATTATTAACGAAGTTTTTGCAGTATTGATAGATAATTATTAATAAATAATCAAATGATTTTCAAATCAAATAATAATTCAAATCAAATAATAAATAATCAAATCAAGTTTGAGAGAAAAATCATAAAAACACGTGCAGAGCCTAAAAATACGTACGATAGGATGAACCAGGATGAACTTGACTCCACCCCCACTACGTCGCGAGACACCGTGGCGTTTAACACTCCGAGCGGGAAATTGGCGTAAAATTCAAGTAATTGTCAGTGGATTCGATTGGTAAGGAGCTGAAGCTCGCCTTGCGAACTTCTCCTAAATAATTTAACAAAGGAATTTATGTTAGAAATTATATACTTTTATTTGACAAGTGATAGTTTTTTTCTCGACTGTTGACAAAGTTCTTCTTCTTTTTCCTTCTTTTCACTCGGTTCTCGTTCCTTTATTCTATGAGTCTTTCGCGCAGTCTCCGCACGCTCCTTTCACACACCGATCAATCACGACGCTCATTCATTATCCCACTCATGATTATTTCTTTGGTCCCACGACCCACGACCACGGTCTTACATGCAGGTCTGGGAACTCAGCTATTTTAAGGTGGTGGGGATTGTCACAACTAGTGTGAACCTCTGTGAATTTGGCCGACTAATTTTGGATTTCTGAATTTTTGTTTATGTCAATCGTTTGTCGGGTTCTTGTCGGTGATTGTCGGATCAAAATCGACGTTTGTCGGAAATTAGTTAAATAGAAAAATTAAAAACAAAAATCCATGTGAAGTTAGCCGATTTTTTTTCAATTTTGAGATATCATAAATTTTCAAACGCCTAATCAAAGCGCAATCGTTTGTCGGACACGAGTTTTGTAATTAAAAAGTTTGTCGGATGTTTGTTCATTAGAAAAATATAAAAAAAATATTTTATGTGAAGTCAGCCGATTTTTCTCAAATTGTAAAATATTACACATTTTCCAAAGCCTAATCGAAGCGCGATCGTTTGTCGGTTACTAATTTTATAATTAAAAAGTTTGTCGGATGTTTATTCATTAGAAAAATATTTAAAAAATATTTTATGTGAAGTCAGCCGATTTTTCTCAAATTGTAAGATATTACACATTTTCTAAAGCCTAATCAAAACGTGATCGTTTGTCGAATAATAATTTTATAATTAAAAAGTTTATCGGATGTTTGTTCATTATAAAAATATTAAAAAAACATTTTATGTGAAGTCAGCCGATTTTTCTCATATTATTTTTTGCTAACCTTAAATTTTAGTTTCACGAAGGCTTTGGCATAGATATATCTATAGATATATCTATATATTTGCATATATAAATATATTATACATATTATATAATAAACCGGATTTAGGTTTAAAGTGGAAAACTATTTTTTTCTTGAAAATACAAGATTAAAGAAGAGAAATGCCGCTGCATTCGAGTCTTTAAGCTTCGCAGAGCTTCAGATAAAAAATCACTTTTTAAAAATTTCAACAGCTATCAAATTTCTTTATGTTGAGTTCAAATTTGGAGGTTCGTCTTTTTTTATATTTTTATATTTTTTTCAGATAAAAACTCACTTTTTAAAAATTTCCAATATTTCTACAGCCATCAAATTTCTTATATCGAGTTCAAATTTGGAGGATCGTCTTTTTTTAGAACCTACTTTCTTGAAAAAAATCGGCAGCCAAATCGCTGACCCAAGCGCGCAGGCTGCGGTCGAAATGTAATGGATCTGTCCATATATAAGCTCTACGAAGCTTAAGGTCGATCCCTTGCGACAGCCCCAACCAAAAGTTACATATCGTCTGCATATTAAAACGGTTGATAATTCGTTCGAATCGTAATCAAGAACTTTGTAAAGCCCATATATACGTACTCGGTGCCAGTAGATATACGACAGATATCATTTGCTTTCGTAAAATTTATTCTAAAAGTCCTTTTGATCTGACATTGCGAGTAAACTTTTTGACGGAACTGTCTGGGTTATGCCTAAACACACAGAAAAGGTTGCCTATACAGACGACGCATTCTTATGTGTGCGTGTTAGAACGACGATCGTGGCAACGTTGCGCGTCAGCTGTTATATACACCTGCGGATATTCACGTGCCGAAGTTGAATCTATTGAGAGAATTATTTGCGAAAAACGAAGAATTTGTCAGAAAAATGTCAGATCGGACGCGACAAAAGGGGAGATTTATTAAAAAAAAAATGCTGGCGAAAAAAATGAAAGCCCTAGCGGCTTCGTTACAAGCGCGAACACCACAAGCACGAACCGATCGGGAAAATTTAGAGGTTATCCCGTGTCATGGGAGACGTATTGTCGAGCTGACAGAACTCGGCAAGAATCTTCGGTGCTGCAAATGTTTCAAAGTTCTTTCATTGGAAAATATAGTGAAAGAAACACGTCTCGGGCTCAACTCTTGTTTGACGGTCTCTTGCGAAAGTTGTTGTGTGAATACATCCGTTTTAACCGGGAAAATGCACACATCGAAAAATGATGCCAAATTATCAGACGTGAACACGAAAATTGTCCTTGGTAAGTGTTCTAATTTCATAATTGAATTCTATATATTTTTTTCAGATTTTTAATTTTCAATGAAAACTTTTTTATTGTCATAAACAGGAGCTGTTCACGCAGGCATTGGTTCCACCGCTTTGACCAAGATTTTAGCTTGTTTGAACATACCTCCCATAACAGATAGTTTGTTCAAGCGATACGAACGAGAACTTGGACCAGCGATTGAGGAATGTGCGAAGGAAAGTTGTCAGAGAGCTACCGCGGAAGAGCGCAAACTAGTAATTGAGAATGTCGAGAAGTTATGTGAGGAAATGTGAGTTTACGGCGTGATTGGTCACGGCTTTTTTCATAGATTTTGTTTTGCGTTAATGAAATATATTGACATGTAGATTCTCTTCGATACAAGATTTTTCATAAAGCGCTGTAAGAATTTGTATTCCAAATTCTGCTGCGAAGAACTTTTATTCCAAGCTCTGCGGCGCTAGAGATTTTCATTAGTGTCATTTATTACAATCAATTTGGGATTGAATTCATTTTTTAACCTCTATGGTGGAGTCAGTAGTAAAAAAAATCCCATTACAAGATTCTTATTGATGTTGCACATCTTGGATAATAAAAACTTTGGTTCCGCAGAGTTTGAAACTTAAAAACTCACCATCCAACGCAAGTGAACAGACACAATTTTTTCCTGACGACGCAGTCAGAAGGCTATGTAGACTAAGCAAAATCTTTACTTCAATCACTTCAGTTACAGAATGATTCTTTTACAGATGTAATTATTTCACTTTGTTGCTGTTTAAAAAATTAAACTAAACAAAACAAATTTGGAATAATTCCAAAATATAACCTAAACCTCACAAAAGTAATATTTATATCTTATTTTTTGATGCATCGCAATCATTGCAGGAATGTATACAATACAAATGAACTATTTACAATTAAAACAATTATCGGGTAAATTGATAATCTGCAGTTTTTTTGAGGATCATTTTTCAGACTTTATATATTGTAACGGTACGATTTTGTGCTAGAGCACGCCGTTACGCGTAGATTCGAGCTTCTTAAAAGATAAAGGAGCGGGCATGAAAGAAGAACAAGAGTGTGATGAAATTTTGGTGCAAAAACAAACAAAATCTTTATTCAATCAAATATTGTTTTGTATGTGTGTATTGTGTAAAACATAGATTTGTCTTTGTTCAAATTTTTCTTTACTTCCGGTATTTTTCTCAAAATGTTAATTTTAAATCGCACGCAATAATTTTGGATTCGCAATTGATTCGATTACATAACTTAACAATCTTCGCCATGAATTTAAATATAACAACTAATTTTATAGATTTAACAATCTCGCAATTTTAATGAATGAAATTTGCGGTTTGCTTCACAATTAATAACTGCAGATGACTTATCAAATCAAACTTTTATTTCGTAAATAATTTCGCATCCGAATTTTGGGATTCGCAAACTAGTTTTAAATTCCCAATAGTTTCGCAAACTAATTTTTTTATTTCGCAAACTAACTTTAAATTTCCGATAATTTCGCAAACTAATTTTTAGATTTTCAATGGCTTCGCAAACTAATTTTTAGTTTCGTAAACTCGTTTCTAGATTCCCAATGGTTTCGCTAACTTATTTTTAATTTCGCAAACTAATTTTACATTCCCGATATTTTCGCTAACTAAATTTTAGATTCCCAATGGCTTCGCAAACTAATGTTTAGTTTCGCAAACTCTTTTCTAGATTCCCATTGGTTTCGCAAATTTATTTTTAATTTCGCAAACTAATTTTACATTCCCAATAGCTTCGCAAACTAGTTTTTATTTCACAATTTAAATTTTCAATTCTTTAATAATTGGGCTGTTGTAAATTTGTAATCAATCAGTCGTAATGCATATTTTCCTTTTTTAAAAACTTTAACTTTTAAATTATTATATTTTCTTTTTCAATTTATTTAAACAAATTTTAAGACCTACTCAGACATCTTACTTAAGGTGGAACATCCAGAATCTTAGGGCCGAACGTCCCCGAACTGCCCCAGCCCTCCAGACGCGATAAGGTAGGAGCTTAAGGTTACGGGAAATCTATCAGGGATCTTGAGACCAAACGGAATCGCATGGCCCCGGCCCCCCCGAACTAGATCGGGTACTCACAGGAAGAATCTGGTTTCCACACGGAGCCGCATGGAACCCGCCCTCTTCACTGTGGTGGAATTAATTTTTTTTTTTTTAGTTGGTCGTCTGAGAGTATCTCTCTAAGACTGATTGATTATGAGTTTGAACAGGCCTGGCGTGATGAGGACCAGTACCTGTGAATTGCGTAAGTGAGCCTGGCGTGGTAAGGACCAGTACTCACGAGTAGTGTAAGCGAGTCTAGCGTGATGAGGACTAGACTGCCTTTAGCCCTCTGTACTTGCCCTTCTTATACTCATCGAAACAATAGAAAATAATGATAATGATTTGGCGGGATTGCGCCTTTTTTCCTGATTCGTTCTTGAGCCTAATTATTTTCACGAATTCCATCGATTGGTTTTCGTTCGCTCGGCGTTACTTATTATTGGTCGCCTTATGACTGATGTTTGGCGGTCGCGAATGGTAATCGATGATTTTTCTGATTTGCTATTCGTGAAAATTCCTTGATTGGTTGAATCTATCGTATTTAGTATTGCGCAAGTGTGAAAATTCGTTATGGCCAATAATAAATGAGTATTTTTCTGATTTGCTGCTTGCGGTATGAGTTGATTGGCCACTTTACGCAATTGGCTGCTGCGACTCTGGCGCGAGATCGCATTTGAATTTGAAATAACCACTTCAATTTATAATGTAAAATTTTCTTATATTTCTGAATGATTTTGACCTGAGATTTTCATCCTTCGTTTTGTAAAATGATTTTTCATGAGATTTTTTTAATAATGTATAGAGAAAGCAAAGTTTTTATAATAAATTTCAACAAAATTTAATTCATATATGATCTATACGGCTTTAGGTCGATAGACGCGCCCGGACGCTGGCGCCGCGATTGATCGATAATTGAAGTCGCGCGTTGCTGTGTCGGTAATGCGGTGTTTCATTATCGAAGGGTGGTATGGTTCGTCTCAACGCCCCCCAGAACAAAAAGAAAATTTGAAACTCGAATTGTGTTTTTGTTCTCAAAAGGAGATGAATAAAAATACTAAATTGGGCCAGTGGGAGGACAGGGCGATGATCTGTTGATGATGATGATGTTCTTGTTGATTCTACTCGTCTAAGAGATCGACTTCTTTCTCTTGTTCTTCTTCCAGATCCAAGAATTGAAGATGTTCGAGTTGTCTCAGCTCAGCGTCTATCGGATCGAAAAGTTCTTGGGGTGCTTCTTCATTTATTAAATTGTGAATTTCTGTTAATGAGGCACATTTGATGTCATCCCGAAGTGAATATGCATATTCGCCTTGTTGAGCGTATTGGTGTTTGACGAGACTGTCGCCCAAATTGATTTGGTACGGAGTGATGAACAGCTCGACCTCATGACCGTCCAGGGTTGGATGGTCCCCGATGATTTTTATTTCGGCTCTTTCGTTGACTAGCTTGTGTTTATAATGCCGGCTGCAGGTCGCTTCCCAACGATCCCCATAGAAGGGTTTGATATTGGTGATATATGCCTTCGTGCAAAATGATGGCACGTTTGAGTATTCGTATGGTAGATTGTAGAGATCGATGGTTGGGTGCATGACAGTCATCCCTCTGTCCATGAGCAGCAGAGTTGCTTCTCCATCCTCGACGTTGATCAATCTGCCGCGGGAGGCACTATCTCCATTTGTCACGGCGTACATTTGGTCGATGTTTTGTAATGCATTTTGGTGATGGTAACCTTCTACGATGTCAATGTATAATTCTTCTTCGAAGATACACAGCTCCTCAAACTTTGCCGGGGTTGTGTATGAAAAATTTGTCGGGTTGAGGAACTCCAAGATAATGGCCTCGATGGTTCCTTCCCAGTTCGTCGGCCAGGAGGACGGCATCGGAACTCCAGGTACAAATTGGTGGATCATTTTGTCGATTCGATACGAGCAGATGAGCTCTAAAAACTCGATGTTGCCTGTGGCTTGGATCGTTGTAGACTGGTGAGCTTTCGCTCCGATAGGCCAGCTTTATACTGCTCCGGCGTCCCCCACTCTTCCTTCGGTTGGACTCCCCTCTCTTGGCAGTTGATTCGCTGATTCGATGATTTGGGGAGTGGGGATTTACAATTTTGTCCCTACTATTCAGTACGAGTGCTGCCCTCTCGGTTTTATACAATTTCATATGCTTTGTTTCTCTAATCGCTTTGTCCAATTTTATCTAAGTGAAAATCTCAGGTAATTTATCATCTCGCGTATTGTTTCAGAAAAATAATAATGAGAAGGATGGCAATATAATACTTTTATTGTTTAGAGGGAGAAAAACACCGGGAATTTGTGTGTTTGTGGCATGAGTGTTTATTGTATGTTTACAATGTTTGTTTTAGCAACCCAATTTGTTTGCTAAAAAAAATGTATAAATTAAAGAAATTAACTTTTTGCTTGTATTGCCTCAAAAAAAAGACACTTCTTTGGTTTATGGACTAAAAAAATAATGTAATTCATGACGCTTGTCAAAAAAAAATATGTGGCTCTGTTTTATCTTTTGTAAAAAAAAAAACTCATTTTCTTAATCATAAAAAAAATGTATGGAGTTTGCTCGTTGGCAAATAACAAAAATAACAGAAAGGTATAACGTTTGCTCGTTGGCAAATAACAAAAATAACAGAAAGGTATAACGTTTGCTCGTTGGCAAATAACAAAAATAACAGAAAGGTATAACGTTTGCTCGTTGGCAATTAACAAAAATAACAGAAAGGTATAACGTTTGCTCGTTGGCAATTAACAAAAGTAAAAAAAATGTATACGTTTGCTCGTTAGCAAATAACAAAAATAACAGTCTTTTAGTTTTTAACAAGGGTTTATCACAAAAAAATTTTACGTCCTTCCTTGTTCTTTGGACTCTATATCTAAAAAAATATTTTAATTATTTCCACTCCTAACCTCCTCCTGCCTTTTCACTCTCATTCTCCCTTTCTTCCCAATAGAATTCTTCCGGTCTCCATTCCATCCATTCCTTGTCTTTACTTGTCTCTTCCTTGTATCTTTCCCTCTCTCTTTTTTCCTTCTCCCTAATCCTGTTCCGTTGTTCCTGCTCGCTTTCTAATCTTCTTTCTTGTCTTTTTCTCCCTCTCCATTCCCCCGTTGGCCACCTGAATTTCCCGGGTTCATCCCGGACAGGGGAGAGTGCTCTCGGGACGGTCATCTCTTTGAAGAGATGACCGAACCGGAATTCCCTGACCCTATCCGGGTCCGACCGACGACTTTGATCAATATCGACGGGGGTCAGATGCCATATAAGGGTTTGAACACCCTTCTCCTTCAATGGTACAGACTGAGTCCCCGTCGATCTTTTGGTCTCTTTCCTCGCTTTCTTTAATATTTTGAATTTCCTCTCGAAACTCTCTACTTCTATTATTTTTTTTTCCTCAATCTCTTCGCTTCTTCCAGTTCCCCCGGTCTGCATACCGAAATGCCGCCGGCCGACCGCGTTTTTCGTCTGCGTGGACTTATCCATTTTGTTTTCTAAATCATATAATTTTATTCAACTTAGTTCCTATCCTTTGATACATTTATGCCCGCCACCGTATATAGTGAGTATAACCTTACTTTTTTTATGAGGCCTGCTCACGGATTCAATTTGCTTTTATTTCCCCGTCGTTTATTTTTCTTATACTGGCTCTAATTTATCTGAAATTTAAAAAATGGACTTATTATATCTCCGTGACTCTACTTTTCCTATCTTTTTGTTTTTGTTAATTATTGACTCGACGTTTATCCGTCTTCTATCTACTGACGGTTATCGTAATTTCTGTTCTCAATTTTGTATCTTTTTAAATTTGCAGCATGATACATCCCTCTTTCGGTTGCATTTTCGAGATTTTCTAATATGAATGTTGCGGCGGCAACCTGTTTTTTAATTCGATATGGCCCCTCATAAATTGAGAAAAATTTCGCCATTTTTTTGTTGATAGGGTCGCTAATATTGCATGCTTTCGCTAGGACTAAATCGTCCACTCGAAATTGAATCAATTTATGCTTTTGGTCAAATTTTTCTGCTCTTTTTCTTCCCTTTCTTTCTATTCTGTCTCTAGCAAGCATAAGCCTTCTTTCTACTATTTCATTTTCCACATTTTCTTCTTTTTCGATATTTAGCCAATTTTTCCAAATTCTTTGAGGTTTTTCGTTCTTTTGAATTTCTATAGGAGTCATTTCAGTCGTTTCGTGATACGTTTCGTTCATGCAATCTTGGATGACGTTTACCCATTTTATCCAATCGGTGTGTTTATCAATTAAGAATGTTCTAAAAAATCTACCTATTTCTCGATTAACTCTTTCAACAATGTTGCCCTGTGGATGTCTGATGGACGAAAAAACGGGCTGAATACCCTCACTTGCTAATTTAGCGAGCCATAAACGAGATGTAAATTGTGTTCCGTGGTCAAACTGTAGTTTTCTTGGTTTGCCAAATTCTGGAATGTAATGATTAAATATTTTGTTTATTGTTGCTGGAGCAGTAGCAGTTTTTAAAGGATATAATTGTACAAATTTTGAAAATGCGTCGATTGTGACAAGGATGTGTTTCATTCCGCCTTGCGAGGCTGGCAAGGGACCAAAGAAATCAATTGACACAATATCTCCAGGTCCTTCTGGAATGATATTTTGCTGTGCGGCATATGAGTTTTGATTCGGTACTTTATTTCTTTGACATGAATCACAAAACGAGAGAATTTGTCTAACTGAATGGTAGATTTTTGGATAAGTGAAATCTTCATTAATGATTTTCCAAACTTTTTTTGCTCCAATGTGGCCATACATTTGATGTGTTTCGGAAACTAGGCGATGGAAAATTTCTTTTGGTAAAACGGCCTTGTTTGATTTTAATAGAATATTATTTTTTATCTGAAATTTATATTTTTCTTGATTTGCAATCCTTTCCTTTATTTCTCTAATTTTATTATCTCTCGTTTGCCAATCTGAGATGTTTTTAATCATTGATTCTAACTCTCTTGACGGCTTGGTAGCTAGCATTGTTCCAATTGTTAATTCTTTACCTTTTCTGCCTCCCGTGTCGGGTGGATTTAATCGGCTCAAAACGTCTGCAACTACATTTCTTGCTCCAGGAACATATTCAAAATGGATGTTATAATCTTGGATAGCTAGGATCCATCTCGTTAACCGTTCGCTTAGCAATTGGCTGTTTTTCAAGAAAGTTATGGCTTGATGATCTGTAATGACTCGAATTTTAGCTCCAAAAAGATACGTTCTTAATTTTTTTAATGACCATACGATCGCAAGTAGTTCTTTTTCCGTGGTCGTGTATGCCAATTCTGGTCCCTTTAATGTTCGGCTTGTAAACATTATGACCCCCAATTCATTATTATTATCATATTGGGCCAGAGTGCCCCCCAAAGCATAGTTACTTGCGTCTGTCTGCAAAATATATTCTTTCTTCGGATCGGGATGTCTCAGAAGAACATTCTCTACGAACAAATCTTTGACCTTTTGGAAAGAGATTTTTTCTTCATTGCCCCAATTCCATTTTACTTCTTTTCTTAATAGTTTTAAAAGAGGGATCGTTTCTACCGCATGATTTTTTGTGAATTTCGTGTAGTAGTTAATTAAACCCAGAAATCCCCTTAATTGTTTTAAATTCCTCGGAGCAGGAAAGTCATGAATGGCTTGAATTTTTTCGGGCTGAGGTTTTATACCCTTTGTGGTTAAAATATGACCTAAAAACTCTACTTCTTTCCTAAAAAATCTTGCTTTTTTCAATTTGATGGTCATGCCATGACTATCTAATCTTTCCAAAAGTTCATCCAAATGTTGCATGTGTTCTTCGAAGCTAGTTGAGATACACAATAGATCATCGACAAAATTAATCACGTGGTCACCTAGACCATGCAAAACAATGTCAAGTCCCCTCAATAATGCGGCTGTGCTTGTTTTAAGACCAAATGGAGTTACTGTGAATTCATAAACTTTACCGCGGTAACGAAAAGCCGTATATTTCATTGAGTCTGGGTGCAATGGAATTTGCCAAAAACTATTCGTTAAATCTAGTGTTGTCATGATTTTAGCTGAATGACATTTTTGAAAAACCTCTTCGATGTTTGGTACTGACTCATGATTATTTTCCATAACTTGATTCAATTTCCTGGCATCTAGACACAATCTAACAGAATCGTCTTTTTTGATAACTGGTATAATTGGATTAACCCAGGGACTACTCGATCTTCGTATAATTCCATATTTTAATAATTTTTCTATCTCTTTATCAACTTTTTCTCTATGTATTAGCGGCACCTCATAGGCATGAGCGACTATGGGTTTATCCGTCGTTATTTTTAATTCATGCTCATAGACTGAAATTCGACCTGTATTTTTACGGAAGACATGTTTTCTGTTCCATAAAATCTGTTTGTGAATTTGTTTCTCATTTTCAGAGAGCCTGGTTTGATCTACGATTTCGTTTATTTCTTCTATTGTTATTTCATCATTATCTTGATTATTAAAACTCAAACTTTGGACTGGCTGAATAATTTCTTTAATGATTTCTTCTTTAAATTGTGACGCTGGCTTAATAATTTCCCTTCTACTTTCTCTTTCTTTGTTTGATTCACCCTTTAATTCTTTATCTTTCTCCTCAACAGCTTTCTCTTCAATAACATTCTTCCCTCCCTTCTCAACTATTTTTTCATCTTCTCCAACCACCTTTTTGACAAAATCTTCTCTAATTATTTCTTCTTTAATTCTCCCGACTACTTCAACATTTTTTTCAACTTCTCTAACTTCTTCATTAACATCTTCTATTATTTCCATTTCTCCCTTTTTTACAATATTACTTTCCTTCTTATTCTCTTCAACTTTATTCATCAAAATTTCCTCTTTTAACTCCACTGTGGGGATGACTTCCACCACATCATTATATTTTACTTGGAGACTCATATCTCCTAAATCAATCAAAGTTTTCAAAGGTCGCAAAGAATCTACTCCCAGTAATACATCTCTTATTAAGCCAGGTATAATCAAAAATTTTATGAATGTTTTAATTGTGCCGATTTGAGTCACAGCCATTATTTGATACTTAATTTTGGTCATTTTACCTTTAATTGCACCCTTTACCGTGACTCCCGTCACAGGCAAAAGAGGACAATTTTTCAAAATTTCTCTATGTTCAAGATAAAATTCTTCCGAAATCGTAGTCACCTTGGAACCTGAGTCAACGAGAGCAGTCACCTGTATTCCCTCAATTTTGGCATAAATCTCAGGGCATTCAATTATTGGGACTTCCTCTGCGTTGATCTCCTCTCCCATTAAAAATTCTCGAGTATCGGTAAAAATTGTATTAATCGGTATCTCACTTACGAGGTTTAATTCTAACGCATCGTTTTTATTTTGATCATTATTCTTATTTTCGTTTATCGTTGTACCTCGCTCATCTTTACCTATTTTTACTTTTTGATTTAACGCGGGTACAACGCCTACGCGTTTCCCGTGTTCGAGGTTGAAGGTTGTGGTTCTGGCGAAGTCTCTATTATTTGAATCGGTTGATCGTTATTATTAGAGGGCGGCCGATACCCTGGGTTATTTTGAGGTGGGCCCCGATTTTGAGTCGGAGGACTCCAATTTTGATTTGAATGGTAATTTGTGCGATTTTGCCCGTTTGGCCCCCCATTTTGTTGATTAAAATTGCCATTATTCGGCCTCTGATTGTAATTCGGATTTTGATAACGGTTTTGTGGGTTATTCCAATTGTTATAACCCCCGTTATTGTTTTGATTTGGGTTTTGGTTACCCTGGCGATTATTTTGCCAATTCGGGTTACCCCGATTGAAGTTATTTTGATAGCCCCCCGAATTATGCCAATTATTTTGGGGCATACGGAATGGACGTTGATCGCTGCTTTGTTTTTGATTAGGAGGGGTTTGCGGTGTCTCCTCCTTATTGGCGGTGTTGACCGGCCCGCTTTGATCGAGTTTTTCCAGAAACTCGATCAATTTCTCAAGGGTCTCGAACCCACGACTTATGATCGTGGCTCGGATCTCCTCGGTGAAGTGTTGCGATAGTGAAGCCACGATGTCTGAATCGCTCGGAGGGGGAATCAAATCTCGAGCCGCTCCGAACGTACGGATTGTATACTCGACTCTTGTTAGTTTTTTGTCTTTTTCCGGATATTTCCCGAATTCTAGATCTTTACGTACTTTCCGTTGCACGTCGTGGCTCCAAAACCGATTCACGAATTTTTTTTCAACATCGTCGAGACTATCAACTTGATCCTCAATCAAGACCCACCATTCTTTAGCTGATTTTTCAAAACTCTGCCCCAGTAAATATTTCATTTCAACTAGCGTTGGGTTCGTGACCTCACAATACTGCCTAAATTCTTTTATAAATTTAATTGGACGTTTGTTGCTTGACCCGTCAAAAGTTGGGGGCTTAATTTTTATTTTATTCAGATGAGAGGTGGTTTCATTCCGAAACTTTCGCCTTTCATGGCTGTCATCCTCATCCTCTGAATTTTCATTGTTTGTGATTATTTCGCTAGGCCGCGGAATGATTCTCGTGCTTTCAATGTTTGGACTATGGATTTTAATATTATTTTCAAGATTTCCTATACGTTTCCTTATCGCGTTTACGTCCAATTGAATTTGGGCAACATTGACCTCCGTGACTGCGCTCTTTGCTTCGTTTTCCTGCACCATCCTAGTAAGACCTGTCACGTGTCTTTTGATAGGATCATAGATTTTATGTACATCTGATGCGATCTTAGCTTGCATTATTATTAGTTTTTCAGAGAAATCGGTTCTCAACTCGCTGGTGGCTTCGTTATTTCTTGCCATCTCATTAGCCATGCTTTGTACCTGGTTTTTCATTTCTTGCATTGATTCAATTAAACTGGCAAATAATTGGTTATTAATCTCACCTAACTCTATTTTTCCTCGATCTGATTTCGGAGTGCCGAATTCTTCTAACCTATTTTCTTTATTATCATTTCCCGTATTAATTTCTAAATTTTCCCCAAAATTTGCCCTACTTTCACTGAATATGTCTCTTGTGCCTGGAGGAGGAAGCGTGGTAGTGAAATCATTATTTTGTCTATCATTTTCGGGATTTTGATACCCTGAGTCTGCCGTAGCGTTATCCATTTGATTTTTGTTTTCTGCCATTTTGAGACTTTTAATAATTTTCATTAAATTAATTATTTGGACAGCTACCCTTGCTGTTCTTTAGCGATGCCCGCCCCACGTTGGGCGCCAAAGTTGTAACGGTACGATTTTGTGCTAGAGCACGCCGTTACGCGTAGATTCGAGCTTCTTAAAAGATAAAGGAGCGGGCATGAAAGAAGAACAAGAGTGTGATGAAATTTTGGTGCAAAAACAAACAAAATCTTTATTCAATCAAATATTGTTTTGTATGTGTGTATTGTGTAAAACATAGATTTGTCTTTGTTCAAATTTTTCTTTACTTCCGGTATTTTTCTCAAAATGTTAATTTTAAATCGCACGCAATAATTTTGGATTCGCAATTGATTCGATTACATAACTTAACAATCTTCGCCATGAATTTAAATATAACAACTAATTTTATAGATTTAACAATCTCGCAATTTTAATGAATGAAATTTGCGGTTTGCTTCACAATTAATAACTGCAGATGACTTATCAAATCAAACTTTTATTTCGTAAATAATTTCGCATCCGAATTTTGGGATTCGCAAACTAATTTTAAATTCCCAATAGTTTCGCAAACTAATTTTTAAATTCCAAATGGTTTCGCAACTTATTTTTAAATGCCATTGGTTTCGCACTCTAGTCTTTTTAATTCCCAATAGTTTCGCAAACTAAATTTTTTTTATTTCGCAAACTAATTTTAAATTTCCGATAATTTCGCAAACTAATTTTTAGATTTTCAATGGCTTCGCAAACTAATTTTTAGTTTCGTAAACTCGTTTCTAGATTCCCAATGGTTTCGCAAATTTATTTTTAATTTCGCAAACTAATTTTACATTCCCGATATTTCGCTAACTAAATTTTAGATTCCCAATGGCTTCGCAAACTAATGTTTAGTTTCGCAAACTCTTTTCTAGATTCCCATTGGTTTCGCAAATTTATTTTTAATTTCGCAAACTAATTTTACATTCCCGATATTTTCGCTAACTCAATTTTAGATTCCCAATGGCTTCGCAAACTAATGTTTAGTTTCGCAAACTCTTTTCTGGATTCCCATTGGTTTCGCAAATTTATTTTTAATTTCGCAAACTAATTTTACATTCCCAATAGCTTCGCAAACTAGTTTTTATTTCACAATTTAAATTTTAAATTCTTTAATAATTGGGCTGTTGTAAATTTGTAACCAATCAGCCGTGATGCATATTCTCCTTTTTTTTTTTTTTTTTTTTTTTTTTTTTTACTTTAACTTTTAATTTTTTTATATTCTCTTTTTCAATTTCTTTAAACAACTTCTAAAACCTACTCAGACAACTTACTTAAGGTGGAACATCCAGAATCTTAGGGCCGAACGTCCCCGAACTGCCCCAGCCCTCCAGACGCGATAAGGTAGGAGGTTAAGGTTACGGGAAATCTATCAGGGATCTTGAGACCAAACGGAATCGCCTGGCCCCGGCCCCCCCGAACTAGATCGGGTACTCACAGGAAGAATCTGGTTTCCACACGGAGCCGCATGGAACCCGCCCTCTTCACTGCGGTGGAATTAATTTTTTTTTTTTTTAGTTGGTCGTCTGAGAGTATCTCTCTAAGACTGATTGGTTATGAGTTTGAACAGGCCTGGCGTGATGAGGACCAGTACCTGTGAATTGCGTAAGTGAGCCTGGCGTGGTAAGGACCAGTACTCACAAGTAGTGTAATCGAGTCTAGCGTGATGAGGACTAGACTGCCTTTAGCCCTCTGTACTTGCCCTTCTTATACTCATCGAAACAATAGAAAATAATGATAATGATTTGGCGGGATTGCGCCTTTTTTCCTGATTCGTTCTTGAGCCTAATTATTTTCACGAATTCCATCGATTGGTTTTCGTTCGCTCGGCGTTACTTATTATTGGTCGCCTTATGACTGATGTTTGGCGGTCGCGAATGGTAATCGATGATTTTTCTGATTTGCTATTCGTGAAAATTCCTTGATTGGTTGAATCTATCGTATTTAGTATTGCGCAAGTGTGAAAATTCGTTATGGCCAATAATAAATGAGTATTTTTCTGATTTGCTGCTTGCGGTATGAGTTGATTGGCCACTTTACGCAATTGGCTGCTGCGACTCTGGCGCGAGATCGCATTTGAATTTGAAATAACCACTTCAATTTATAATGTAAAATTTTCTTATATTTCTGAATGATTTTGACCTGAGATTTTCATCCTTCGTTTTGTAAAATGATTTTTCATGAGATTTTTTTAATAATGTATAGAGAAAGCAAAGTTTTTATAATAAATTTCAACAAAATTTAATTCATATATGATCTATACGGCTTTAGGTCGATAGACGCGCCCGGACGCTGGCGCCGCGATTGATCGATAATTGAAGTCGCGCGTTGCTGTGTCGGTAATGCGGTGTTTCATTATCGAAGGGTGGTATGGTTCGTCTCAATATATTATATTATATATTATATTATATGTGTGTATGCAAACTTTTCTGTAATTGTATATAGAAATATATTTCTGGGGATAGCTATTACAGTCCCTCATAATTTATACATCGTGGATTGTTCACAACGATCATGTGAAGGATCATTAAAAATTGTTCATAGTGAAGACTAAGCGCCGATAGAAAAATAATGAAATACTGAACTGTGGAATACACTAAAGATTTTTTTCTACGTTTACTATGACTCATTTTGTAGCATTCTATAATTTTATTATATTGGGAGAATCGATCATTTTTTTTAAAATAAAATATTAATAAAACCGTCAATTTCCTCAAATATTCTATGAGTTTGATTATTTCATTTTCTACGACTGTCTGTTTGTATTAGGCCGCCTGAAATAGTCAAGGCGATCTATCCTCATCTGCATGATCTTGAACCTGCAACGAACTCCGACAACCATGAAATCCTCAACGAAGACTCTACAATGCTGAAAGCGATGGAAAAATTCGATGCAGCATTGGGTAACATCGTTAATATTATCGTTTCTTACGATATGGGATGGAGTAAGCGAGGCAACGGAAGGAGTTACGACAGCCTCAATGGTTACGGTGCGATAATAGGATTTTTCAGTGGCAAAGTTCTCGATTTTGCGACTCGGAATAGGAAATGTAAATGCTGTGATGCGGGTCGATCCAAAGAAGATCACGATTGTCGGATGAACTTCCAAGGAAGCGCTAAAGCCATGGAGCCTGATGTTGGGGCCGAGTTGGTGAATCGAAGCACTGTTCTGAAAGAGGCAGGACTCAATGTTCGAGTTTTAATCGGAGACGAAGACAGTTCTACTATCGCGGCAGTACGTCGAGGAAATTCGCAACAAATTTTTAAGTTAGCCGACACGAATCACCTCCGAAAGCACTTCGTCAGTGAGTTGTATGAACTACAAAAAACTTGCAAAGAGATGAAAAAAAAAGAAGCTATCCCTCATCTCAAAAAGTGCTTCGGATACGCAGTAGCCCAAAATAAAGGAAAATCTGTGGAACTAGCTAACTGCCTTCGTAGCATACCTGACCATTTCTTCGATCGACATGAAAACTGTGGACATTGGTGCCTTCGTCGCTGTGATAGTTCAGGTGTTCAAAAAGTTGTATTTCAAGATCCAGGGCTGTACGAGAAACTCAACGAAATTTTCACCAAATACGCCAATAACGCTGCGAAATTCTCGGTCGCAGTGTCAAGCCAAGCCAACGAAAGCCTGAACAATATAATGTCTCATAAAGCTCCGAAAAATCGGTGCTATAGCCTTAGCGAATCGGCTGATTTTCGTTTTTCAAGCGCTGTGTGCACTAAAAATGAGGGTGAAAGTTATTTACTAGCTGTTTCGGAAAAGGTTAGTATTTCACCTGGGAAGAATACTGCAATATTTATAGCGAAAAAACAATTGAAACGTTCGGAAAGAGTGTCAAAAGCAAAGTTGCCCAGCACAAAAAGCCGCAGAAATATATTGGCTGATCAAAGACAGGCTTTGCGAAAGAAGGCAGAACAGGCGGAAGGAATTCAGTATCAATCAAACTGTGGCTTTGACATGGAAATCGACGATTTGGGAAATAATTTTGCTGAAGACATGAATAACAACAATATGGAGAACCCATTGCCAGTTGATTCAAGCTTCATATTCTTCGACCTGGAAACTTCGGGCCTTCATAAATCAGCAGACATTCTCCAGATTGCCGCTAAGTGCGGCGAGTCCACTTTTTCCGAATATGCCAATCCTTCTCAACCAATTACACCTAGCGCAACGGCAATCACGGGCTTGAGAAATGTCGCTGGAGAGTTATTCCTGTATGATAAAAGAACACCGTCGATTCCCATTCACGAAGTGCTACGCAAATTCAAAGAATGGTTAGTTCTTTTTAAACCGTGCATTCTTGTGGCGCACAATGCCAAATTTGATACTCCACGGTTACTGCAAGCTCTCAAAAAAAATTCGATGATAGAAGACCTAAAAAATGTCATCGTTGCATTCGCCGATACTCTCGTCATTCTAAGGAAGCTTCATCCTCAAAGGAAAGGTCCCGGCATGTTCAAACTTTCCAGGCTCGCTGAAGATCTACTTCACATTGAACCGACTACAAAATTTCACGAAGCATCATACGACGTCGACATTCTTGAAAAAATCGCTTCTACTATTCCGAAAGAAAAATTAATTGCGAATAGCAAATCTTTCACGGAATGTTTCGTTCACGAAGCTCGTTTACAAAAGGCAGCGATACTCGAACGATCTTTGAATGTTTTCAAGGGTGTTATTTCTGCAGGGATGATTAGAAAAATAGCAAGTGCGGGAATTGATAATACTAAAATACAAAAAGTATATGCAGAAAGTGGAAGAGACGGTATAATAGAATTATTGTCAACCAACCAATCAAACAAAAAATCTCGTGTCACGAAAGACAAGAAAATCTTGGGAAAGATTCTTGTATTTTTAGAAACCAACCAAAGCTTAGCAATCGTCTAGTAAAAAAGAAAAATGTTGTTTAAAAAAACATGTTTTTATTAATATATATTACATTATTACGTTATGTTTTATGAAAGAGAAAAAGATTTTTTTTTTAAATATACGTTTGTTATTTTGAAGCTAACCTCGAAAAAAAGAAAAATGTTGTTTAAAAAAATATGTTATTATTAATAAATATTACATTGTTACGTTATATTATATGAAAGAGAAAAAGATGATTTAAAAAATATACGTTTGTTATTTCGAAGCTAACCTCGAATTGATGTATGCTCGAATAAAAAACATTGTTAATATTAAAAGATATATTAACAATAAGTATGCTTCGAAGTGTTTCGCCAATTTTTTCAAATACCATTTTTTTCCTACGAGACCGATATGTGAGCTGTTCAAACTGAGCGCCTCGCCGTGCGTACACTGTTGCCGTCTCCGCGATCCGTTCCCCACCATTCGCTCGTTCGCTTGCAAAATGTATCGTATGCAGCCTAAACCTTAGTACTTCTTGAGATTGTATCTGTCAAACTAGATGGTCAATCACCTTGATTTTTTTTTACAATATCCGTGATATCCTGCTCTAGCTCCTCCTCGTTTTTCATAAACTTCTTAATTTTAGTTCTAACGGTAGAATTAATAATGTGCTGTTTGCCTATGCATAGTCCATATACTACGTGTTAATTGAGTCAACTTCAATTATATATATCTCGGGTTTGGGATGGTGAAACTTGTTCAAATTTTATAGAGGTGTTGTTCACATGTTAAACAATACGTATGCCAAATTTGAACAATTTCCTAATTCAACGATCTCGTGGGGGTACCACCTTAAAGACTCGAATGGAGCGACATTTCTCTTCTTTAATCTTGTATTTTCAAGAAAAAAATAGTTTTTCGCTCTAAACCAAAATCCGGTTTATTATATAATATATATAATATATATTTGGTTTATTATATATATATATATATATATATATATATATATATATGTCAATATATAGATATATCTATGCCAAAGCCGTTATTGTGAAACCAAAATTTAAGGTAAGCAAAAAATAATTTGAGAAAAATCGGCTGACTTCACATAATGAACAAACATCCGATAAACTTTTTAATTATAAAATTAGTATCCGAAAAAACGATCACGCTTCGATTAGGCTTTGGAAAATGTGTAATATCTTACAATTTGAAAAAAATGCGCTGACTTCACATAAAATGTTTTTTTAAATATTTTTATAATAAACAAACATCCGACAAACTTTTTAATTATAAAATTAGTATCCGACAAACGATCACGCTTCGATTAGGCTTTGGAAAATGTGTAATATCTTACAATGTGAAAAAAATGCGCTGACTTCACATAAAATGTTTTTTTAAATATTTTTATAATAAACAAACATCCGACAAACTTTTTAATTATAAAATTAGTATCCGACAAACGATCATGCTTCGATTAGGCTTTGGAAAATGTGTAATATCTTAAAATTTGAGAAAAATCGGCTGACTTCACATAAAATGTTTTTTTAAATATTTTTCTAATAAACAAACATCCGACAAACTTTTTAATTACGAAACTCGTGTCCGACAAACGATTGCGCTTTGATTAGGCGTTTGAAAATTTATGATATCTCAAAATTGAAAAAAAATCGGCTAACTTCACATGGATTTTTGTTTTTAATTTTTCTATTTAACTAATTTCCGACAAACGTCGATTTTGACCCGACAATCACCGACAAGAACCCGACAAACGATTGACATAAACAAAAATTCAGAAATCCAAAATCAGTCGGCCAAATTCACAGAGGTCTAGTGTGACCGAACCAACGAAGTCAGATTTATATAGAAGCCCAGTTCTTATGGGCGCCTTGAAGACAAACTTTCTCCGACTCGAACTGCCGCTCCGCGGCGCGGCGTTCGCTCTGTGACGTCACTAGCGACCAGCTGTCATGTTGCCATGGAGATGGGGAAGCGTGGAGTGACGTATCTCTCTTGCACATTTAAAAGCAAGAAGATGCTTGAACTGAGCGCGTGGGGTCAAGTGATCGAATCCTACAATCGAAGTTTTTTTTTTTTTATGTAAAATGTATATAAATATTTGAGACCACTTTCTTTGTAATATAGTTTTTTTACACAATGAATATCTTTAAGAAAATGACGCAAACACGGGCCATTCAGATAAGCGGTATGAGCTCGACGTGGGGTGAAGTGTTCAAACCCTGATTTTCTTTTCTTTTTTTTTCAAGTCCGCGACACACTATACCCGTAAAGCAGCTGGAAACGATAAAAATATTTTGAGTAGCAATTTCTGATATGAAAAATACATTAGCCTGATATAAATAAATATAAGGTAGATGTCTACATTTTTTAAATTTAATTGAAATCAGTTTATTTTTCGGATGAGAATTTCGTAATTTCGAAATGGAAGAATAATTCAGTCATAACAGGAAATGGCGAACACTAATTTGGAACGAAAAAATCTTGACATAACCGAACTATTGTTTGTGGCATCATTAATTTTTTTCCAGTATCGACTATTTTTTTCAAAAGCTTTTGAAAAAGTCCATAAAAATTTCCAATAGTTTTGAAAGCTTTTATAACGATAAGGCGTTGAACGAACAGTTTTTTGATTACTGTCACCTGAAAAAATTAAGGTGAAGATCGATGGGAAAAAGAATAAGGAACAAATTCAAAGTATGCTAGAAGAATTTCTTTTGTTTTTTCAACGAAGAAATATACGGTTTTTTCGGCGAATTTATATAAAGTCTCGATAATATCAAAAATTGGACTCATTTTTCCGACAAATGCCTGAATATGAAAAGTATTCAGTTATCTCAATTCATGTAAAAAATTGGCTCCATCTTCTTTTCTTCGTGGAAGTGTGTGTGGGTGTAATTGTTTTTAATACTTGGTAAAAAGCAAGCATAGGAATATTTCATGTACCCACTCTTAGTTAATTTTAGTTCACGTATAGCAGTATTATTGAAAAATAGACAGTGCATTTTAGAGCTTTTGTGTCAAAAATAGAAAACATGCGTGAACTAAAATTATTCAATGGAAACCACGGGAAGGTGGCGGGTGTCTTCCATGGGGACGGGGAGGATGTACTGGAAAGGGTGGGTATGAATGGGGATGTAATTAGGTATTAAGGAGTTTTCCTACTGTATTGTTGAAAAAAAAGAGAAAATAGTATCTGCTGAGATCGGAAAAAGAAAAAATTTAAAAAACATGCTGGTAACAGTAGGATCACTCTTTAATATAGGATATTTTTCAGAATCTTTCACAAGGTTGCAAAATTTCGGGGAAATATGCCTAAAGCAGACCCCTGGTTTATTTTAGTAACCAACAATGACAATCTGAAAAAGCGTACTTCTTTATACTTTAATTATTTCGAGAAAAATGATAACAAGATCATAAGTCAACATGAGAGGACTAAAATATCAGAGTACCATGGTCCGCGTTAGAAATACATACCCTAGAGATAAAAATATAAAACAATATGAAAATTATTGCATTAATTTCTAAAAAGAACAGTTTTTGACTAGAAATCGTAGAAAAAGAAAACTTTGT
Source organism: Rhimphoctona megacephalus (assembly GCA_963989365.1). Classification (NCBI taxonomy): domain Eukaryota; kingdom Metazoa; phylum Arthropoda; class Insecta; order Hymenoptera; family Ichneumonidae; genus Rhimphoctona; species Rhimphoctona megacephalus. The sequence continues at coordinate 14,838,797 of OZ022419.1, forward strand.
CTAAATAAAATATTTAAATAACAAAAAAATGTAAAAATGAAATATTAACTCGAAACTTCGAACAAATCTTATATCTATATAGTTTTCTATTTAAAAATTGAAAAAGCAGACTAGTTTTGGAACCAACTTTTAAAATATAATTAAAAAAATATATTCGACTAGAAATGCTGAATAACACTCGGAAAAAAAATTTCACAGGAAACTTTGAACAAATCTTATATTTAAAATGAAATCTTCATCAGAGATATTAAAATGTGGACTAACTTTGGAATAAACTTTGACAATATTTTGCTAAAAACAACTGTGAGGTTGAAGTTCACATCTTTGAAATGCTACAAGGTTCTTTATTGTTAGGAAATACAATTTAAACCGTATGAACCATATTTGGCTGTGACAAATTATTTCTCGAGTACTCAAAAAGTTGGAATATAAAAAAATTGCAACATCTTGAAAATTAATGATGAAATGGTATATTTTTTGTTACCTTACAAAGATGCTCGCCTCAATATTATGAAAGTTTCATTTTATTTACATGAGCGTGCATATTGAATCATAGAGATAAGGACCCCCTGGTTCGTCACTTCCAAGGTATTTATAAAAGACTCCAAACCCTCTCTATTATATGCACAAACACATAAATTAATGTCTGGAGAGATCAATCCTTTTATTTGTTAGTTATGTGGAAAAATATGCGTTGATGAAGAATATAGCAATTTGGAAGCAATGAAAAGTGAAAAAGATATTTACAGAAATATCCGGTTTAATAGGAACTACAAACTTTTTTGGAAATGTGTGAAAAAACAAAAGGTTGATCCACTCTGTTCATGCCGCACCACTCATTGATGTGAAACTTTGAGCAATTTTCTGGACGGTTTTCCGTATGGTGTTTTTCGTTTACGATTTGCCGCATCTCGCATTTCGCGAGATTTCCATTTCAAGTGGTTGAACAAAAGCGTGCGGACGCAACCCAAAATATGTTTTTTCCGTATTCTCGGACGAAATCCACACAATCCAATTATCGTAACTCGGGAATTATAATGTTTCTGATGAAATTTCAAGGGGGGAAAAAGTTTTATTTTTTCATTTTTAATGCTTTGAAATTTTTTCAGATTTTTTTCTCAAATTTTTTTTCGTTAATATTTGATTCAAACTAAGGTAATTCGCTTACAGTTACTTGAGAAGTATGGGGTATTTACTGCTGTCAATACTTTTTTTCATTTCAACATTAACTGCTGTAAATACTAATTTACTTTCTGTAAATAATCAGTCAATTTTGACGTAACAAAAGTGATTATTTTTTATAAAAATAAAATTTGGGAAAACACCGAAAACCGTCATATTCGCGTGTATTAGTATAATTTCCCAACTAATACATGGTGTCGAGCTGCTCCCGTGTCCAGATTTTGTCAGAACTTATTGTCGAAAATCTAAAACCCTTCCGAATGATTGATTAACTTGCGACTAGAAAATAATGAAATGGTAACGAAAAAAAAAAGTTTGAAGAAAAATCTGAAAACGTTCCATAGCATTGAAAATGAAAAAATAAAACTTTTACTCTTATGAAATTTCATCAGAAACACAATAAATAATTCTCGAGTTATGATAATTGGAATGTGTGGGTTTCGTCCGAGAACAAGAAAAAAAAAAATTTGGAGAAAAATCTGAGAAACCGACGCAACTGTTTGCCCTTTTGAAGTTTTTTCAAAAGCTTGTCGTTTCCGTGTTACACGGCATTTTTGAACTTGGTTCATTTTTGACAAAAAAACGGAATAACTTTGGCGGGAAAAATCGCACAAAGTTTTTTCAAAAAACAAAATTGAAGCTCGAGCTTTCACCTTCATGATTCCGTTTGGAAAAATACATACAAAAAATTTCCTCTGGAAACGGGGCCCACCTGAAAGGGGGGTAAAAAAGGCGAAAAATTGTCATTTTGAAAACAGAGTGTTGGCTGTAAAACTAATCGTATAAATTATTCAAAGAAATCAAAATGAAGCTGAATCCCTCCCCTTCGAAATGCCGTTTACTTAATCTCTTTACGTTGATTACCAGCGAAATAGCATAACAAAACGTTTTAGAACTTTTCTGGACTTTTGGCCGGTAGTGTAAAAAGATATTACGTGACTGTTTTATGATGCAATTTTAATCGGTGGGATAAAAAATCAAATTAAAATTCTCTCAAGTGGAAATTAATTCAGAGAAAATTAATAAAGCTGAAAAGGTATCAAATTTCGATATTAAAAAGAAATATTTGTTTAAAACGAAAAAAAAAAAGTAACGAGGTGCCCAGGAATCGAACCCCAGACCTTCGAGTCATGAGTCGTCAACGATGTCCACTCAACTACGCATATTATTTTTATAATATTTGATCAGAACTTGCTTATAAATCGTGAGAGAGCTTGAGATTTAGAAGTCATGATCCGTTCAATACTTGAATCACAAGAATTAAAATATTGAGTTACGCATAAAATTACATTAAAACGTAAATTTTGTCGTTGAGATTGATCAAAGCGGATAACAAGACTGTCCTCCGCTCATGATCACCGCACATATATCTATTAAATTATTTTTACGAATATCAAAATTCGCAGAGAATACAGTTAATTCGACCGCATTACTCAGGATAAACTAATTTTGTTCTAGCAATAACTGAAATTTTTTATTTTCTTATATATACTCCTTTTTCAATCACATGTTGATTAAAAAGTCATTCGACGTCTTACATTGTTTCATTCTTTACTCGTTATGGAAACAAACTCACGGTTCTCTTTCCTTCGCAAAACGATGAAACGTCAATTCCGGATTTTTTCTCTTCGAGTTGCTACATCCTTCATAAACGCACAACGCGTTCGCCGGCATTTTCTCAATAGATATTTAAATGTACAACAATTTAAAGGGACCGGCACGACTTCGTAAGCACGGAATTAAAACAAATACTGGCGGCGAGAGCGCATGCGTGACGTCACCAACGAATTTCGTGACGTCATGCTGTCCCCAGCATATAAGCCCATGAGAGAGAGTGAGAGGGAGAACGATGCGCCGCCGACAGCGCCACTGCTTACGAACTAACGCTGGGGACATGTCCCCACTAAATTCGTCGGCACAAAAAATCCTTAAGAACTGGAGTTCTATATACACATCTGACTTCGTTGTCTTCAGTTTGATTGGCTACCCCAGAGTTGCACTGCCCCAACCGGCAGAAATGAACACTACGCACTTGGGCACACTATTTGAGTCACTCCCCACCCTACGAGTTCCCAGACCTGTATGTAAGACTGTGCCCACGACTCGCTTTCACACGCTCACTACATCGTTTCATTGTTCGCGCTAATACATAAGTATCGATGATTGATATATCCTAGACTATTAAGGGGTTACCCCCACTTGCGACTTTGAAAAAATCGAATTTTTTTTATTGCATTTTTTGAAGTATAAGTATCTGAGAATATGGCCTGAAAATTTCAAGTCGATCCGAACAAAATTGACTGAGATATGAGCGTTGAAAGAGAAGAATCCGTTGTGTATACGACCGGCTAGTCTGCCGCCTGGCGCGCTCGACACTCTCGCCGGTTTCAGTCCATTGTTCTATGAAAAGGGTCGTATACCTGGCATTCACAACGTTCATATAATAGAGTGGAATTTGTAGAAACGAATTGTCGTTGCCTTTTATGGTTTAAATTCGTCAGTGTAGCGCGAAAGTTCGACTATATGAGACGTATTTATTTCCGCCGTTCACAATATTATAAGCGCAGTTTTTATTTATTTTACATTTAAAAATGGATCGAAAAAAAGGTTCGCGAGAAAGAAGAAGCAGTGATAATTTACGGAAATCTCGACCAAAAAAAGGAAGGGTATTTTTAACCCGAACCTGGCCGAATCGGAAACTGAAAGTTTCAGCACGTCTGCGAAGAAACTGAAAGATAATATTGATATGACTGTGAATCAAAATCCTAATATTGAATATCGCATTTTTAACTTTTGTGTTGTGTTTGCTGCTATTTCAAGTTTAGTGACGTGCAAAACGTGTAATGGAAATATTAAATTTGAAACTGCAAATGCAAGAGGACTAGGCTTCAAAGTCGTTGTGAAATGTGACTCATGTGCAGATAATTTGATACCATCTTCTCCTTTTGTGGCACATTCGTATGAAATAAATCGTCGATTTATATTCACTATGCGAGTTCTCGGCATAGGATTGGCTGGAGCACAAACATTTTGCGGACTTATGGACATGCCAAGGTTTCTTACCGAGACTACATATTCAATAATTTTAAAAAGTATTTATGAGTCTGTGAAAACATGTGCAGATGTAATATTTAAAAAAGCCGTACGAGAAGAAATTGAAAATACACCTAATGCAGCAGGCGATGAAACTTCTAAATTAACAGTTTTCGGAGATGGATCCTGGAGGAAGCGAAGATATACGTCGTTGTTCGGAGTTACATCAGTCATAGACTACTACAGTGGAAAAGTACTTGATCTTGTGGTAAAAAGTGCGTTTTGTAAAATCTGTGAATCGTGGAAACATAAACTAAATGATGCGGAATACGAAGAATGGTACGAAACACACGAAGATAACTGCAGTGCAAATCACGAAGGCTCCTCGGGAAAAATGGAGGTGGACTCTATTATCGAAATCTTCAAGCGTTTAATAGCAAAATATAATGTCCTGTACCGTTACTATATTGGAGACGGAGATTCGAAGACATACACTGGGCTAGTAAATTCTCATCCTTATGACGACGTAGAAGTTATAAAAAAAGAATGCATCGGACACGTCCAAAAGCGTATGGGATCCCGCCTTCGTAATTTAGTAAAAAAAAAAACAAAAAGCTTGGTGGTAAAGGAAAGCTGACAGGAAAATTTATTGACAAGCTCACTGTGTACTATGGACTTGCTATTCGACGCCATTCTGCTTCTGTTCACGATATGCATGAGGCAATATGGGCGACCTTCGAGCATTACAGTTCAACCGATGCAAATCCACACCATAAGAGATGTCCAACCGGTGAAGAATCGTGGTGTTCATATCAACGAGCTCAGGCGAGAAACGAGGCTTTCCAACACGATTACAGACCACTTCCATCAAATGTATTGGATGCCATCAGACCTATATACAACGATCTGAGTAAAGAAACTTTACTCGAAAGATGCGTCGGTGGCTTCAATCAAAATAACAACGAAAGCTTCAATCAACTTATTTGGAAAATCAGCCCAAAAATCGTCTCGAGTGGAGCAATCGTTGTAAATTTAGCAGCTTATATTGCCGTTGGACTATTCAACGAAGGTTCAAAATTATTATTATTTTATTTGAACTCAATCGGAGTGAGCTGTGGACACAACGCGCACGAATACGCTGATAAAATGGACGAAGCACGGATTGCACTGGCAGAGAGACGTGCGGCCGAGAGCACTCGTGAAGGAAGAATGTTACGAAGGCAACACCAAATTTCCGTTTTGCAAGCGGCATCGTCGGCGGAATAAGAACTTCTGTATGGACCCGGAATAAATGACTCTATGTAAGTTTACAAAAAAAATTATTTTCTTCGTGTAAACTGAAATTGAAACTTTAAACGCGTTTTTCTCGAAATGGCATTTCTGAAGTCGGTGACCAAGATTACTTGAACACTAATGAACCGATCTTCTTGAAATTTTGCAGGCTTATTTAATACATAAAAATGTAGTCTTTAATCGTTCGATTTTTTGTTTCGAAAAAAAATGACCGTTTTATAGCCAAAAAATGGCCGTTTTTTTCGTTAAAATCGAACCATTAACTTTGACTGTCCGCCATTTTGTGAAAAATGAATATTTTTTTTAAATCCTTCGATTAAAGATTAGTTTATACTTATATTTGACTAAATCTATCCACATTTTTTGTTTCAGATGATCCACTTCGCTGCAATGTTGGTCACCGCAAACCGTATAAATAAAAACATTATTTCATTGACGGCCATTTGCCACTTAACGATGTAATATTTTTCAATAAAAAAATTACTGAAAGTGCTTCAAGATGTGTTCTTTAAGAAGATATAGTGATCGATTAAAAAAGTTTTGTAGTTTTCTTTAAAAAAATTCATGAAAAAGGCCTTTTTTTTTGCGCTACAAGTGGGGGTAACCCCTTAATTGTTTATAAAATCAAACCGGTTACAAAATGTCGTTGTTTGAAGCTGTTTATATAAAGTATTAAGAAAAGTCTTATTATAATTCGTATGGACTAAAAGAATGTCAAATTTAAGCTGTGAATGATTTTAACTAAATATATTTATTTATAAAATGCGAAGGCTATCGTATTTCCTTATCGATTAGTAATTATTGCTTATTATATAATTAATTCAATAGTCACCCAAGTCGATCACGCTCCTCTCATTTCTTTAATCTTTAATAAATCATAAACCTATCAAAAGAATGCATGATTATAGGAAGTACGAGTATCAAAATTTGCGCTTTCGCGGGCATTCTGCAAGGAAATCAGCGCACTCTAGTGACGAATTACGCATTCGTCACAGGCGCAAGTACGTAGCGCCACAGGTACGTAGCGGATTTTAGTATAACTCGCTTTTTTCGCAAAATGGCTGTTTCCGCCTCAGCCGGATTATTATTGCGGTTAACAAATGCGAGACATGTCATACGAAGTATCAATAATCATGCAAATATCGCACCCACGTTCAATCACAATTTGGTGAGCTATTTAATTATCATGTTTTCAATAAAGGTCCTTTATTTATTTATGTGCGAAATTCTCTTCGAAAAAATGACTTACTTAACCTAAAAAAAGTATGTTGATACACTTTTAATTTGTTTTTTCTCGTTCGTTTCGTAGTCTCTCGTTACGAGAAAATACTCCGTGGACATAAATTCCATCATTGATACTGGCGAGGATACTATTCTACCTAAGAAAAAATTGAGCAAAGCCATGAAGGCTTATTTGGAGAGAGCCCGAGAACACAGTTTGTACATTTCGATAAATTTTATCATTGGCTACCTAAATAATTATTTCGTCATTGTTTATTTAAATTGTGTTATATTCAATACAAAAATATAGTTTTCAAGTTTGAACTGTTGGAACGCGACATTTTTTTCATTCATGTTTTTGATTCCGAGTTTTTTAATTTCAAGTTTTGGATTTTGAAAAAATAGGACTAATATTTGAACCCTGAAGATGAGCATAAGTTGTGACTTTTATTAAGAAAAAAAAAAGATTTTGTTGCATTTTAATCATGCAAAGCTTAAATTAAAAAAAAGTGGTTAGAAGAAACTGGTTTACCCTACTAATTATGTGGAAAGAATTCACTCATGCTAAAGTTGACTTTTCTCAGTAACATTTACAAATATACATAGTTCATGTTTTCAATTTGATGATCCCTGTTATAGCAGGAAAGCAGAGTAAAGTCTGAAAATAAAAGGAAGAAACTCTGGAGGAAGAAATTAGCCAAAGAAATAATAGAGGAAAGAATAATGAAAATAATCAGAAATTAAAAATAAACAATGCAGGAGGTGGGAAGGGTAAAATAGTTAAGGAAGCTCTATCATGTAGGGCCGGTTTGCGTGGGCACGTAAGCAGGGCCCTTTTTTTTTTTTAGTAATTCGCATGTTTGTCATGATACCATTGGTTACAAACATATTATTGGTACGTTACATGTTACGTTACTGCATAGAGAATTATGGCAATGTCACAATTCTCGATCTCACTCTCTCCTCCAATTTCTTTGTCGTACTCATGACATCCAGCTGACCGTGGGTCGTCGCATGTTATTGTGTATAAAATTTAGGATTTTTAAAAGATCTTTCGGTATATTATTTATTGAAAAAATGCATTGATCAAACAGTTCAACAGCTCAGAAAGACTTAATTAGATACGTATATTTCGCTTTAATAATTTATTAAGACATTTATAATTTTTATCTCTCTTATTTAGTTGTTAACCTGTACCTAAAACTTTGCATCTGTGAATATGGGTACTTTATCTACGATATACTTAAAAATTATGTTTTCTGTTGGTGAACCTTTCGTGAGGGAGCCTCCTTAAAAAAAACAAAGAGTTTGAATACGATTTTAAAATATAAATGTTGATCCAGGTGTTTTTGGTTTTATTAGAAAATTTGAAAGAAATGTGAAGGAGACACGTAAATATTACGTGAGGAAATTTTTTTTTTTTTATTTTCACGAGTTTTTTCATTTTTATTTTCATGCAATTCAAACACGGTTGTTCGGTTTCAGACGATTTTATGAAAAAGGAAGCCATTGAATACGAAATTGGAAAACGTCATCTGGCAAACATGATGGGACAAAACCCTGAAAATTTTTCACAGCAAGATGTCGTCGTAAGTCGAAATAAAGAATCAATTGCGCATTTGAAAGTATTGATTCCGGACACTGATCAATATTTTTAATTTCCTTTTATTTTATATTCAAAAAAACTTTTTTTTCTTTCAGAAATCCATACAATATCTTTTTCCATCCAGTCTGCATGATAAAAAAGCTAGACCGATAATGGAACATCCAGAAAAAATATACCCATTCACAAAAGATGCCGAATTTGATGAGACTGGTCGACCTTATCATTCGATGTTTTATACGTGCAAGCCCAATTATTATCAACTGCTCCATGTGAGGGAAAAAAATCTATTAAACGTAGTTTCTAAAAGAAATAATTTTTTAAGGTTTAGTTTTTATTCAACCATAATTAGTTTGTCAATGGTTGAGCGGTGTGTTTTTAATTAAACTTAAATTTTATCAAATTTTAAACTCAAATTAATTTTAAAATCAAAATTTAATTGAATAGGGATAAAGATAAAAATTTAAAAAATTTCAGTTTCAAACAAACTTTTATTTTTTAGGATATCGTGACGAATATCAACAACTTGAACGACATCGAGGACAAAGCACTGAGGAAAGGAATGAAGCCACGTCCGGATGACGAAATGTGAGTTGTCACAATTGAAAAATAATGTTAAGTATAAAATAAAAAAAAAAGCTATGAAAATAAAGTATTTTTCGATATTTTTTCTTAGCAATCTTTTCGGATCCGAATGGTTGTCAAAGCTGGATTTGGAGGCATTTTTATTAGAAACCTTACTCGACGAACAAGTGAGTAAAAAGTATTTAAAAAAATCATTATCCCACAATTATCAAGATTTAGAGATGAATCCGGAATTTTGAAAATTTCAGTACACAGCATTCATCGCAGCTGCAGACAGGTTGGCTGAGCATCCTTACGCTTTTGAAATCAAAGATTTTATCATGAAATTGCGGAAAGTTAAGCATTCCCAGACTGAGGGTCTGTCCATATTGGAAGTAAGTCAAAAGTAGACTTTTCAAAGCTCGTGATAAATTATCATTGTTATTTATTTCATATTTCTAGTTCTAATGTTTGTATGTTTTTTAGTTGCAATATACATCGGACGGTCGACCTTTCGTCACGATAAAGGACTGTAAAAGAAAATCTGCAAGAGCGAACGTTACGGTGCTCGGCAACGGCACAGGAAAAATAACGATCAACGGAGAGGACATCAGATACTTTACCGACACTCAGTCACGAGAACAGGTCAGTCGAATACACAATTTTACAGTAAATCTTCCGACAGTATTCGGAAATAGTAATTTTTTTTAAGGTTTTGCACAATAATTAAGAAGAAAACAAAATTTACGATAAAAATCATAAATCATGGTTTTCATGGAACATTTATGATTTTTAAAATTATTTTTTACTCTTACATACAAAAAAACTTGGATCCTGTTGAAAATCGTTATAAAAAGTGAATTTAAGGAAAATCTTATTGTGGTGTTTTGAAAAATTTCTCTTACAATATTTCATACGAAAATCTTAATGTTTTGAACTTGAAATGGTAAAGAAATAAGTATTCGAATCTCCGCGCCTGTATTAAAAGTCTGATGATTTATGGGGATTTGATTCGTCGTCAAAAAAACGAAAACGCAGTGGAACATAATTTTTGATATCGAAAGATGGAAAAAAGAATAAAATCGGCGATTTTTGAAGTGTAAAAATGTGGTTTCGAGAGTGAAGACATTAAAGATGAAGAATCTCAGGTAAGTAAAAAAAGAAGTATCTTCAATTAAATCTAGAGAAGAGAAAGGAGAATAATAAAGTATAAAAGTCGATAAGATCGTGAAATATGTTAATTAATTTTCTTGTAGCCTTGGAAAAATGGCGAATCGAGGGAAAAAGTTGCATAAAAGTGAGAAATTTGTAACAAAAAGGATAGCGAGTTAGCGGCATGTTTCGAAATTCCTTGTTTTAGCCGGAGATTCCTTGGCTTTGATTCCGCGTGATCAGCGAGTTGCGATTGGCTGCGGGGTGTTCGAAGTCGTCATAATCGTCGCCTCAACTCAACTCGTCTTCTCGCTCTCACTCTAGCGCTATTGCTCTAGAGCAAGATCAAGAGAGGGGGGGGGATTGAAGTCGAAAAATCATGCAGTCGATCGTCAACAGCGTGAATAACGAGTACTCGAATATCCGACTCAGGTCTTTGTACGAAAAAACGTGCGTGCTCTTCACAAGACGACACTTCGAATATTAAACACAAGTGGAAAAAGGAAGAGAAAACAAAAAAGTGTCAGGTCGATGAATGATTGATGGTTCGTCGTGAGTCATTTTCCATCAATACCGATCCGAACGAAAACATTGGGAGCAATTTCGTCAACAAATGATTTGCGAAATATTTTTTTTGCACGAAAAAAACGAGATTGCACTTGATTTATTGCAAATTTTGTGCATGACACTTTTCCTCGTCGTCCAATAACAACGGATTTTAGTCCTTGACTCGACAACGCAACGAAAAAAGGTGATCATCTAACAAACTTCGTACAAATTCTGTTTCCATCATCCAATATCTCGAAATTTTTCTTTGACATTTACCGATTATTTGTCTTTCGTGCATTATTGTGTTCGTTATTATCGAATAATTCTTTCAAGATGCACCGGTCCGGTGTTTTGAGCCTTCGAAGTATAAGATTAGCATCGGTTCTCGACCGCTACGAAGTTTATCGAACGATTATTGTAAACTTCATCTCGTATCGAGTCAACTCTGTGGATATGATAAACAATTGATAAACAATTGTCACGTTACATTATTTTATTAGTTTATCGTTTCGATTATTTCCAATAAGTCATTGCGTTTACACATGAATTCGGTGCTGTTTCCGTGTTAAAATTCAGGAAAAAGAGAAACTTATTAATTTGCACACTTAATTTTTGGTTTACTATCATTTTTTTTTACTACAATATTAGAAATATTCAGTAAATTTTTTTATTATCATTACTAAAATTAGAGTCCGATTATTTGTGCTGGAAATTCACGTTTTGTTTTCATTAAATTCGTTAAATCTGCAAATATTTTCAACTTAATACCGAAAAAATGTAAAAAAATAGGGAATTTCTACGGTAAATAAAAAATTAATAAAGGTTCAATGAATTAGATGAATTAATTTAATTTTGACGATGTTTTGGGTTTTCTAAAATTAATTTTGAAAGATTATGGAAATTATAGGAATTAAAAAATGGCAAATATTTCGAGAATGATGAACTAATTCATTTTGAAATAATGATTTAACGCGTCAAACTTTGATTACAGCAGTTTTGACGTATGCGCAAAAATATGTAGTGTCGTATCAAGATAGAGTCTCCATTTTTTGTCCCCTTACCTCTTTGTCTCGGTCCTCTTTCTCCGTCTTACTCTTTTACGATTAGAGGAACAGAGAAGAGAAGAAAAAAGAAGGAAGGAGTCCACGGGCAAAGAGTGTCCCGTCCTCGGGCAATTTATTTGCACGATTTTCCACTTGACATTCGTGGCTCTTCACGGTGGAGCTTCAAACGCACACGTTTCGACCGTTTGATGACACTGTGCGATAGGCGTGTATTCTCGAAGTAACGTTTTTCATGACGTCGTTACCGTATCGAAATTATTTCTTATCCCTTATTTCTCTTTCGTGGCATGATTCATTTTTTTTTTTCCATTTCGAAATTGAGTCCAAAAAATGGGCAAACTTTAATTCAGAAAATAACAATTTGTTCGTTTTTTTATTACCAATTTAATTAATTTTTTGTTATTTTCATGATTTTCTAGTAATACATTTTTTATGCCTCAATTAAATTTTTACACGTTCTCTAAAATGATTAAAAAATCTTTTACTTTCGGAATGTCGATGTAATTTTTGATCAATTTCATTCGATGATTTTTTATACATAAATTTGTACATTTTTCCCTGTCCTCGATTCGATCGGATTCTCGAGATGTGTGACTGCCTGTCGATCTCTGGTAAACGACGCTGCGAATATTCGAAGGTTACTCGCGCATCCGTGATCGTGTCTCTCGTCTGTTTCTCCGCGCTCTTCCAACCGGTTACGAAACCCTCATCAATGCGGATATTTATGCGTATTTTAGATTTCTTCAGGCAAAATAATAATCATTTATGAGAGAGTACGTGATCGGAAGATTATTCACCTCCAGTTGGAGACAACTTGATTGATTAAGCGATCGAATTTTGATAGAGATCTCGTTAGATAAGCGAAAGGCACAAATGATAAGCTCGGAGCGTTAAACATATTTTAATACACAAAAATTATAGATAGGACAAAAAATATTTCTTCATATTTTTAAAGTATTCAGCTGAAAAAAATTAAGTGTGTTTAGCTTTTTTTTTTTTTGTAAAGTATTCAAAAAGTTTTGACGAGGGTCCAATGAATGAATTTCGCTTATTTTTGATGCGTTTCACTTCAGACAATTAAATATTTCTTTTATTGTATTTATGTGCAAGAAATTCGATAGAGATATTTTAACTTTGTTAATTTTTACTCGTTTTTTTTTTTTAAATATTTCGGTGTAGCCAAAACATTTATTTGCAGGAAAGTTTCGACGAAGATATTGAAGACGTTTGTTCATTTTGCACATGTTTCAATTACAATTATGAGCAAAATTTTTGTTAGAAATATTGTGAAGGATGAGTTTCGCTAATGTTTCTTGTACTCTGCTCTAGGAAATTGATCGTTAATTCTTTTTGGCAAAGAAGTTTTAACGAGAATATTGACGAATAAAATTTATTCTTTTTTCTCGTATTTCGCTATAGGGAATTGAATATTTCTCGGTTTTTTTTAATTCATTTTGTACAAAAGTTTCGATAGAGATATTGAAGAATGAAGTTTGCCAATGTTTTCTTGTATTTCGTTGTAGGAAATGAAATATTATTATTTTTTTTTGGCACAAAATTTTCGACGAAGATATTGGCGAATAAAAACTTGAATATTCCTCCTTTATTTGCAATTAAGGGGTTCATCCCATGTGACAGCTATTTTTTTTTTTCGTTTTTTTTTTGGAATTTTTTTTGGTAAACCATTAAAACACACACTATCGTTGAATTTTTACTACAGATTTATTAACATTTTTTAAATCCCTCAGAATTTTATCAAATAAATATAACGAATTGAAGCGACTTTACACCGTTCGGAAGACGCTCATGTGTTGGTTGACGGCTGCCATGATTCCGGAGGTTTTGCTCATCCGAAATAAAAAAATCAAACGGCATTTTAATTTGTAGATCTGAGGCTCTCGCCGGAATTAGAGTAAAGTAAAAATATCGAAAATTGAATTTTTGGCACGGTTTTAAGAGTCGAAAAAAATGACGAAACTAGGAATTTAACTTTTAAAACCGTATCAAAAATTCAATTTTCGATATTTTTACTTTACTCTAGTTCCGGCGATAGCCTCAGGTCTACAAATTAAAATGTCGTTTGATTTTTTTATTTCAGATGAACAAAACATTCGGAATCATGGCAGCCGTCGACCAACACATGAGTGTCTTCCGAACGGTGTAAAGTCGATTCAACTCGTTATTTTTGTTTGATAAAATTCTGAAGGACTGTAAAAATGTTAATAAATGTGTGGTAAAAATTCAAAGATAGTGTGTTTTAATGATTCATAAAAAAAAATTCCCAAAAAAAGCGAAAAAAATAGCTGTCACATGGAATGACCCCCTTAACAGCATGCTTTTGGCTCATTTTAAATGGCTTTAGTTCGAAAAACTGACTATAAATTTTGAATTGCAGCTATGTAGAAGAGTCTCGTCGGGGAACCTGAAGAATGAGTTTTGCAGAGGAGAGACGCCGAAGTGTACCGATATTGCCACCGCCGAGGAAGCGAGTGCAAGTGGAGAGAAGTTTGGGAATGCAAAATTTGTCAACGTCAACAGGAGGAGAGACAAGAAAATATCGTCCGAGTGCATCGTTGTTATTGACGAGATGGTTGGCGTCGAGGAAGGCATCGATGGAGCAACCGAGTCAGGAGGAGTTGTGGGTATCGGAGGAGCAATATATGGATTATGGAAAGCCGCCACCGGCGGAAGAGCCGCAGTGTTATTCGATGTGCAGCGAGAGTTCCGGTTACGAGGAGGGGATAAGTGGATTATCGTTGAGCCGTGAAATCCTGAATAGCATAATAACGGAGCATATGAGATATTTGGGTGGCCGTTTGCACCTTCTGGAAGATTTGGAGACGGGAAAAATCGATAAGGAGAACGGCGAAAAAATCTTTTCGACTTGCAGGCCCGGCGAAATCGATGGGTTGTTATTGCAAGCGAGTTTTCTTGGAAGAGACGATCTTTTGCCCGGTTTAATCGCGGCGGGTGCAGACCCGAATCACGCGGAAGAAGAGCGAGGAATAACAGCGTTGCATTTGTGCTCTTACGTGGATTGTGTCGTAGGGGTGCGTTACCTGGTGGCTCAGGGAGCCAGGGTAAATCCTACGCGATTGCACGGTCCCTTTCATTACGCGGCTTACGGTAACGCGCTCTCGGTCGTACGTTACTTCTTGGAAATCGGCGCGAGTCAAGAATCGCATCAGGGAGAAGAAACTGTACTGCACTCGGCGGCGAGAAACAGTTCTCTGGAGGTTTTAAAGCTTCTCGCCCCTAAGAACCCTTCGTTGAATCGGTTAGACGGAAGTGGGTACGGAGCCATTCACCACGTGGCTGATCGTGGCGATCCCGCTTGTTTAGCCGTTCTCATAGAAGCTGGAGCGAGATTGAGCCTCGCAACTTCTCGAGGCGACACTGCTCTCCATCTCGCTGCCGATGCTGCCTGCCCCGAGAATCTCGAGCTTCTCGTCAACAAAGGAGCCGACGTCACAGCTCGAAATAATCGAGGACATACAGCTCTGCACTTAGCCGCGCGGTCACATTCTCTCGAGTGCGTGGAAATCCTCCTGCAAAGCGGACGTTGCAACGTCAACGCCGAGGATAACGAGGCTCGTACCTCCCTTCATCTCGCTCTGGGTAGATCTCTCCTCGCTTACGACGTCGCTGAATATTTAATCAGCTGGCGGGCCGACGTCAATAAACGTGATAAATACGGGTATACGCCTCTTCACGTAGCCGCTCTAAACGAACTTTCACAATGCGTCGATGTCCTCATCCATCATGGAGCTGATTTGAGTGCTAGGACTCGCGGAGGAACGACAGCTTTGTCAATTATCCTTCGGAAAACTCCGACCTCGCTGAGTGTCTTCAAACGACGTCTCGACGCTTCAATTACTCTTCATCAACAAAGCTCGACCGCCGGAGAAATGGAACTCAGGCTAGACTTCCATCCTCTCCTTCAACATCGTCGGGAAGGCGAGATTGGTTACTTGGGGACTTTTGTTAAGGAAGGCTACAAAGAAATTCTCGAGCATCCACTTTGCCAATCATTTCTTTACCTAAAATGGCAAAAAATACGTAAATATTACGTGGGGAGATTGTTTTTTTATCTTCTTTACGTTCTCGTTTTAACCGCTTGGGTAATGACCGCCCTGGCGCATAATTGTTACAACGAGTCTCACGGACAACTCGAAGGAAATGGGAGTTCACCCTTGTGTGGAAATTCGACCGGGTTGAAAGGATTTTTTCATCGTTATCCGGTTGTTTTAGAGATCGAATGGTACGCCCTCGTCGTTTTGACGATTCTCGAGGGCATACGAAAAGCTACTGGAATACTGACTTATCCCTCGGTCAGACAATTCTTCACACAACCGGATAACGTGGTCGAGTGGTGCGTCATTCTAAGCGTTTTCGCAACCTCATTCGTTTACACCGGACGAACTTACACTTGGCAGAGTCACGTTGGTGCATTTGCTGTACTCTGTGGTTGGAGCAATCTCATGCTGATGATCGGACAATTGCCAATGTTCGGGGCTTACGTCGCGATGTTTACGAGCGTGCAGGCACAAGTCTTTAAACTTCTATTGGCTTACGCCTGTTTGCTCGTTGGTTTTACCGCCAGTTTTTGCGTTATTTTTCCCAAATCAAAATCATTCTCAAGCCCCCACACCGGATTGATTAAAGTTTTGGTTATGATGACAGGGGAGCTGGACTTCGAGGATCTTTTTTTCCCTGGCGAGGAGGACGTTGGTCGCCACGTCGACGTTGGCAGCACTTCCTGGATTCTTCTTCAAGTTTCAGCTCAACTCTCGTTCGTCTTGTTCCTGCTATTCGTCACGATTGTCCTGATGAATCTTCTTGTTGGGATCGCTGTTCATGACATCAAAGGCCTTCAAAAAACTGCCGGACTCGCCAAACTCGTCAGACAAACGAAACTCATTTGCGACGTTGAAAGCGCTCTTCTTCTCGCGCTTTTACCCAACAAGATCATGAAGATCGTACGATGGACAACTCTCGTACTGCCTTCGCCACTGCGAGCCGTACTCACCGTAAGACCTCTCAATCCTCGAGAAAAAAGACTTCCGGCTGATGTTCTTGCGGCCGCTTATCGCGTCGCAAAAGAACGAAAATTCGTCTCGATCCACACGAAACGTAGCGACAGCCTCGCTTTCACTCATCGTCGCAAAAGCGACGCTTTTTCTACGGTTCGACGTCACGACAATAATCTCGATTACGACGATACTATTGCCGATTTGTATCGTAGAAATTCTAAATATCGTATCGCCGAAGAAATCGCCGATTTGACCAAAATCTGCGAGGATAACAGAAAATTGATACAGGACCTTGCCATCATCCTTGCCAATGGCAGTAAACTCACACCTTCTAACAATCAGGAACACGAAAATACTTGACAACATATTCGTATTCGACGCTCAATCTTTTCGAGTGTTTAACTTCTTTTTTTCTTACAATATCGAGCTTTACTCTTTCTTTCTTCTTAATCGGACCATATTTTTCCGAATGTAGTTTTACAACGATTTTCCTCGTAGTTTCATTGACTTTCGAACTGGAGGACAATTTCTGCAGGAATTTACCAATTATTTGTTAAACGAAACGACTGGAATTTTTATTTCGACTGATTTGATTAATTGACGAATTTTCAGTCATTTCGATTTAAAAAAAAAATACCTTTTAAATTTAATTTAATTTAATCGTAACAAAATAAAAATAAAAATAATACTGAAAATATCGTTTGATGTCAATTGTTATTATTGTTGAGGTTCAATATTTACGAACCTTGGACTCACTGATTTTTTTTTTGTTCCAATGATAATTTATTGAAAATTGAGGGGAAAATTTATTGGATAATCTTTCAGAATCTACATCTATATATAAAAATTATCTTTAATTGTCACTGAAATCGGAAGTTAGAGACTTTGTGTGGGCTTAACTGGTTTTTACTGACGTTATGCTCGCGAAAGCAATCACAACTGATCGTTATTACGTGCATTCTCATATACCCACACATACTATTATATACATGATATTTATTTGATGTTTTTTAATTTCCCTAGGGCTTATTCCTAGTCTCATACAAAAAAAAAAAGTATTTTTTACGTGTAAAAAAAATCCAGAGGCATAAAAAAACGTCCAAAATCGTATTACTCAACAAAATAGAAATAATGTTGAACAACACAGCAAAAAAAATTCTACATGTTGAAAAATAATGCTATATTGATAATATTCAGCAAATTCAAAAATTCGCGAAAAAATGATGCTAAAAACTCTTTCAACGGGCATTCAAAAAGTCGAACATTTTTGTTACTCAATGTTTTTTTAATAACGCAAAAAAAATGTTAAATGTATAAAAAATAATGCAACATCGATAATATTCAACGAATTCAAAAAATCGTGAAAAAAATCCAGCGAGAAAGTGTTTCCAAAGGCATTAAAAATGGAGAACATTTTTATTGCACAATGATTTTTTTAATTTCGCAAAAAAAAAAAA
Organism: Rhimphoctona megacephalus; assembly: GCA_963989365.1. Classification (NCBI taxonomy): domain Eukaryota; kingdom Metazoa; phylum Arthropoda; class Insecta; order Hymenoptera; family Ichneumonidae; genus Rhimphoctona; species Rhimphoctona megacephalus. The sequence continues at coordinate 14,856,948 of OZ022419.1, forward strand.
AAAATTGCCAAAATAGTGTCAGGGCTATACGGAAAGTCCATCACTTTTATTACCCAAAGAATTACGGAATACTGGCCGAAAAATGGTGCAAAAAAATTGAGTTGTATAAAAAAAAAATTCACAGATTTATTACTCAACGAATTCAAAATTTCGCTGACTCAAAAATGAGTTTCGACATGAGTGTTTGTGTGCATGGAGAAACGTACGTGCTTCGTACTTTTTTCGAGGAAAAAGTTATCCTTGGGAAGAGCACAGCGAGACTTTTTCGTAGGTTAATGCAAACTCGAACATTTCCTACATCTTTGAGAGTCCCATTTGGCATACCAAATTTCATTTTACTTCTCGACACCGTTCGAGAATTGAATAAAACAAAACAATAAAACGTTTGCGAGCACGTGGAATTTCAATGTTGCTAAACATCGCCAAGAACGTAAATAATAAATATTTTTCGATGTAAAACTTTGATATCGCTGATTTAGGATGTGTAAATAATGATTATTATTCACGAAGAATGCGTTGATTCATTTAAGCACATTCAAAATGATAAATTCTATAAATTATTTTTATTATTTCGATCGCGTTGCAAATTATTGCCACGTTTTCAAATTTCTTTTTATTTCTCGCACTTTTTACAAAAAATCATCAATTTCAACTGACTTATTGATTTTTTGAATTTATTGGAACGAAAAATACTTGAAATTGAACGAAACTTGCGATACTCCATTATGCTTTTTTGGTCTCGGCACATTTCCGGATGTTTGCACGTAGCCCGAGAGAGCACGTAGAAAATTTCAAAAGAATGCTTCAAAGGTCGAATCGTCCCAGCCCATACGTATATTATGGACTTGGACGATGAGCAACACGCGCAGATACACAGATGTAAATTGGTGTAATTATCCATCAAGTCACAGTGTGAGAACCACAATTTCATTAATTTTCATGTATGCCCGTAGATCGTTGATGAAGTAATCACAATTGAAAGAGAAAAATCAAAATAAATAGTACAACAGAATTTTTTCACGATTAAAAACAAAAAAAAATTGACATTTTTTTGTTTCGATAATCCGTTGATTGAATCTTTTCTTTTAAATAATAACTACGATAATGTAAAAAAGCGAACAAATTAATAAAATGCTACAATTTTTTTAAGTTTCGTAGGACATTTTTTTGTCTCACTATGCCGAAATAATGCGGGAGCTAAAACATTCAAAATTCTTAAGGACGATTTCGAAAAGAATAAAAAAAAAAAAATTGGTATAAATCGATACGATCAATATTAAAAAAAAAAAAAAATTGTGCATACAAAGTTGTAAATGATGTAACAATTCGTAGACTCGAGATACGAGTTGTTCGATAAGATTGGCCGAAATCAGACGGAACGATATTATTTCTTATTTCGTAGGATTAATATCTAACGATTTCTCGAAAAGTTTTGTCAGTTATCGTCCAGAAGCGGATTAGTGACAAGCAAAAATTTGGAATTTTAGAAAAAGCGAGAGAGGAGAGGAACGAGATAAAAAAAAATGTTAAGAGATTTTCTTGCTGCGTGAGGTTGAATTATCCACGTTCAACCAAGAGACTCGCAATATTGCCACTTACTATGTAAATTTGTCTAAATCGTCAAGAGAGCGAGAGACGAGGGGAAAAAGAACGAGAGAGAGCGAGAGAGAGAGAGAGAGAGAAGAGAGAAGGGCAAATACTTGAATTCGTACAAGAGGAGCATTTCATGAAGGAGTAGGAGCATTACCGCTCGAGCAGTTCGTCGAGCATGAGCCGGTGATGTTAGTTTTCGTGGGCGCTGCTAATCGACAACAATAACGGTAGAATAACGCGTCGGAAGTTTAAACGTGACGAGAACGTGGTGACGTTTGAGAAAAGGATCTTCGACGATATAAATATTTTTGTACATACGTATATCACTATGTAAAGTAGATCATATGAGTACAAATATATGTGAGTGTATATATATAAACACGAGTACATAAACGTATGTTAATCTTTGGACTACCTTGTGTTTGTATGTTTAGGAGAGAGAGAGAGAGAGAGTGAGAGAGAGAGAGAAGCAGCAGGAAGAGAGGATTTCTCGATGAGAAGTTTGAAAAACTTTAGTTGCATTGCTCATTGGCAACAAAAAAAATCTGCAACTCACTCCGGTAATTACAGATAGAAAAAGAGTGAATTAAGCTCGAAAATTCGACAGTCCCATTGAAAATCTTCAGGAAAAAATCTTGATACAAGTTAATAAATGGATTCGAGCGAGATGAAGAATTTGAGAGGACCGATTTTCGACGAAAATCATTACAGACCCCGTCATTATTCATTGGGAAATTTACAAGATCAAATAACCACTCGAGAGCCACTTTCGGTCCGTTTGTCCTCGACATACAGATCAGCAAGATGCCCGAGGTCGAGAGAATTGCTGGAGAAGAAGGTGGTGGTGATCGAGGAGGAAGAGGAGAACGAGGATGGACTGGGAAAGGGAGTTGTACAAGAGATCGATGCCGGTGAACCGCCACCCGTTGACGAAAGTCTATTTTTCGATAATCTCGAGGCTTTTAAAGACGCTAAAATCAACGGTACCAGCTTGAAAAGCGCGATGTGGTCGGTCGTGAGCGTTTCTGAAATGAAAATATTGCTGGAGATGGAAAGAGGCGATTTGAACGTACCGGAAATGGAAATGGTCTCGGTAGGCTATCAAGAAAGAGTGAAAAACATCGCTTACGTTTGGGCCTGTTTTCGTGGGATGGTTAAATTATTACCAAAGTTAGAAGCTGTTGGTGCTAAATTGGATTACATTGAGCCTTGTACCGGAATAAATGCTATTTTAGCAGCAAGTCTTTCCGGTAGTGTCGCCTGTTTGAAACACCTTATTGAACGTGGTGTCGAAGTTAATTACGTCAGTGCGATCGGCAATTACACACCTTTGCATTTCGCTGCTTTTGGCAATTGTCACGAAGCTGCTGAACTGTTGCTCGACAATGGAGCTGTCATAAATTCCACCGGAGGCTTCGAAGTCGAGCCTGTTTTACACTCTGCCGTCAGAGCCAAATCCTACGAAGTTGTAATGCTTTTTCTCGAACGAGGAGCCAATGTCGTTCTAAAGAATCATCAGGGTGAAACTCCTCTCCACGTAGCTTGTTTCGTTCAATCAATAAACTGCGTCGAAGCTCTACTCAAAATTCCTGGTATCGATGTCAACGCTCTTGATCGCGCTCATCGCACTCCTCTTCATCTCGCTGTCATGACGACCAGCTCGTCGGTCGATCTCGTCGAGTTACTCATCAAACATGGTGCACAAGTTAATTCGAGCGACAAGGTCGGATTTACGCCACTTCATATTGCCGCACTTAACGAACAATCACAATGCGTTGATAGCCTTATCTGGGCCGGTGCGGACGTCAGTGCCACAACTAATGCCGGTCTATCTGCTCTCAATGTCATTCTAAGAAAAATACCGGAATCCCTCAAGATCTTTCGACAACGTCTCGATGCCTCTATACGACTGAAACGTCCGGTAGCTCACAATCGCGAATTCGAGATGAGGTTTCACTTTGATCTATTATTCCCAAGCAATAATCCTTGTGAAACTAGTTTCATCAATACTTTCGTACAAGAACGTCGCAAAGATCTTCTCTCGCATCCCCTCGTAATGGCTTTCCTCCATTTAAAATGGGAAAAAATAAGAAAATTTTATCTCATGAGAATTCTTCTGTACGCCATGACTGTCATTTGTATGACGACTTACGTCCTGACCGCGCTCGCTTACAAATGTTACAATCACGAAGACACCGGTGCCTCCAAAGTTTGCACTAGCAAACGTTTGACCGGTTTTCTGTTTCGCAAAATCATCATTGAGATAGAATGGTACATGTCGGTGTTTCTCATTTGCATTACAATACCACGGAAAATATTTGGTTTTATGGTGTCGAAATCAGCGAGACAATATTTTTCAAACATCGAGAATGTTCTTGATGGTGTTGTGATCGTTAGTGTTTTCGTAACTTCTTTTGTTTATACCGGTAGGACTTACGACTGGCAAAATTATGTTGGTGCTTTTGCTATTTTGTGCGCTTGGACGAATCTCATGTTGATGGTCGGACAACTTCCGGCTTTTGGAACTTACGTCGCAATGTTTACGCATATACAATTTGAATTTGCGAAATTGCTGCTCGCTTACTCCGGACTTTTGATCGGTTTTACCATCAGTTTTTGCGTTATTTTCGTCGGTGAACCTTCCTTCGGTAATCCCTTCACAGGACTCATCAAAGTATTGGCCATGATGGCTGGTGAATTGGATTTCGAGGGACTCATGAATCAAGCTGAACACGATGGCAAAGATGGACACTTTGTTCTTTATCATCCTCTCTCAGTTTGTTCACAAATATTGTTTACCCTTTTCCTCGTATTTGTAACGGTTATTCTAATGAATTTATTGGTCGGGATAGCCGTGCATGATATTCAGGGATTAAGAAATCATGCCGGACTTACCAAACTCGTTAGACAAACGAAATTAATATTATTCACCGAAATGGTTCTTCACAACGCTACGATACCATACGCCTTTAGAAAATGGATGTACGATCACGACATCGACGTTGAAAATCGTAAACAAGTATTGGTCGTTAAACCCCTTAATCCATTGGAAAAACGTTTGCCCAAAGAGATTCTCAAAGCTGCGTACGAAATTGCTCAGAGAAGTGTACCCTTGACTAACGACGAGGACGTGACCCTGAGCGAGCACGTTACATGGATGAGACAACAACAAGACGACGAGGATAATCCTCATTCGAATATGCATCGATCTCTCGATAAACTCTTTATCGAAATGGCAGCAAACACCGAAGATCTTTGTGCAATAAAAAAACAATTGCTTGATAATAATCAAATTCTCGCTGATATCATCTCTAAAATCACTGGGGAACAAAAGTTCTGATGCTTTCACGTTCTCGATGAGAAATCAGTCTGAGAGACAATCAACAATAAATTAAACAAATAAAAAACAACAAAATGACAGTGATATTGAATGAACGCTTAAATATTATCATCGATTCGTATTTAGTGCTCGATTTAATTGTTTATTTTTCTTCAATGGAAATGTACGGACAAAACAAATACATTGTCGATAAAACAATTGCAAGCCGCAGGAATTTATATAAAAAAATATCAAATTGCCTCTTTTTCTCATTGCTAGTTACGAATTCTAAATTCATTGAGGATTTTACCATCTTGAAACTTTGGTAAGCATCCTCTTCTCCTTGCCCTAATTAAAATCCTTGAATAAAAAAAAAAAAAAAAATAAAAAAAAATACCCATCGAAATTTCTGAAGCAGGAAACACATTTTTCTTATAAGTTTTTTTAAAATTTGTTTTCAGGTAATATTTCCGTTAATATTTTCGGGACTGGAAAATCAAGTAGACGTCGAAGCTACGGTGCAAGGCGGCGGTTTCACGGGTCAGTCGGGTGCAATACGCTGGGGAATTGCATGGGCTTTGCGCAGTTTTGTGGATCCGGAAACAGTGGAAAAAATGCGAGTCGGTGAGTATATTTTTTTTTTCCATTCAGAAAATTTTTCTTCGTCAAAAAATATGTAGATTCCGAGTTGATCGTAGAATTATCGTATCTTGAAGCCTTTATTTCATTTTATTTTATTAATACTCGGCCAGAAATATCGCATTTGCGAAATTCCACCAACGAGAAAAAAAAACATTTATTTTATTGGCGAAGATTGCGTGAATTTCGGAGTAAATTGATACAGTCCGATGCTTGAACAAAAAAGAGATAAACGAACAACTGTTGAAATGGCGATAACGATTTGTCCGAAGTAGAACTTTGAAGAAAGAGCGAAAAAAACATTAATTAAGATAGTAGTCTGGCCAAAGCGTTTTTCTATAGAATTTTTTTTTCATTTCGAGGACTCATTCAGGACACTATTAATGTAATTACGTGCAAGATTTCAAAAGCATTCATCGTTTCATATTCGAGATATTGGAAATCAAAGATCGCACAGTTTTACATGTGTTCTTATGGAGAGCGGTAGAAAGTTTCACATTTTACGCAATAATTCCGAAACTTTTCTACAAATTTTTATTTTATTTAATTTTTTTTAATTTTCATTTGTAGAGGTATATATGATGAAATTTGTCAAAAAATTACAAGAATTTTGATCGCTTAGTTTCGGAGATATAGCGATATAAAGTATTTCGGAGACTCTGAACTTTATATTAAACATTTTTCCCGAAAGTTTATATTTTTAGATTTCTCTAAAATGTAACAACTATCATTATTAGATTATTCCGCAAGTTATATTCAAGTTTTTGAAACTTTTTTGAACATGCCTGTGGCGAGACGAGTATATACCTTAAAGAGAATTTGGTTAATTATCAATTACAAAAGTATTAAAAAATATATAAATGTTAATTTTTTAATGAAAAAAATTGAGCTGTTTTACTCAAAATATAAACTACTTTGCAGCTGGTCTATTGACGAGAGACAGGAAGCGAAAGGAACGAAAGAAGCCCGGCCAAGAAGGTGCCAGAAGAAAATTCACGTGGAAGAAGCGTTAATCTCAACCACCAAGTTATCGCAAGCTCATTTATCGTACGATTGTATAAAAAAAAGAAAACCAGACAGAGATCGAAAAACCATCACGTGTTCGAGCGATTTGAATCAGGATTAAATATACGATTGTGTAACGAATTAAGCTAAGAATGAAAGTGATTACTTATCGAATCGTCGAATGGGCCAAAATCGAAGATCTCGATCAATTTTATTACAACACTTATACACAAGATTTCTTCTTTTTTTTTTACGGTTTTCCTTTTACATTTTTTCGAGAGGTAGAAGACCTAGTAATTTCATCCCTTTTGCTAGAATGTTCCTGGAGACTCTGTAGAGAAGCAATCGTTGAGATCCCACGTCTTCCGATTCACCTTTGACTCTAAGTTCCCTCAAAGTTTTGTTGATCGTGTGGCTGCATCGAGAAGTAATTTTAAGTATTAAAAAAAGGGGAAAAAAACATTTTTATAACCATGTTTTAATTGGTAGTAAAAAAAAATATTTTGACTGTTATAAAAGAAATTTGTTTTTGAAAAGATTGCAGCTTACCTCAATTCGAAAAGATACTTTGCTAAATGATACGGTTCCAGTGTACGGTACGAAGAAATAATTGCTTCGTCGAATTGAATGATTTTCATAAGGAGATCGTTTACGATTGGTTCTCTCAGCATTGATGGGTCGCACTCACTCGGCAATTTCGTCTCACAAATCTCCTCCAAATTCACCAGACGGCAGTGACAGTATTGCAATTTTACTCCGGTTTCTCCTTTTATCTGTTGAAGCAATTTTTCGTTTTGAGAAATGATCTCGTTTGAGGATTTTGTACAAAAATAAACAACAATTAATTTGTAATTTTAGGATAAATGATTTTTGTATAGGTGCGAAAATTTGGATAATTTAAAATAGAAAGTTCATCAAGATCATAATGATTCATTTTCCTACATTTTTTAAAGAGGATAATTTATGATTCATGCATAATACGAAAATAGATTTTTTTTGATTTGTCGATAAATTATTTTTGCGTAATAGACAAAACTTTAGCACAACGAAAACTTATTCAAAATTAATTTTTTTTTAATTTCCCGATATAATTAATGAGATTTATTTAAATTTACATTGGCTCTCCTCCTTGATTACTTACGTCAAGTGCAACATTCCAATTAAAGTCATAATCTCGAAGCCTCTTTTGTTTCAAATCGTGAATAATGACCGCTGAAATTCCGAGGATATCGGAGCTGTTGTCGTACGGGTCGAGAGATACCTTGGTCGCTGAAATTTATCGAGTTATAATTATCGGTCAGCCTGCAGAAAAAAATACTTAAGCTCGTATAGTCTTGATAAAAATAATTTTAATTAATATTCAAAGCATGTTCTCCGAAACTGGGAAATACAATTTTTTCTATATGCATAAACCTATTTTTTTTATGTATTTATGTACAAAAGATAATTAAATATCAATGCAAAGTATTAAGAAAAGCCAGTGTGAGCCCTGCCACACTCTTATATACTTGAATATGAAGGTTTTCGGACTTTTACGTATACAAATATTTGATGCGTTTCCAAATTTGAAGAATTGAAATTTTTTTTTTAATCCTGCAGTTTTTGAATTCTTTTTCTCATGAAATTTTTATCGATTAATCTATGAATTATCAGTAAAAAAAAAAGTACAAATTTCTGTTGCTTACTAAGCGAATTGATTTGTTTTTCTCGCATACTGTCACGAGCCTCATTCAGAAAGTCACTGAGAAAAACAGCAGTGCCTTTTCTCGTGCTCATTCCACGTATTTTGCCAAATTTAACGTGACGTATTTTGTCGGCGAAAGGTTGTTTCATTTTTTCAAGAATAGTGACTAAATTTTTGAAATGAACACTCTGTGAATTTTCCACGACGTAGTACATGAGATCGAAATGATATTTTTCGTATCGATCAATACCAGCGGCAATGTCTCTAGTCAAATAAAGAGTCGAGCCGTCACTCTTAATGATCGGAACGTTTCGATTCTCATTAATTGTCACGACTTTCCGTTTTTCTGCATCTATTTTCAAGAGTCCAAGTTGATCCATTTTTTGAATAATCAGATCGACGTGTCGAGAAGCATACATCGATTCCCAGTGATACTCATCGAATTTCACTCCCAGTCTTCCATAAGTTTTATCCAATTCTCGCATAGTGTATTCTTTGAGAACTTGCCATTTTTGGGAAATTTCTTTCTCACCTTTTTCTAGAGATTCGAAAATTTCTCTTGCTCTTTGAGCCACGCTGGGATCGTTTTCTGCAGCTTTGTTTGCGTAAACGTAAGCTTCGTAAAGCTGCGATATGGGATTTGATTTAAGGGAATCTTTGGTAAGGTTGAGTAAGTTAATCCCAAGCTCTATGTAACCGAACTGCGTGCCCCAGTCTCCCAAATAATTGATTTTCGTTGTACGATCGTTAAGAAAATTGTGCAAATTAGTAATGTAATTACCGATAATTGTGGAACGCAAATGACCGACATGAAAGGGCTTTGCTATGTTTGGAGAACTGAATTCAACAATGACTTTTTGAGCATCAGAAAAATTGCAAGGAGGCAATGGGTCTCCTACGTTATTGTCAAGAACTTTTTTGAGTAGCATCTCTTGAGAAAGCCCAAAAATAAGCGCAGGCAAAGCGTCGCTCTTAATCCTGACTTCCGGAAAAACATCACGACTATTTTTCAAAATATTCTCAGCTTCCTCTCGTATATCATAATTCTTTGTTTTCAATGGCAGAATAAATACGAATTCGTTCGATTCGCGTTTAATGTATAAATTAGCGATTATTTCGTTGAGCTTCGAGGTATCGCGAAGCGTCTGTGCGATCTACAAAAAAAAATCATTGTTTTTTCTATTGTCTTATCAATCTGGTGAAATAACTGAATTTTTTAGCGTCGATTCAAAATTTCTTATGTTTGAGCCAAAGTTGTTTTTATATAAAAATTGAGGTTATGTTTGCGCAGGACTATGTCATCGAACATTTAACTACCTTTTGTTGTATCACGCTTCTTATTACGCTGCTCATATTTGAAACAATAAAAATTCCGGCGCAAATTATTATATTATACAATCGTTGATAAATTGTTTAACGAACGGGAACAAGTTTAACCTCACTTTCGTGTGACTTTTCACGGCGGCGGATCATGGGCGCCGCCATTTTTTATATCTCAATTTGACTAGTGAGTGACTTTTGGTATTCACGCTGAATATCCGGATTTCAAATCGATTCACTTTTTTATACTCCATAAAAACGTAATTCTGAATTTCCCGTTATAGACGCCTGAAGTTGAAAGAATATATGATTTTTTTTCTAACAATAAAATGCCTATTCAATGCTGAATAAAATTCTGCGATTCGGAACATTGCAAAACATACTCTACAATTGAATTTTTATGAATGAAATTCCTGCAGTCAAATTAAATAAATACATCGCGATAAAAGTTTACAAAAACGCGGATTTTCATTCCCTGTAGAAGAATTCTAAAATAATAAGTATATATTCACTTTTCTTTAACAAATGAAAAAACTACTCCAAAATGAAATATTCATGTTTCAAATTCTTAATTAAGGGGTTTAGGTACAATTCTATTGTTTTCAAGCAAAGCGCCAACTTCACATAGCAATATTTCGTCGAAAACAAATAAAAAAAGCCTGTTCTTTCGGTCGATGGGGGGAAAACTCACCGTTTTCGTTGATGAATAAATGAATAATTAATAAACCATGTAAATGAATTATTTAATTTTTGGATACCGGAATTGCAATAGTATACTTAGTGGTTTGGCAGTTTTTCAATTAGTTTTTAACATTTTTTCTCAGTATTCCATTCATAAAACTGTCGTTCACCAATGACCGTAGACATCTCACCATGTTAAAAAGTGTTTTTTTGATATTTAATTTCACAAAAACGGTGTAGACGATCGATTTAAAATTTGGACGACACATCCAGTATATATCAAAGAATATACTGTGCAAATTTGAAGTAAATGGTTATATTTTGCCACTTGTACCGAAACTCCTTAAAATAAAATAGTCGTAAAAATCAATGTAAAAGTAATTCAAATACCAACTGCATTAAAAAAAAAAATCCGAAGAAAATATCGAATAAATAGATGGTCGTTTGACTCGCGTAGCTCTGACGTCACAGCGAGCCGCGCAGTCTCAGGTTAGGTGGCGAAAGGTGGTGGTGGAGTGGAAGATCGCTGAGGGGGGCGGGGTTTGGTGAAGTGTCTCGTGGGCTCGTGGGGTTAGAAGATTCTAGTTGGGTTTTAGGATGAGTAGTGGGGGTTAAAAGTAGTTGGGTGGTGGTTAGTTGAGGTCGCGACGGGTGCGCGCGCTCTCGGAGGTAGTCGGAGAGACGATCGTAGAGTCGGCCATTTTCGCTGGTCGTGGGAGCAGCGAGAGCTAGCATTCCCGTGTCCGGCGCGGTCTTCTCTCGCGTGTATGTGTTACGCTGAGCTGTCGTCCGTCCCACAGCTGAGCTGTTAAAACCGCGGGCGCGAATAATACTGAGAAAAAAAGGCGGAACAAAAATTAGAACCAGGAAAAAAGAGAACAAGACAAAAAGAGAATAAAGGTGAAAAGTTGGTGGTGTTGATCGTAGTAGGTGTATCTCACGGAGTCTGTCTTATCAGCATTTGGGATAATCCGCCGAAAGAGTAGCACATAACCGTCAGACATAGAGAAAGAGTACAGCCGGTTCTCAGTCACAAAATTCTGTGAAAGAAAGAAACAGAGAGAGAAAGAGAGAAAGGGAGAGAGACGAAAGAAAAAAAAATAGAGTAGTGAGGGGAGAAAAAACGGTGAAGAGATCGCCCGGTAAGGGCTTAAAAAAAGGGGCGAGACACATAGAGGGAATTAACCGAGGGCACCAAAAGGTGTAAAATCTCGATATCTTTCGGACAACACGAAAGGCAAAAACATCATTGTTCGTGCTGCATAAGTAGCAAAAAAATAAGGATTTACTACAAAAGTGTTCAATTGAAGAAAACAAATCAAACGTATAAAATAAACCACATATTTATCGTGATTCGGGCGAGGCGAGAGCGAGTCGTCGTCGAGTTTATTGAACGACGTTGACGCGGGGTCCCGTTCGTTCGAACGTCATCGGAGGTTTCGCGAGAGTGTACATTTCGCCTTTTTTTATCTTTTTTTTTACCGTGTGTCCCTCATGACTTTCGGGTACAGTGATTTGGTGGAGCGAGAGAGAAGAGCGTGTGCGTAGTGATTTTAGTTAATTGTTTTTTCGACGATATAAAGTCGAATTCATCTGAGTGGAGAAGAAGACAGAAAGAGAAAGAAAGGCAGACACAGATAGGCCGGTCGATCAGTGCGTCGGAGAGTTCTTAGCCGTGAGAACCCTACGTTTTATCAAAGGAGTGCACGGCAGAAAGAGAGAGAAAGAGAGAGAGGAACAGAGAAAAGAGTATAGCGTCGAGGAAGAACATCGAGGGTAGCGCGGGTGGGCGGGGGCGGAAAACACTGCTCTGTGACAGGAAGGTGCGGATAGGAGCGAGCCGGCTCCGATATTGTAAAAAAGAAAAAATATATATATACATACAAGAACGATGGCGGGACAAACGATAAACGACAGGCTGTTGGCCGCGAGGCACAGTATTGCGGGCCAGGGCCTTGCAAAGTCCGTATGCAAAGCGACCACAGAGGAGATGATCGGACCAAAGAAAAAACATCTTGACTGTGAGTTTCCCTCAAAGCAAATTGTAAATTTTTTCTTCCTTATCTCCCCTCCCCTTCCATCTCCCTTTTAAATTTCAGCTACACGTTATAAAATAATTGACGAAAATCCACGTAACGAATAATAAAATATTAAATTCATTGACTTTTGGACTTTGGTGTCTAAATTACGTACACGAGCAAACGTGATTGTTGGAGTCGAAAAAAATATCGAAGGAAAATCGTCTCGACGTGATTTCGCGACTTTCGAGTCACTCTCGGAGAGAAAAAGACAGAAAGAGAGAGAGAGAGAAAGAGGGATGTTTGTGGGCGCCGGTTTCGAAAGAACCGGTTCTCTCTGCTCTCCAGGTGTATAACACACACACACACACGCACATATATATATACACACATATATATATATATATTTATATATAACGATGCACGTTCCGGCCAACGGCCAATCTTAGTTGCTCGTTTCGTGTCTCCTCTTTTTCCTTCTCTCTTTTCTCTCTCCCTCGCACATTCGTCCAGCTATTGACAATCTCTACGAGGGACAGCGAATCAGCGAGAATTTGTGTTATGTATGAATATATATCGGGTTATAACGTTACGTCCCTGCATTAAAAAATCTGGAATTACGTGCTCGTGTACAATAACGGCGGAAAATTAATATTGTCCGGTCGTGCTTAAGATCATTTATTTTTATCGGCATTCCTTAGAATTTTATCGTTAACAATAGTTACAATATTTGCAACATGAAGAATTACGATAAAAAATAATATAAAAATGATAATAATACAATAGTAATAATTGATAAGAAACAAATGTATAATGAAAATAACTAATACAGTCGCGCACTTATAACAAATGTCTCGAGCATATCATATGGCACAAGTAATTTGACTTTTTCGGGCATGTCGGGGTAATCTGGGTCGGGTCAATCTTATTGCTATTGTTATTCTTGTTATTTGGAACTCCGCCAACTTTCCTTTATATGTCAGGTTAAATATTCGCTAGGGATTGTCAAAAGTTTATGTTTCGTGATATTTCGACACATTTTCTCGTTGAATAAAAACAAAAAGGAATCCATGTTTTTTATTCTTTCAAAATTCGCAAAACAGGAAAAGAATGTACGTTCTTTTAGGGATTGTTGAAGTTTTTCCTCATTCCGAAGATTCATACTGTTTCGAATAAAATGTAGTGTTCAGAGATTATTGAAAATCGAATAGTTGAATTGACGAGAATATAAAAAGGTCTACTATAGGTATATTTGCCACGTTGTTGGGAGAGAATGAAAAAAAAAAAGAAAAGAAGAATGAGAAAAAAGGTCGTTAGTTGAGGTCAATCGGTTGCGACGTACGGTTCATCGAGCTCAACTCGTTCATTCTCTTCGCAGAAATTTTTATTTAACCAGAATAATAATAATAATCATAGCAATATAAACAAGACGAAAATTTCCAAAATGTTCTTTTTTTTCTATCTTTTTTGTTCGATCTTTCGGACAGACAGAAGTACTGAAAGGGCAAAAAACGATTTAAAATAGAACGTTCGCGTGGGAGAAAGAGAACGAAACAGGGAAGCCAAGTTAGTGCGTCGCTCGTGTCTCTATCGATTTTCCCAGCGTTCAAGTTAGAGAGCGGTAGATAGAGAAGGAGAGAAAGAGAGAAAGAGGCGCCACGAATACCCGCGCACTTGCTCTAATTTTCATACACCAAATACATGTATATTTATGTATATATTTGTACTACGTATATTCTTATGTACGTTTCTTTCTCCCCTTTCTTTCTCTTTCTCGCATGCACTTGGATATGCTTGCACATTTTTCTCGATCGACGATCTCTGATAAAATAAAAGATACAACAAAATTACACTACACAATTTCGTCATAGATTTCACTCGCTGGAATTATGTTTTTTTTTTTTTATCAATTAACGTCGCAACATCTGTTGATACGAAAATTTTATTACCCAATAACTCAACACATCGATATTTTGACGTCTCATTAATTGTCACAGAAATCAAAAAATCAGGGAGCATAATTTTGTTTAGAAAACAACATTGTTATTTGATTTCATATTTATTATTTTAATCTTACAACGAAAGTCAAAAACTACAAATTTTGTTACTGCTAGTTAGTTTTTTTTTTTAATTTTTAATTTTTTTTCTCCAAAACAAAATTGATATTCAATTTTATACAAGTACAGAATATTGGTTTTCAGGATTTTTACCGTACAGTTATAAAAAATTTTTGATCGATGAAAATTGAAAAAATGACACTGGGTTAAAATATCAGTTTGCCAAAGCACGAAGCTGCTGGAAAAATGAATTTACCGATTTGATAGAAAAATGTATCGTTTTTTTTTTTGACAAATTTTTTTTCGCCATGAAAAAATGAGGGATATTAGGACAACGTGACGATTGGTGTTGGTTCTGTATATCGATTTTTAAGGCGTTCGAGGTCGTCGCCATTGTCGTCAGGGCGAGAGGGTGAAACGTTCCAATTTCTCTCTCTCTCTCTCTCTCTCTCTCTCTCTCTCTCTCTCTCTCTCTTTCTCACTCTCTTGGAAATCACGTGATCACAATAATTTCATGATCACACAAAAAATAATGTCTCACGGCGGTTTACGGAGGTTTAATGACGATCGACGAGACGAAAGAGCGCGAGGGAAAGAGAAAAAACTCATTCACTCGTTGAGATATCGGGGTCAGGGCCGTCTGAGGTGACCACCGGAGACTTGGTTTCTCGTTTTTCTCCATCAGAAAACGCGTAATATCCATCGAGATGAAAAGAAAAAAATATATGTATACACACGTACCCGTAATGTTATTATAACTTCGTTAACGAGAGGAGAAAGTTTACGTATACTTATTACGATCGATTCGATCATTTAAGGTATTACTATCACAAAACGACTTCATTTAGGGTCCTTGCAAAATTTTGCATAAACGTTCTTGGCACCAAAACTAACAGTTTTCTCCTATGAAGGAAAATTTTCTGACGTTTAGAATTTGAGATATTTAATTTGCAATTTTTTATTTTCTCCATCTAAATGCGTGTAAATTAAAGACACATTTCGTTAAAAAGTTGTAAAAATCGAGTTGCAGAAAAAAATGTATTTAAGATTTTTGTTGCAGATAGCCAGAAAGGCCATGAGCCGAAATTTTTAAAGAAAAATCCTAAACACATTTTTTTGCAACTCATAAACGATACGCAATTTGAATTTACACGCGTTTAGATGGGAAAAGTTAAAAATTGGAAATTGAATATCTCAAATTCTTGACGTCAGCAAATTTTTCTTCATAGGAGAAAGTTGTTAGTTTTGGTGTCAAGAATATTCATACAAAATTATTAAAGAATCCTAAATAAAGTAACTTTGTGATAGTAATACGTTAAAAGCACTAGTCATCCGATTTTTTTCTACAAGCCAAAATAAAATAATAACCGAAAATTAAAAATATTACTATAAATATGAATTATTATAAAATATATTCATATTTATATTTATTTTTTTTTCTTCATTGGATGTTTTCCAAATTATGAACTGGATTTAACGAAATGGCAAATCATTTAGTTTTAACCCTGGACCTCGTACAATTTATTTTTCCTAACGTAAACCCTACAACGGGGTCGAAAACGACCCCAATCTTCTTTTTAGCATAAAATATTCCTCCTTCGCGATAATAAGGTTTAATTATACACCATTCTCTTCGTTTTTTCATAACGAAGAGAATGGTGTATGATAAAGTCGCATTTGGTCAACATGTGATGATGAAAACTCTATAAAACGAAGAAAACGTATCGAAAAATGCAAAAAAAAAGTTTTTTTTTTACTACAAAATTGGGGTCGTTTTCAACCCCATTGTGTAGGGGTCTAGGGTTAAATAAAAGACGCAAATTTTCTGTATTGCAAATCGTAATGAATTTTAATAATCGTTATTTTATCTCGATTCTACATTATTTAATTGTTTATTATATTAAACAAAAAAAAATGTATTTTCAACAACAGTATTATTAATCTAAATATAGAAGTTTTTAAATATATATTCGAGTACTCGTTCTCGGTTTTCTCATGCACGAAAGTGAACGCTGAACATAGAGCGCTTCGTTCTGCTCCTTGCAAACTCGAACACACATAAGTATCTCGCTGATACACATACAATTCCGTTTATGGTATTGAGAAGGGGCTCTCTCTCTCACGAGAAATTCCAGTAGTGTACTCGCGAAGGAATACCCACCGGAGATTTGCATCAAACCAATAATTACCATAATTGCAAAAAAAAAAACAACTAATTACCACAATACTATAAACCGGAAGCATTAAAAAAAGAAAATAATCACAATTGTTTTAATGATATTGAAGATAAAATAAAAAATATAAAAAAATATTATGCACCGAAATTTTCAGAAATACGCGATGAAGGATTTCCTCGTCGCAAAATGAATGTTTAAACAAGTGCCCAAGAGAGTCTCGAGAAAATAAATGTTGTGTTGGGTGAAAGAAAAATATCTGAGTGTTTTTCTCAAGCATCCTCGATAGCATTTTTCGTTCACTTCGAAAAGAACAAACCGTTTGAAAGTTTGAAATGTTCACTACATACAGGATATTTATTTAAAAGAAAAAAAACGATGTAATCTTTTTTCGAGTTATATTTCTTCTGTATGGGGCTTGAATATTTTATAAGGTGAGAGAGGGGGAAAATTCCAACGTGGACAAGAGGGTCGTACACCTCGTTAAACAGAGGTATTTATTTTAAATTCGTTTCGGCTACTCGTACGAAGAATCACCAATCAAATATACATTTATAAGTACATATATATAAGATGTACGTATTAAATGTCAAATATAAAATAAATTAATATTACGTAAAAAAGAAATTCTCAAATTAGTAAATCTGTAAAGGGAAGAAAGTTTGTCCATCCATCTGGACTGCTTATAACTCGATAATTACTGAACGGATTTCCAAATTTTTTTCATAGGCAGAGGGGAGAATGTAAAATTTAGGCTATTCAAAATTTCGATACACTGTTTATTACGTAGTCGCAAAAAGAAAAGAAAAGAGCAAATAAATATGCGTAAAAAAGAGGAAAAAATGTTCGTCGACTTAAAAAATTCTTAAAAAAATCAAATCGAATGGATGAGAGGCGACTGAAGATGCAAATATTGATATGAAAGTTTCAAATTTTTGTACAAAAATCCTCATACGAATTTTCTCATGTTGCTCGTTGAAAAATAATCGAACGTCTTTTCAGTTGAGGTTGTACTTGCGATTCGAAAACTTTGCATTTGCAGACGAATGTTGAGATGGTAAAAAAACAGATAAGAAGAACAAGCATTTTTGCTGCGTACCAACATGCAAAATTCAATACGATCATCCTTCCACTCTCAATTTTAATAGCGAAATAATGAATTCGTGTATTTTCTCGCAACGTAGCACTCTCTCCTCGTATCTTTTCACTGTTACGCGTCTCGTTCGTCTAGAGAGTTTGCACTTACTAGACAGCAGGAGAGTAGATTGTTTCGTTTTTTTTTCTTTACACACACAAATCAACGAATCTCGCGTCTTAGTACGAATACTCGCCGAGAGACTGCGCCACTGCGATCAGCACGTGGTCGCGAGCCTCTGACGTTTATGGGCTCTCCCGTGTCTCGCAGTAAAACGTTAGTGTGCGTTTTTCTATTGAAATATATTCACAAAAATTTTCAGTTTTTCAGTATTATCGATTAAGCACATCAGTAATAATAGACCAAATTTTGAAACATTATTCAGACAATTTGAGTGGATAATTAAATAGTAAAATTGAACTTTTGGATCGACGAACTTCGCGGAATTTTTTTTTTTAGCAGATTTGAAACTACTGGAAGGCTCGTCAAAGTTAGAGACTGAAAAGTGATAATAAAGTTGTTTTTTAAACGTGTTGATGAAATTTTGAAGAAAAGAATAAATAAAAATTCTTTACGTGACTGAATATGTCATATGCATGAAATATTGATATAAGCGAGAACGGAAAGTTAGGGCGGATATGAGCCGGCGTCCGTTATCTCGTATCGGTACCAGACGATTCTATTTTTTTTTTTATTATTTTTTTTTATTGGCGCTACTTTTGGTATTATTATTATTTTTACATAAAAAAAACTGGTGATTAAATCTCGAAACCGACAAGTTTTCTCTCACGTTTTTCTTCGCAAAGCCAAAGGTCTTTCTCGTGATTCAACTTCGAGTATTTTTTTTTTATCAGTCCTCGCGAAGCGCATGATCTTCCTCACGACTTTTACTTTGTATAGAAAACGATTCAGGCAACTGGCGTTGCATAAACATAAAATTCAACAAAATTAATAAAAAAACATAAATGAAATTCACAAATTGTTGAGTAAATTTGCAAATTTTATGAAAATTGAATTCATTTTTGAATAACAAAATAAAACAATAAAAAATCTAATGAAATCCTGAAATTTGTCACAAAATATGGTATGTGATTAAAAAAAAAAAATATATATATAATTATTGAATTTTGAAAATCGTTGAAAGAAAATTTTTGTCAAATTGTAAAATAATTTTTTTCTGTTTATGGGTATCAATTTTTTTTTGCTCATCTGACGGTTTTGAAAGCTATCGAATTGTTTAGCAGTCAGAGGCGATGAAATTTGCTATACAATACAAAATCTGTCTCGTCATTCGGCTAAAAAAAAATAATAATAATAATACGATGACAAGCGGCGGATACGCTGCTCTGATTTCCGTATAATAAATTCGATATCGCCTCTCGTATAACGCACGTCTGGCGAAGTACGGAAAAAGCACCAAAGTACTCGAATATGTTGTAGGCCGGCTTCTATCAAAAGTCTCGGTCGAGTTTGCCAAAACATACACGATATCGCGCACACGCCCCCTCGTGCCACGTTCATAAAACATTCCTTATGATAAAGTATTTTTTTACACGCCCTCAATCGAGTATAACATTTTTCTTGTATAATCAGATTTTTGTTTTGTTTTTTATTGATTTGTAGATTCGATTAATTATTTATTTTGATTAATTCGTAGATTTGATCGATTTTTTACTTTGATTAATCTGTAGATTTGATCGATTTTTTGTATTTTGATTAATCTGTCAATTGAATTGATTTGTTATTTTTATTAATCTGTAGATTTGATCGATTTTTTAGTTAACTTGAGATTTAATCTCAAGTACCTTGACAATTTAATTTTTTCATTTCTTTCTACCTTGTGAAATATTGAAATAATAATAATAATAATAATAATAATAATAATAATAATAATAATAATAATAATAATAATAATAATAATAATAATAATAATAATAATAATAATAATAATAATAATAATAATAATAATTGATTTTAATCCCCATAATTATGGAAATTAAAATTGCATATTTTTCATTGGATTCTCTCGAGCCAAATTACGTAGATTTCTTTACTGGCTTGATGTATGTTTTTTTGAACGACTGTGTAACAACGATTAATTCGTAGCACGCGCACACACCCCTCCGATTATTTTGTGTCAGCACTTTTGCGATTATCGTAACAAGGCACGCGTTATAAATGAAAAAAAAAAAGAAGAGAATACGATTCTAAACATATTGACAAAACTGAAGCAATACGTCCCGAAAATCAAAGCGTATAAGAGAAAAAGAGACAAAGCAGTTTCGATAAATTTATGGGCTTCTGGAATTTGTCTGTAAATATTGACGACTTGATAAAAATAAATATATATAAATCATTTCAGAATAGAATTAGAAATTCCGATTAAGTTATTCTGCATGAAAACTCATAAATAAAAATAATAATAACACTAAAAATTGATTTAATTAAAAAATTAATAATTATAATAATAATAAAATACACGAAGAAAAATGTTTCGAAATATTAGCAAGAAATTCCGACAAAAGGAACTTTTATTTTGTAATGAGACTTTTTACAGTGCTGTTTCCGAATTTTTACTGTACCGTATTACAAAAATTCATAGGCTTATTTCAAATACTGCGATACTGATTGGAATTTTTAATTTGTTTTTCGATAAATTAGCCCAGTAAAGTCTTTCGTACCTAATTTGTTGTGCAGTGCCACGGTAATTTCTGTGATATTTTTTTTTTCTCCGTTTACTTTTGTAAGATAAACATTTTTCAAATTGTGTAACTCATTCATTATGAGATTCCATGTGAGAATAAATCTCTCGTTGGTCGTCGAAAACTCACACGACACGCTTTACACGATATAAAACGTGTTTTAAAACACACAACAGTCTCTCTTTATTGTGAGAGAGGTTAGAGAGTATTGGGACTGCTTACGTGTATGCTGAAAGATTTTCTCGTCTGGATGAGGCTGGTTATATGCTTTGGCTTTATATACAGAAAAGAGCCTTGAATATATACATATACGTGCGCGTATGAAACGTGTATATAACACAATAGGTGAACGACTCACCGATAATGCAGTTGTCGCGCGAGGTGAACTGGCGCGTGTTGGATTGTTTTTCCCTCAATAGAAAAGAGGTCCACGGCCCTGAAACAATAAAAAACGAAAAAAAGAAAAAAAAAATGTTTTCTCGATTTCTTGAAATTTATTTTTTATTTCGTCGATTGGGGATATTGATTAGTAATAAAATAGAATGCAGCTATTTTATTTTTACGATTGTTCAATTGCTTCATCATCAAAATGAAATATTTTTCTCATTATTTATGACTAATTAATTACTGCGAAATGGCAATTAAATAATCATCCATTTTAATCATCATCGTTAATCAATTAATGTATTATACTAAATAAAATAAAAAAAAAATCATTGAAAACAATTCATGAATTGATCGTATTCTCGAGTGAATAGAGACGAAAAAGAGTGCCAAATTTTTAGTCGGTGAAATGCGAGTAACGGTGCATCGGTCAACTTAAATAAAAATAAACATAAAAAAGAGAGAGAGAAAGAAAACAAAGTCAGTTCTATTAATGCTCGTGTTGCTCTTGGGTGTTTCGGCACACATGTTATAATTGGAACAGGAAGGCTGGCAAGGTCGATTGTACTCTTTCTCTCTCTCCCTCTCTCTCACACACACACACACACACTCGGATTTGACTCTGTCGATTTTGCTGCGCTCTTGGTCGGGCTTTGCGCGACCACTCGAGACACGAGTGCAGATAGAATCCTCTATCGCCATTCTCGACGTCACTTTGCATCGTGGACTAACGTCGGAAACGATATGCAATTTATATATTGAAACGTTTTGGGAATTGAATAGTGATTCAATATTCAAATATCGAAACTTAGGATTTTTTAGATCCTCTTCTCTCTCTCTCTCTCTTCCCCTCCCCCCTCTCTCCCCCCCTCTCTCTCACTCTCTCTCTCTCTCTGTCTCTCTCTCTCTCTCTCGAAAGAGAGGTTATCGTGCAGATTCGTGCACTGACCGGCGGGCGGCGGGTTTTGCCTGGAGTGGGAATCACCTTTAGATTTTCCCGTCTTGTATCCGAGGGAGTTTAACTCGACTCAAGATTCAAAACGAATTCTCTCGATTGGATAATTAAGGAAAAACGAGCGATTGTGCGCTCAAGAGCACCAATCGTGACACAATTAGATGGAAAAGCCAGATTGTGTCATCGTACTTTTATTGTACGATAGGTGCACCCCCAGAAAATTTTGGGTTTTCTCACCGACCGTAAATCGGAGGATGCTCCAAATTGCTTGTGATTGATACATTTTTGGTAGGAATAAGGAGAAGGAGATTGGAAAGGGTGGGAGCCTTATAGGCGTACGGGAGGTGCGTCGCTTACGCGAGAGCGTGCCGACCGTAGCCCTCTAGCAGATTTCTGTCACACCAGAAATCGTGCCAGGGGATACAACTGTTGTCCCGTTACAATATACAACAAAATTATACAATATACAATAAAATTATCATTATTATAATCGTTATTCTATAAAATGAAATATTCGATAAAGTTAAACATTCCGAGTATTAAAATACAATTAAAAAATTATGGAAAATATTATTGTAAAATAAATAAAAACGTCGATAAAAATGTTGCGATAAATTGATTTTTGTTCGAAGCTATTTTGATAAATGGATTCATTTAAGGGCTCAACAGAATTTATACAAATTACGGGATCATTGAATCGTACTTGATTGTTTAAATTTTTTTTTTACTCCCTGATCTCCCGACTACGATTAGTTACGGGGCTCGATAAGCACCAAGGGTTTTAAGTATATTGATAGAGAGAGAGAAAGAGAGAAAGAGAGAGAGGAGGAGAACGATCTCCCGGTACTCTGAACGCTCGTACATAATATAACGTAAGCCGGAGATCGACCATCACCCTCGAGAGTCTCTTCATCAGGATAGATCGGTATGGAGATAACGAGACCGAATTATAATATCTCTCTCTCTCTCTCTCTCTCTCAATCGTTCGTTCTTCCGTAGTGTACGAGTTTGTTGTTCCCTGCGTTTTTTAATACCGTCTTTTTAAAAATACTTTGTTTATTTTTGTCAACTTTAGCATTTTTTTCAGTCGCGGAATTCAATTTTTTCATTTTTATTTAATTAAGGGACCAAAAAATGACTGTGACGGGCTAAAAAATTGTCATTTTTTGGGATTTTTTTTTACCCAGGTTTAAATTATTATTTAAAGTTCGCGTAAAGGATACTTTATTCAGTATATATTCAACTATTTCAATACCAATTTTTATTGAAAAATATTAAAAATTTACAACGTTACGAGCTTCCATGTGATGATACAAAAAAAAATGCTCTTCACCGTTCCAAGGAATCAGAAATAAAAAAATTTCAATATCTATATGAATGTAGCTATGATTGTACGTGGCCGTATTTTTTTTCTCATAAAATGGCGGCGGTTTGAAAGTTTTTTTTTTCATCATTTTTTCAATTATTTGACTTTTGGATTATTTGAAAACGTGTTCACATTTTTTGTTGCTTTTATCTTAACACAAAATAAGATGTTAACTTGAATATTGATACTTACTTTTGACTTAAAAATTTTGTTTACATAATTTTTATCATGTATACCGCAAGAAAGCGCAAAAAAAATAATATAGAATTTTTTAACAAGTTCTAGTGGCGTTTTCCCCCTTAAGTATTTCGTATGTTTCATTTAAGGTAATATGACTGCTTCACACTAGTCAAATGAGTGCTAAATTTTCAAAATACTTTTATGCAAAGTTCAATGCACTAATTAAATTAATTGAAGGTTGATGTATATTACAGCGTGTCTTATTAACCTAAAACAAATTTAATAACGATGAATTTGCGAAATCATCGACCAATAACTGCAAAATTTCATGATGTCATATTTTCATCGAGATTTTTCAATGAATAATCCGTATTTTTCAACCGATTTTAATGCACCACTTCTTATTTTGTTCCTCAAGAGATCCTCTACGAATTCACCGCGTAGATTTTTTTCTAAACTTGTTAATATGAAAATTATAGCAATTGGTTTATGAACATTTTTTTTAGCCAATTAAATAATTGGCTGCAACAGTAAAACGACGAAATTAAGAAAAAAATCCACACGGTGAATTCCTAGAGGATCTCTTGGGGAACAAAATAACACGTGGTGCATTAAAATCCGGTGAAAAATACGGATTATTGTTTGAAAAATCTCGATGAAAAGATGATGTCATGGAATTTTGCATTTATCGGTTGAAGGTTTTGCAAATCTATTGTTATTAATATTTATTTTGTTATTAATATTTATTGTTATTAATACAAATAAACCATCAATTCATTGAAGGGGGCACATTCGAGTAGACGGCGGAAAAAATAGGCGAACTTTGGGAATTATTATCTCAATAACTATTTGTCCAATTTCATCCAAGTTTGTTTTATTCGAAAGTATAAATATTGAGGGATATTGACAAATTTTTTTTATAAATATATAATAACTGGGAGCGCTGATATCGTGGCCGGCATAAAACATGTCACGGTCTGCGGTCCCCATGATTGCATGCAGTCGTCGATTCATCTGAAACAAAAATTTCGAAAAGATTCTTAAAATATAATGCATAAAAGCTCTTCGGATCGTAGAATTTTTTTAAAAAAAATTTTTTTTTCACAAAATGATGCCTGATTGAAAATCGGAAACTGAGGTTGAAAAATTAATGTAAATTTCAAACAGGCGCCATTTTGTGAAAACATTTTTTTTTTTTTTTCAAAAAATCCTATTGTGCGAAGGGCTTTATATATTACATTTTAAGAATCTTTACGAAATTTTTGTTTCAGATCAATCGACTGCGTGCAATCATGGGGACCGCAGACCGTGACATGTTTTATGCCGGCCACGATATCAGCGCTCCCAGTTATTATATATTTATAAAAAAAATTTGTCAATATCCCTCAATATTTATACTTTCGAATAAAACAAACTTGGATGAAATCGGACAAATAGTTCTTGAGATAATAATTCCCAAAATTCACCTATTTTTTTCGCCGCCTACTCGGATATGCTCCCTTAATTAATACATTAAACTTTACATAAACGTAATTGGAAAATTTAGCACTCATTTTACTAGCCTGCATCAGCTATTTTACCTTAAGGTAGTTTCTCCACAGGATCGTTGAATTAAGGATGTGAAAGCGGGTCGTACTAGTCAATAGACAGTCTTTCACTATAGTTTTGAAAATGAGCTACCACGAGTGACCATATACAGCACAATGTCATTCCACAATGTAATGATAATTTTTTAAATAATTAAAAATATTTCTGTCAATTTCGCTACGGAAGGTACAGCATTCTGAGTTGTTAACGTAACTCGGTGGTACATAGCGAAAAGATTACTGTCAACAACGTCGCTCGCACATAGTACATAGACAGCTGGGTTTCGAGGTAAACATAACCCCCAAAAACATCAGCTCCTTGACAGTAAGAATAGGTTATTTACATATGTATAGATCTATATGTTGTGTTAAAATCATGAAGTGTCGTGACAATTTGTGGTCTTCAACTCGATATTTCTAATTCGAGTATTCGTTGACTCCCTTTTTTTAATATACCATCAGAATCCGCGATATTTAATGAATATGATTGACGTTTTTTGTTTAAAGCATCTGATACCGAAATATATTAACTTTTTAGTTGTAGTAGCCAAAAAGTTATTGTTGCCATATGCGATGTGTAAAATTCTCTATTATTCAATTAATAATATGTCGATCAGATGGTCGTTAAGGTGCTTTGAAATTTCACAGACATCAAGTATCAAGCTTGGACTACAACATATAAAAAAATCAGAACTTTATCTGAAATCAAGCCTAGCGCTCATACATCCTTAAAAAATGGTTGAAATTTGATATACGTGTTATTTAATACGTTATTCAAAAATCTGTGCAATTTTAACAAGTTTTACCATCCCGAACCCGAGATATTTATAACACGTAACATATGGGCCATGCATGGGCAAACAGTACGTTATTAATTCTACCGTCAGAACCAAAATTAAGAAACTGATGAAAAACGAGGAGGAGCAAGAGCAGGATGTGACGAATATTATGAAAAAAAAATCAAGATGATTTACCATTTAGTTTGAAAGATATAACCTTGAGAAGTACTACGATTTTGGCCTTATACGACATATTCTACAAACAAACGAGCGCGAGCGCGAGAGATGTAACCTTTTTTGTCTATTGGGGCATAGCCCGGACAGTTCCGGCAAAAAGTTTACTCGCAATGTCAGATCAAAAACACTCATAGAATAAATTTTACGACAGCAGATGATATCTGTCGTATTATCTATTGCAACTGAATCAATATTGTGTGCTTTTTAAATTTATTTACTACGAATTATCAACCCTTTACACACATATGTAACGTACATGCGGTATGTAACTTTTGGTTGAGGTTGTCGCAGGGGAATTACCTTAATCAAGTATTTCGAACGTAATTTATTACGATTGGCGAATAAAAACATTTTGGAAATAATGTAACAAAGATTTTTCTTTCTTGAGCTTTTGTGAAAATAAGGTTCACTTTTTTATTTTTATATTCGCCCAGACTCGGTAAAACTCATAATGAAAGCCTGCTTTTCCGGGGCCCAACGCATCCTCGACGCGTTTCATTTATGGTTTGCGTTTGTTTGAACAAATTTGATTATTTTTGTGAAATAAATACCTGACGTCATTCCGTGACGAGGAAAGTCAGAAGAAAATGAGAAAAAAGCGTGGGATTGGTGCCTAACCCTACATGTACTTTATTCCGTACATGTAAACATATATGTTGTATAATATAAAAGTCACTCGATCAATACTTAAAGGCGATAGAGTTGGCTAGCAATGGCAATTTCTCGCAAGCGACCTTTTTTTATTAACTGATGTAGCGACGAGGAAATGTACTTTCGCAATTTGTATATTATTATTATTATTATTTTTTTTTATAAATAATCAATTCGTGAATACTTTTTTTGTTACAATGTTTTTTCTATCTTATGTTTTTATTTCGGTCTTTTTGTTGAAAAAAAAAAGAAACATTTCAAAGATAAGCTAAGTTTAAATATGAGCTAATCAATGAAAAGTAATTAGGACAATCGATGTATGAGTAATTTTAAGCTGATTGGGTTTTTTCTCACTCTACAGTGGTGTATTTTTACTCGGAGGGAAGGCGTGTAAATTTTTCGATGGAGGAAAGAAAAAGGTCAGGTAGTTTGGGAATCATCGACGAAGAATCTGTTCTCGATAAAACTTCCGCTCGTACACATATTTCATTTAGAATTTTATCGAAAAATAATGAAAGACTTTTAACAGCAAAAATAGATCGCAAAGTTGTTGAAAGTTTGCAAAAAGTTATTTTTTTAAATTATTAATTGCTATTACTTGTTGAATTCATTTTTATTTCTCATGTTTTTATAACACTCGAATATCAATGTGTCGTTTGCATTTCGTTGATTTTTCAGTGCCTTACAAATCTTTATTTTTTTTATTTTTTTTTTTTATCGCAAAAACTTACGTCATTCGCATATTTTGAAAATACTTATTCCGTTAAAGAAATTTGCATCACCGCGAAATACTGACCGAACTGAGTCATCGTTTCACGTTTGTTTTAACACGAGAGCCACGTGCGTGTTTTTACAGGAGAACAAACCAGATGGTGCGGTGCATGAAATAATTTGTCGACGATAAATGTATTGAGGTTAAATAAAATTTTTGCGAAAGTGCAATTCATAAAACGAGTTTAATATAACGGATAACTAGCTAAATCATTTTCGATTATTTTCCAATTTATTTATTTTTTTCAAGTTGAACTTGTTTTATTTCGAACGTCGGATAACAAAAAAAATTACGAAACAATTGAAATAAAATTATTTTGAATAATTTTCTAATTTTTCTTTCTAGTAAAACTCTTATCTTTCTAATTTTTCTTTCTAGTAAAACTCTTATCTTTATTTTTAACGTGACTAAGAAAAAAAACACAAATAATGGAATGCTGAAAAAATCTCTCAAAAATAAATAACATGTAATTGATTTTTTATCATTTTTTATTACTAACGCGATAATTTTTTCATTGCGTCAAAAAAATGGCAGAAGAAAAAGATCGTGGCAGACGAGAAACGTGTATTTTTCGTTTGTGTTATCACGTGCTCACTTGGGAAGTGCGATATGAATCATTTCTCTTTTCCTCTCTCTCTCTCTCCCTCCCTCCCTCTGTTTTGACGATGCAACGTGCAGGCAAGTAGGAATCGCGAGAGCAGACGAGAGCCATCTACATAGTACAATCGGTTGACGTCCGTGTCGCCACGTATTCGAGCTTTTCTCCCTACCAATTTTTTTTTTCTGCGTGCGCAGATTTTTGTATCGTGGAACGTACGATAACCCGCGATAAATCCTTTTCAACGAGAGAGAGAGAGAGAGGGAGGCTGGGAAGAGAATGGGATGAGAAAATGAGCAGGACCAATCACGAATAAAAAGAGAGCTTGTAAATTCGTTCCAACTCGATCGGCGCTTTCGGGACAAGGCCATGTGCCAGAAAGCTTTGACTTTTCTTCTTTTTCTTCTTCTTCATCGATTCTCTTCGTCTCGGCACACGCCGTCTGTCTCTCACTGATCACCGGCTATCTCAGAGGTCACTGCTGACAGATCACATTTCTTTTTCTTTCTCGATTTGCCAAGTAAAAAAAAAACAACAGGACTAGAATCAATTTCAGAAAGTGTTTTGCGTCAAATTCACGGAAGTGGATCTTTATGGACACGGCGATTTCTAGGCCTGATTGACTCATTAATTAGCTTGTAAAAAAAAATTTTATCTATGCGAGAATAATAAAAAAAGTTATGAATGTATAAAATTTACATTCTTCACGTTCGAAATATTCGTCACGTTCGAAATTTCGTAGCAATAAAAAATTATCTGGATTTCCTTTCCTACATTATGCCTCATGCATTGTTCAATGTAATCCAAAATTCAATGCAATCATTAAAGTATAATTTTTTTTTTTAATTCAACGTCATAATTAATTATTTGTTTACGTAGTTGGTAAAGAAACATTAAATTATAGCAGAAAATTGATGAAAATAAAAATTCTGGCACGTGCCATAGAACTCGTACCTCGATCCCCGGAATTCCGGGTCACTTTTTGTGTACCTCTCGTCGAGATGTTCTCTCGGGTGATCGAGAGGTCAGTATTCGTCAAATTTACGGGAATAGAACGAGTGAGACGAGACTCAAATTAGATTCGATGATCGATCCACGCGAATCAACAAGGGGAAAGGAAAAGATGGAGAAAGAAAGAGAGAGGTGGAGATGGATAAAAGGGCCAAGGGGTTTCCTATCGAATCAGACGGGGTTAAACGATGTTATTGACGAACGGATTGCAAGCGATTCTCCCATTCTCCATTATTCTCTCTTTTATCATTGTAACCGTATCGACCTACGTAATATCTGTCTTCAAACACGTCTCTCTCATTTCACGTTGTCACACTTTTAATATCCATTTATAATGTCATTTTTCGTTCAATTTGATTTATCAAGTAAAAAGTTAACGCCTTACATACGTCCAGCAGCGCCTAAAACACGCTAAAAGAAAAACTGTTTTTAGAAGAGATAGCAATAGAAATTAATAAAAATAATTTTTACACATTGTTTATTAGTATTTAAACTTTATAAAAAAAATTATTTCATTTTTTTTGTTCAAAAATTACAACATAAAAAATCACGTTTCCCGAAGCACTATGAAAAAAAAGTTACTCCACGGTTTGCATCATTTCTTCTTGAAATGCTGATGGATTTGCAAAATGTAAAAAAATTCTTGTAAATAAAGTTGTAGTTATAGTCTGTCGAGCCGGATTTTTGAAATTCGAAAAATTTTGGCAATTTACGGCAGTTTAAAAAAAAGTGTGCATTTTGTGTCATAAATGTTACACTTTAATTATGTTTATAAAATTATTTAATCACAACATCAAAAATCCGACTCGACAGACTATAGAGAAAACAATTTTGAATATTTAAAAAAAATAAGCATCAAAAAATATTAAAAACTGTATGAGTTATCATGCAGATCGTGCCAGAAAAAGTAGTTTTGAGAAAAATGCATTTAAAGTTTCAAGTGCGTTTCGCTCGAGACATCTACCTGCGCGCATCAGACTCTCGTTGGGCAGTCACGTTTTCTATAATAACTTTCGATCTATGGGGAATTTGTACAATCGACTTACACAGAAATACGCCTAAAACTATAGAGAATAATAATCTGTAAAAAAAAATCGATTTTTTGAAAATTCTGGACGTATGTAAGGCCTTAACATAAGTCTCTATTTGTTCTTTTTGTCGTTCGAACAATTTTTTTTTGCGTATATTCAAGAAAAAAAAAACAATCAGTATTTTATATTTTTATAGAGAACTTTTTAGATTTTTTAAATTTGTAATTAATAGAGTTAAATATTGATACATAATAATAATGCATGTAAATAATTTAATTTAAAAAAATTATTAATTTAACTACAAATTACAAAATTCGATAAAAAAAATTTCTTTCCCCTCGAACTTGTTGCCCAAATTTTGTATCACTTTTCGAGCATTTTAGTAAAACAAATGAAATGAACAAAAAATAACAACGTAATGTGTAATTGAAAGGTTCTTGTCTCGTTTAATCACTTTTATCATTCTTGAAGAAAGATTCCGGGGATCCGGTCATTGATGAGTTATCGCATTTAAAGAGAAGATGTTCGTATTTACAAAAAAATGACAACAATGACCCCAACATCGATTAGAGCTGGCCTCTCTTTTACACTGTTTCCGATTGTAAACAAAACAAGCAAGAAGTGCTTTTTTTTTATTTGTCGTATTTATCAGTCTTGCGAAATCAATCGTACCACCGTTTTTCTCTAATGAGTCGTTCGAGATAATTGAGAGGGAACTTGCGAGACTAATTATCAAAGTCTGAGTCTTCCAACTTTTTTTACAATATAGAAATACGTTTTTTTTTTTAGTAATAACTTTCGTCATTCGTCGTTTTGTAAACAACGAAATGAATGAATAATAAAAATATATTGTTGACAGTAATGGGTGCGAGGTCGATGTATGGCTCGGCGATCGCCCAAATTAAACAGCTTCGGGCGAGGCCAATACTTGGTTGGGTGGCCGCTTAGCCATCCACCGGCTCGCACATCGATCGCTGAGCGGGAAACCGTTTTTCTCAGTTTCTGATAGTGCTAACCAACTGGAATTCTATAAGAAAATGGCTGTCTGTATCGGCCAGGTTTTCCACAGTTTCCCTTGGCCCTTGTGCAAATGCGATACAGTAGTGCATTAGAAAAACATTTTTCAAACTAAATACGATTTTGTTGGATGATAATTGGAGGATCCAACAATTTTTTTTTGAATCGCAAATGATTTAGTTTATTCAATGAAATCCTGAAAATTTCTTGTAGATGATTCAACTAAATCACCCAGAGCCAAATGATTTTGTTTGAACAACTGGTACCATTTATTTGCTTACGCATACTTTTTATTTGCTTCAATGAAATATTTGTTTAAGGGGCACCACTAGTGTGACACTTTCAAAAATCGATTTTTTTTTCATTCTTCGATAGTCTATACCTTCAAGAATAACATACTAAAATTTCAAGTGCGGATCTCAAATAGTTTTTGAACTACAGCCTTCTAAATGGCAGCTGCTCTAACAATGAAATCAATATTTTTATATTTTAACGCGTTTTTTTCAAAACGACATTTTTCAAATTTGTTGCAATTCTAACTCGAATACAAATCATCCGATCGACTTAAATCTTGTTTTAGCGTATTTACTATTTGTTTCTTCATACAATGACCCTCCAGTTTTTCGATTGGATAAAAAATGTCAATTTGCCATGCAAAAAACCAGATTTTTAAACGTAATTTGGAACTTTTTTTTTCAAAACTCCGCCATTTTGTTGGATTTTTATTTTTTTTCACAATCCTGCGTCATTGTACAGGCAATACCTTCTAGTTTAACGAACTTTTTTTATTTTTTTATTTCAAGCACTCTGAAGGCCGCAATCACTGCAGCAGTGGGAGAACTTTTTTTTTGGAGACTCGGGAGCCGGCGCATAAGTCGCTGAAAATTGAATATTTTCATACAAAAAATTACTGTATATACATAATTTATACACAAATATATCCTCGAAATTTCAAAACATTCGATGCAACACTTTTCTTTCAATAAATTCCCGAAAATCACCTTTTTTTTTGGGGCAGTCGCACTAGTGGTGCACCTTAACGGGTTATATCTAGTTATACTGGGGGAAAGTTAAGGGATTTTCATGATTTTTTTAGCCATGTTAACATCATTTTATTAAAATATACTGTGCGGTATCAATTACTACATATTTTGAGGTATTTATATACATTTTTTTATGAAAGCATTTTCACTACTGGAGGAAATAGGGCCGTTGTCCTAAAACACCTTTTTTTTGAACATCACTCACGGTGGGCATGATATCTCTGGAATGGCTCATTTGAAATGAAAAAACCAAAAAGATTTCGTTAGTATAATACTATACGTTCTTCGTGAATGAAGGGTTTAGCGAAATTTTGATTTTTAAAAGAAATGTCGATTTTTCCGAAAAGTTCGATTTTTGAGGTTTTAAAAATAAGGTTTTTTGACCCAAAAAATATAAATTTTGGTCCAAACGAAAATTCCTTCGTTCGCGAAGAAGCCATTATAATTATAAACAAGCTCGTGAAGGATTCAAATCGATCGGTTAAATTGCTTTCGAGAAATCGTGCTCACAAGCAACAGCACTTTTAAAAAAAAACATGAACCCGAGATAATCGTGTTTAAAGTCGTCGATCACTGCGCTTGGAGACTCGCACTCTCAGGTAGCGCACGTAAATATATTCGTTCTAGTGCTCAGATCCTTATAATATTTTGGGAAAACGTTCTTAAGATGATGTACTTCGAGAAAAGGCAAAAAAAAAAAATAAAAAATAAAATTTTTCAACCTAAACAACTAGATATAACCCCTTAAATGTCAATTATCAAATTGACTAAACGATATTCGTTAGGATGAATAAATGAATCAGTTTATTTGAATGATATTTTGTTGCATTAATATTAATTTGTTTGACTGCGCCGAAGTTTTGTTGGCTTGGCCAATAACTTGTTTTAGCATTCACAAATTATTTTGTCTTATTTCTAAAATATTTTGTAACTCGTATTGAACTAAATATTTTGGTTGAAAGAAACGAAATTTGTTTCGGCCAACAAATATTTTTTTCTCAGTGTTCGAAGTTTTAAAGTTCGAAGGAACATTAAAAATGAACAAATAATGCAAATATATTTACAAATTTTATCCATAAATAACTTCGCTTTTTTTTATATTAAAACTCAATTACTTATATCTGTTGTTCAATTGTAGTGGTATGTTCGTTGAAATAATGATTTTTCGATATGATTGCAGATTTAATACATTGCACGAACGAGCCCAACGTTTCGATACCACAACTTGCAAATCTCCTGATCGAGAGATCGCAAAACACAAATTGGACAGTCGTATTTAAGGCTCTAATTACCGTACACCACATGCTCTGCTATGGAAACGAGGTAAAACATTAATTATTTAAATTAAAATAAATTAAACGAAATAAAATGATACATTAATCATTATCGATTTGTTTTCTTATTTCGTAATTTTTATTTATTCTTGAACTTTTCTTTTTACAGAGGTTTACGCAGTACCTTGCGTCGAGCAACAGCACGTTTCAGCTCAGCAATTTTCTGGACAAAAGTGGCGTGCAAGGTGAATTATTTCAGAGAAAACAAAACACTCGAAAATTTCCCTCGAGAGCTTCAGAAGAAAAATAATACAAGAAAAGCAAATGCACAGTAAAAAAAAAAAGAAAATTTCGTATGAATTCACTTAAAAGTTTATGATAAAAAAAAATGCGAACTCTACTATTTATTTGATTTGTTGCGAAAATTCAATTACGATTGAATAGCTATTTTTTCGGGATGCAAAAATTTATAAACATTTTTTGTTTTACTGTGTCGCATGTAACATCTCATTGTACATAAATTCAGAACGATTAATGACTAACAATATTGTCTGAAACTAACAGCATTTATAGCAAGAAAATGAAAATTGTAAATAAACATTTTCCTATTTGTTATTCTTGAGTATTTAAAAAAATTATCATCATAATAATAATAATAATTATTTTTTTTTTAATTATCGCCCGAACTGTCTGATAAACTAACACGATATTTGCATTTTCTCTTTCCTCCTCGCATACGAATATCCGTAAACGCTTTTGGAAACAGCCGGAGCTCGGGTGGGTAAGTAAACAGCGCTTACAGTAATATTTAACAACAAAATAATGCATAAAGTAACGAAAAAAAAGATCGTAAAAAAATAATGGTGAAGGTTGAGAAAAATGAAGAAAAGGTGGAATTTTTAAATTTGCAATTTGAATTTATAAATAAAAATGTAAATCAAACAAAAATTGAGTGAATTTTAATTGTGTAAATAATCAACGCTATTTTTTTTGTAACTTGGGTCTATCAAATCATTTGAAAAATTGAAATTCATCGAGTGCTGTTGCTTTTTGTTAATATTTTTATCGTATTTGTTTTTTTAGGGTACGATATGTCGCCGTTTATCAGGCGATACGCCAAATATCTTAACGAGAAAGCAATGTCCTATAGAAGTGTGGCCTTCGATTTCTGCAAAGTCAAACGAGGGTACGTAATGCGATAATTTATTTGCATTTGATCGAATTTTCACGAATTCTTAAATTCATTTTGAATGAATTCGTAAGCACTATCGAGTTAGGGACGAATGAATTGCTTTTGTTTTTTTTTCTTCTGTTGTTTCATTGGTTGTTTTTTCATTAAGTAAAACAACTTGATCGTTATAAATTTTATCCAGGAAGGAAGATGGCACGCTGCGCACAATGAACGTCGAGAAACTTCTAAAGACTCTGCCGGTTCTCCAGGCACAGTTGGACTCACTTCTTGAATTCGATTGTACGGCCAATGATCTCACCAATGGTGTTATCAGTATGGCTTTTATGCTTCTCTTCCGAGATCTTATAAGGCTCTTCGCTTGCTACAACGATGGAATCATTAATCTACTAGGTTCATATTGTTTATTCAAATATTTTTATTCTATACGATTAAGAGAGCACGCACACTTAGCAAGCTCGAAAAAGAACAATTTTTTTTATGTTCACATCCTGTCAAAATTATGCTCAAGAATTTAATATCAAAAATCTTCTTTCTTCAATGAAAAAAGCTGTAAATATTTCAATTATTGGAACTCGTTAATAGTATTCTAAACATTTTTTACAATTTTGTTAATTTCAATAATTCGCCCTGAGAATTGAGTCGGAAATAAAAATTTCACTCAATTTTTTCGAAACATCGCTGTTTGCTAATAATTTTTGTGTTTTTTGTTGCTCCTAAATAGAAAAGTACTTCGACATGAATAAAAAGCAATGCAGAGACGCCTTGGATCTGTACAAAAAATTTCTAATACGAATGGATCGGGTTGGAGAATTCCTCAAAGTTGCTGAGGTCAGTTATTTCTACAATCGACATGAAAATATGTGTCTATACATGTATAAAAAATCGCATATCTATTTCCCGATTCTTGCTTGATTCGATAATCAGTTCGTGACGGTTTTATTTACAGAGTGTGGATATCGACAAGGGTGATATTCCTGACCTCACCAAGGTTCGTTCGATAAAACAGCTTATTGTTTTATTTTTATTTTTATTTTTTTTATCGTTTCTATAAAAATAAAAAAAAAAACAATTTTACAAAACAGGAATATAAAGAAAGAGAAAATTTTTTTAATTTACAAATTTTTATTTATTGCACAGGCTCCGAGCAGTTTGTTGGACGCACTAGAACAGCATCTCGCATCTCTCGAAGGGAAAAAAGGTTCGGCAGCGAACACACCGACTCAATCGGCCAGGTACGTATTCAGGATTAATTGCATCAAGTTCCTTTGAAATATCATTTTTTTTTTTTCAATTTTCATTATTAAAGAGTAAATGAAAGAGCAAAAAACTCTAAAAAGAGATGAAAAAATTCTAATATATATGTTTTTGCGAGTTGAGAGGTCAAGGAAAAAAAGCGCGAGGACATTGAAAAATGATTGGTTTTGTTTGTATAAATATTATTATTATTGTTATTATTATTGCGTTCATTGAATTTCAAATCTGGCCATTTATTTAAAAAATCCAAATTCGCCGATTCTACACCTTTGAATCATCGCACCGCCTCGGTATTGTATATCCGAGAGTTATATTTTCCTGTTTTTTAGTTTTCACTTCATTTTTTATTCTTTTATTTATTTGTTTATTTATTATTATTGTTGTTGTTGTTATTCTTATTATTATTATTATTATTATTATTTTGTCAATTGGCATCTTGTCTCGTCGTTGGTGGAATACACACGTATTTTTATCGTACTGTATTATTTATGAGGCTATTGTAGCATTATTATTATTATTATTATTATTATTATTATTATTATTATTATTATTATTATTATTATTGTTATTATTATTATTATTTGTTATTGTTCGTTATTATTATTGATCGAAAATGATTATAAATTATTCTTTTGTTTTGTAATTATAATTTATTTTTTTATCGACGGGAAGAAATCGTAAAAAATTATATTACACTTACATGAACACAACAAGTAGCCGTAGAAAATATAAATGTTGGCGTAGGGGAAAGTGGATTGATCACGAGTGCCTAAGGGAAATTGAATAAAAATCAATCAAATTATGTAATTACAATAGTATATTACGCAACTAGGGAGGAAAGTAGGCCATCTCAAACCGCGTGCTTGCCACCCTCGCCTTTGGCTCGGGTGGCAAGCACGCGGTTTGAGATGGCCTTTTTTCCTCCCGTGTTGCGTATACGATTTTTGACCACATCTATAACGGAAAGTTCGATATAAAACGTTGAAATTTGTAAAATGTATATTGAAAGGCAAGGTTAGAAGCCATGGCACGCGTTCTGCATTTGTTTTTTTAATTCTCCGCTTCGGCACATAGTTTCTGACCGGATTGCATATGTATATTTACGAATATAGGATTCGCACATAGAGGTGTGTACAGCATTCGGGCGGGAGGGAACACAAAGAGGCGATTTACCATTGCTATTTTAAATGAAATTTAAAAATGAGTTAGAAAAAAATCCGAGGGTAATGACTTTTCAAAAGTTAAGAAACGACCCAAAGTCGAGCACAAAGTAGAGATGTTTGTTTTAAATTTCCAAACAAATATTGAAATTTTTATTTTAACTTCAATATTTTTGTCTTGAGTTTTTTTACGGACAGATATAATATTGACTACACTGTACAATCGTTTGTACCATAATGTTTTTTAATTGATGATTCTGAATGAACAAGAAATTTTACGTCATTCTCATCAATATTTTAATTTTTTGCATTTTCCGATATCTCATTCTTCCCATCTCTTAAAATTGTGTCCCCGGACGAATGATACACTTGAAAAAAATGACTGAATGCAACTACAGTTTTTTTATGGAATGAAATATACGGACGAACATTTTTTATTTCGGTACAATTACAAGAAATAGTTCATATTTTTACAGAATAAAAAAAAGTTAAATTTCAATTACTGCTTTTTTATTCATAACAAATATTATTCATTTTCTTTTCTTTCTGATTTGCACTGACAGTAATTTACTGTAAGCTGTCTAATTTTACAGTTTTTAATTTTTTAATCTGAATGATCGAAAGAGAGTGATTCAATTTCATCTGTGTCATTGCCGCTAGTTAATTTTTTCTTTCGATTGTTTGTTTTTTTCGATTTTTTGGCTGAAGTTTCAGCGGATTGAACGTTTTCAATTGATTGGAGTGGTAGGTTTGTAGTAGAGATCAGTGGCTTTTGAGTTTTGGGAGTACGAAGAGGTGAGTGAGATTCTTGGATCAAAGCTGCTTGCTGTTGTGGGTTTTTGGTCGATGATGACGAAATTGCTGTATGGTGTGGAATTGCCGCTGACGTGGAAGGTTCGGAATTGACGATTTGGTTAAAAATTTTTCTTTTAATTCCCAAATAGTTTTCTATATAGCCTTCGGTGACTGCATTTGATTTCCACCCTCCATGTTGTTTGACTGTCGTGAGGTTTGCACCCGAATTCGCTAGTAAGGTCGCAGATGTCCGGTGTAAGCAATGTCCCGCGTAGTTCTCGGGATTTGGCAAATTCAAATATAGTGCTATCGTCTTTGGGATTTCGCTGATCTTGTTTTTGCCGATGACCTGTCGTGTGCACTTTCCTTTTTGGTAGTTGAGAAAGAATCTGTTGGTGTCAGTGTCCTTTGGTCTTTGAGTTATGTGTTGTTCGATTTTATTGTAGAAGTTCGATCCGATGACAAAAGATCGTGGATAGTATTTTTTCGTATCGCGAATCGTTACGATAAATTGCGTTCCAGTATCCTCAACATCGGAAACATTGGGTGGGAGTAAGATTTTCGAATGATTAAAACTTCGAACGGCTAAAACTACGAATTTTTAAACTGAAGAATAGTAGTATGTATAGACAGATTAATTCTACTATAGCCTTTATGCTGGAAATAAAAAAATGAGAAATTAAAGAGTTCGAAGTACATTTACGTCAAAAACAAAATATAACAGTAGTCCAAATGACGAAGGCTGGAATAGCGATTTTACAAAAGTTTAACTATTACGCATTCGAGTCGTCAAATACTGAAATCGGCAATATTATGAATATTCACAATTTCAAATATATTTTAACGAAAGACAAAATATTAATGTGGTCAAAATAGCGAAACACCAGAAAGTTGAAACACCAGAAATAGCGAGAACCTCTGGGCTGTAAAGTATTGCTTGGCATTCTTCGTGCTTCACAACGTTCGCTATTCTGTATTTCTAATTTTTAGTCATTCGAAGAATTCACTTTCGAATTATTCATACTATATATTTTGGTCTTTCAATAAAATAAATGCTCTCCATTTCCAATTTAGAGAATATAAACTTCTTACATTAGAACAATCTATATTATCTGCATTTGAAGTATAGACAGTCTGAATATATATTTTCGAATAGATGAGCGATCAAAGAAAAAATATTACATCAAATACGCATTTAACTTAATATACTATCGAAAATATAAACTTCGAATTTTTTATTTTTCGTTAATCGAATGTTATGA
Organism: Rhimphoctona megacephalus; assembly: GCA_963989365.1. NCBI lineage: Eukaryota > Metazoa > Arthropoda > Insecta > Hymenoptera > Ichneumonidae > Rhimphoctona > Rhimphoctona megacephalus. The sequence goes on from OZ022419.1 coordinate 14,895,822, forward strand.
ATACTAAAATTTCGAAATATTAACCGTTCTACAATTTGGTTATTCTACATATTAACCCTCACCCTAATGGTGCAAAACTCTGAGCTTCTTATACGGATCCACAAATACCGAATATAAGAATGACCTTCAATATAAAAGTGGAGACAAACAAATTTGAATGGTTTTTTAAGGAAGTAATGCAGGAAATAGAATTGATGGACAGACAAATACCAAACTTGGCAGAATGTTCGATTATAATATAAAAGAAACTCATACAAATTTTTAAGGTCCGAAGTGGGTTTTTACGCGAGATATTTATAATTTTGTTTATCTCTTTGCAAGCCAATTCAACATGGTCTCTTATGAGAAATCACGGAGTTAGCGCTACATTATTTCTCATATCTCCGTAATTGATGGATAGATCAAGACGAAATTTAAACAGCAGAGAGATGAAATACTTAGAATCATTTATCTGGCTTAAAAATATTGAAAGGTGACTTATGACAGGAATAATAAGAACCATAAAAAGTACTCATAGCAAATTTTCGGACCTTTGCTCGAAGTGCTGCAACGTCGCATATTCGAGGTTATGAGCGCGCATTTTGAAATTTCAACGTATGTAAAAGTTCGTGCCGGCTGACTGCTACATATTTTTATAATTTTGTGTTTTTTGTTTACATGACATATTATATTTAATATCAATAGAATAAATAAATAAATTACATATTCAAAAACAATTTTATTTTTCATACGTATTATCTTACATATACGTAGAATATTTTTTAACTCAAATAATATCCGTAATATTAACACAGTCTCAATTACTTTTCAAATAATTGAGATACATATACACTTGAAATCTTTTTGTTATCACGCAATGATGTGCTCCGAACGTTTCTGCCTGCTTCATGCAGATTAATTCTAGCCCGGTACACCTTTTCGGTAACTATTTTACCTTTCCAATAAAATCTCCGCTTTTTTTCTTTTGGCATAACGAACTCGCGATTAAATTAAACGAAAATTCACTGACACAGCTGATGAGCTGTCAACGGCATATGCAATGCTTTGAACACGCATATACACGCGCACACATATCAACCGAAAGCGACGTTGCCAAATTAAGTACTACTTAGGTCAAATTTTTTTATGACTAGGTGGGTAGTTGCGTTCCTTCCTTAAATACATATGATTTATTTTTAGCATACACAGTTTTGCTCTACTTCACAAAAAAAAAAATATTATCACTAAAAATACTACTTGCACGCGGGGCCATCCAGGCGGAGGGGGTGGTGCCCCCCGTGTGGATACCATTACTATTTTAAATGAAATTTAAAAATGAGTTTAAAAAAAATCCGAGGGTAATAATTTTTCAAAACTTAAAAAACGGCCCAACGTAGAGATGCTTGGTTTAATATGAGATTTTTTTATGGACAGAGATAATATTGATTGCACTGTACAATCTTTTGTATCATAACGTTTTTTAATTGATTATTCTGAATGAACAAGAAATTTTACTTCATTCTCATCACTACTTACATTTTTTTTGCATTTTCCGATATCTCATATAACCCAGAGCACATCAGTCACCTCTTCATTCTAAATGAATTCGAATGTATATTTCATACTTACCTTCGTTGCCAGATAAATGTTATCCGGAGCTTCATCCACGAAATTCATTGTCTCGTGTCATAGCAGAACTTTAGCTTTCTTCGCATTGAAGCCTTTCGATTTGTTCTTCATGAATGTTTTCAATCGCTTATACTCGTTTATCTTGATCCCGTGGTTGATTAGCATTACGCTTTTCAACATCGACCAGCGACTCCACATAGTGGACGGCTTAATTTTTTTCGACACCTCGTTAAAGTAAACGAGGAAAACATCCTCCGAAAATGAATTCGTTTTATTCGCCAATCTCCACGCCATGAATTCTTGGTAGCATATATCGTACCGAAGATTTGATTTTTTCGGCAACAAATTGTCAGCAATGCCTTTTGCCTCGGCCGCAATATTCCTTGTAGTTTCTTGCTCACTCTCGAAGTCAGAGAAATCCAAAGAAGGACTCACATCGTATTTTTTTCCACAAATTACCGTTTTTAATTATTTAATAAAAAATTATTTCGATTCCATTAAACAATAAATTTAGTACGAATTTTTTTCATCAGCATTGACTTTCATTAAATTTGGGAAATAAAATGTCATCAGCAAGTCTCGTTGCTAGGTTGCAGTATTGTGTGAAGTAAGTTTGCATTCGTTGTGCGCATGCTTCAACAAATTCAGAGGGCTGAAAAGAGCCACTTTTTTCCCGCAAAACAGGGCAGAAAGTCGAACTTTCCGCGGATGTGTGGTAAAAAATCAATTTTCGGTGTATATTACTCTTTGATATCTTGTCTATGACATCCAATACAATTTTTTACAAAATGAAAAAAAAAACAATCGTTAAATATTTAACAAAAAATGAGACGTTGTAAATTCGGATTTACCCCCGACCCTCTGGGGTAATTCCGGACAGTCTTTAGGGTAAATCCGTACAAGTTGGGGTAATTGCGAACGATTCAATTATAAATTGCCACATATGTCACAAATGTATCCTTGGCTCGTACTTCCGCTTGTGCAGCCTTCATGAGCCCACATTTGGCACTCCATGCACATAATTCAGTCTTCTGATGAAGGATTCTCGTATTTTTCAAAACAAAGCAGGCAAAAATATTCTCCGTCATCGGTTTTTGCTTCTTCTTTCAAAGATTTCACGTTTTTGCGCTTTCTAATTGTTGGTTTGTTTTATTTTTTTTTGTCGACATATCGATTTTCTTTTTTTTTCGCCTCTTGTTTTTGTTCTTTCTCTTCCAAAAGTATTTTTTAGATGCCTGTCTTCATTGTCAATTTTTTATTTTTCACATCGTCCACTGCTCGGTTTAAATTATCGATATCATATGTTCGTACTTTTTAAAACCGGATGTCCGCAATTCCCCCACAAAAGCCGTTCGCAATTACCCTAAACTACGAAATATCAAAAGTTAATTAATAATAATAAAAAAAGAAAAAAAAAACAATAGAATAGACCCAAGTTTAAATTGCATTAATAATACTCACACTAAACTGGGATGTTAAATTAATTTTCTCAATAACATTGAAATCATTTGTCCCGTAATTTTATCAATTTATATCATAGGCAAAAGTTACATCAAAGTGTACGAAATTTTATAATTGATCTTACCTCGAAGAAAACATGACGCTTCACGCCTCCCAACAAAGTGACAATGCTAAACATCGATGGGGCTATCCCATGAGTTCAGGCGCGTGAATGTGGGGGTTTCGGAATGTAGAGATATTGCGATGTTCGAATTTATCCCGCGTCCGCAATTACCCCACTTTCCCCTAAATTTGTCTCTCGTCTCGAATCCGAAAGTGGCGTGTTATACATAGTTTTTTTTGTTTGTCAATTTTTTTTTCTTTCCCATAAAAAATCAAGGTAGCAATATTTTGTGCTCGTAATGCCAAGTATAAATGTACTTTTGACTTGTTAGTTTTCATTTATCTTCACTGTTTGCAAGCTTAGCGATCATTTATTTTCGTCCGTGTCAATCCGACGCGAGAAATTAGCATCGTAAATATTGTAACGTGTACGAGTTTGTTTTGTGTGAAAGTAAGAGAAGAAAAAAAAAAATTACGAAAAACAAGACAATCTAACGCAGTTGTGAACCTTAACGCGTGTGCGTGTCCGTGTGCCGAAACATATGCTGCAAAATGCTGTAAAGTATTATCGTTTAGTAATTCGTAAAAGGGAGAGAAGAGAATAAAGAAAAAGCATTTACTTCTCTCGTAACTCATAAGAGAATACGATTTTGGTAATCTTAGTTTTTTTTTTTTTTTTTTTTTTTTTTTTTTTTTTTTTTTTTCATTTTTTAGTCCACGTGACAATATTTGCACGTTCAAAATCGAACACATGAGAAATGTTACATGCATTATGATAATTATAATAGTAATAATAATAATAAAATATAGTGACGAGATGGATCAATCAATGAATTAAATAAATTTTGCTTGAATGAAAGTTTGTAATTTATTATTTTTCTAATACTGTTAATAACAATGTTCATTGTGAATTTTCATTTTTCACATTTATCGTGTGGACATTTTCTAATAATTGTTGTAATTGTTATTATTATTATTATTATTAATATTATTATTATAATTAATGTATAGAGACATACACATAAAAACGTAAAATACACATTCAGTGACGCGTGAGCATCCTGTACATACGAATTATTTGAGCATTGTTGCATCTATACGTACTACACAATTTTTTTTTTGTTTTCTGTTTGTCTTTTCCTTTATTTTCAATTATCAACGGTCCTTGTCGCTCCTCCCATTTCTCAATATCAATTAATCTCTCTCTCTCTCTCTATCTCTCACTCTCTCTTTTTTCTTATCACCGCTACTACGACACTGGTAAAAAAAAAAAACCAAAAATCGAATCGGCTTCCCTTTACTCGATTCCTCGTCCTTGAATATTTCACTCGGTCGCACTCCTCCATCCGCACCGAGAACAAAAAATAAAACCCCCTCAAACCCCTCGCCCCCCTATCATTGCCCAAGCAGCAATAGAACGAATGTAAAGTCGGGAGTGTCCGCCCTGTCTTCCACCAGTACGGCCTTTGGAACCGCCGCCAGCAACGCTCGACTCGATCATACCGGAAATGGACACATCGACGAGGCCCTCAGACAACAGGCTCTCGCCGAGGAGGAGGCCGCCATGAATCAGTACAAGGTTCATCTTAAATATTTTTATTTAAATACTAAACGTCTTTTTTTTTTTTTTTTATACGAAATATCCTTTTTTGTACTCGTAAAGGTTTTTTAAAAGAATTTTTATTTCTACGATAGTAATGAATCTTTTTTTTCATACTCAATGTAATTTTTTGGACTAACGCATTTCATTTAACCCTTTGAATCATATTGGGATTTACGTGGAACGACTTTTTTTCTTTTTTTTTTTTTTGGCAGTCTTTTGATTATTTAACTACTTTTGTCCCAACAAATACCGGATTTTTTGTTTGTACATGGTCAGTAGGACATTCATGAATGTACAAAAAATATGTACATTCATTATTTTTTAATTGCATGAATACTATTCATAAATAAATAATAAAAATTCGTAATTTTTCATGAAAAAATGCATTTTCTACTAATCAACTATGAAATTCGCGATGGCAATTTTTTCACAATCTCAATACACTCCAAAGAATTGTTGAGAATTTTTTTTTTCTTTTTTCGATTTTCCGATCTGTGGTTGTAGTAAAAAAAAAAAAAATAAAGATACAATCGTTTCTGTACCAGATCGAAATTGACAGTAGTATTGACTGAAAACGTTCGCTTATATTATATTCGAATTTTTAATTCAGATTCGTGATCAGCGAATCCGAAAACCTATGCGTGCAAATTTTCAAGCAAATCGTACATAAGGAAAAATGTATGTCACAAAGGGTTAAACGAAATATTTTTTTTTTATTATTTTTTTCCTAGTTTGAATCTTGTTCGTTTTTTTTTTTTCGTACGAAATATTATTTTGTTCTAATGTTTAATTGTTTTGTCAATCAGGCCAAGGTACAATCACCATCGGGTGGACCAAGCACGAATCCTTTCCTCAGTTCACCAACCGGAAGCGGAAATCAGCCGATCGTCGATCTCTTCGGTTCAGCGCCCACCACAGACTCTCAGGTACAAACGCAGATTATTATTATTTTTTTTTTATTTTTTTTTTTCACTTTTTTTGCTATTTAAGAGAGAACGAGTCACCAATGTCTCGTTCTCCTCATAATGGGTGGTCCCCGTGCCCCGTACCCAATGTCCCGTAAATACGTTTCAGTCTCAGAAAGCTTCGGATGACCTTCTCCAGCTTGCAGGAAATCCGTTTGCCGACATGTTCGGAGCGCCTCAACCCGCAGCTCCTCAACAACCACAGCCACAAAACAATATGTGGATGACCAACGGTAATGGTAAATGAACATTTTTGTTTTTTGTTTTATTTTTTTTTTTTTCGTTAGTACTGGTGAATTTTGAATTTTGTTGTTTTTTTTTTCTCGTCAAGTTTTTACGACACAATTTTTATCGTAGAGATTTTTTTGTTGTTGTTTGGTTTCGTAGTTAAACCCGTTGAAGTATTTTTTTCTGTTAATCCCGAGTTGATTTTTGTTTGTTGTTTTTCCGAGCACAGTTTTTCTTTTCTTTTCTCCTTTTGTGGTATTTTTTGTTTCGTAGGTTTCGCGGCAGGGCCAGCGGCAAGTAATAACTTTGTTACAGATAACAATTTCTCGTCGGTGTTCGGAGGACAGGAACAAGGGACGGGTAAGTTGCGAATTGGCTCTTTAAAAGCAAAGAAAAGAAAATAGGAGAAATGGGTTTGTCGAACGACGCTTTACGATTCAGCACGATATTATTATTTATTTCGTTTATATATTCTTTTTAATATCTTTAAATATCTTCACCACGCCAATGATTTTATTTATTTATCTCACAATATTTCTCGTTACTAATGGTTACATTGATTTATCCGTGCACACACATTATTAACACACTTAAAACACACACATACAAAAAAGAAATCGGCAACGGTAATGAGTAAGAAGAAAATGATTTGAGAAAAAAGAGAAAAAAAAAAAAAGTCGCGTAACTAACGTGCATTTTGAGCCTTCGGGAACTTTAGGCCCTGCGTGCGAGAGACGCGTTGCCCTTTTTTATTTTGCGTAAGAGCTTGAAAATACTTATTGATAGTCCGAGTATCCTCTTTCGTGTGAAAATCCATAAATAAATGAATAAGAAAAGAAAAAAATGAAATATGAGAGGAAAAAAAAGAATGAGATAAAGTATAGAGAGTGATTTTGACTTTGGTGACGATTTCTGCGCAAGCTGCCGGCCCAGGATCGGTTGGATCCGTACCCAATCCTTTCATGAACGATTTTCCACCTCCCAATACGAACAATCCTCCACCTCCTGGTATCAACGCAACGATCGGTATGTTCGATAACGAGTCCCGTAACAGCGGAGGAGACCTCTTCAGTGGGGTCGGACAGGCGGATATGTTTGGGGGCGACTCTGCAATGATGAAGACTACGGATATCGTTGAGGGTGTTGGTGCTGAATTTGTTAACGCTGGTAATAATAACGCCCAGAATAACGGGCAATCATCATCAACGGGTTCAATTTCGCATACGACCTCTTTGGTTACTGGAAAGTCCAATGCAACGCCGCCGCCCAGACCGCCCCCACCCGGAACAATCGGTGCTGCTAATGATAATACAACATCGAGGCCAATGTCACCCGCGATTGGAGCTTCCAACGCCCCTGGTAGACAGAACTTTGGCAATCCCAATAAAAGCGCCTTTGACGATCTCAATGACAGCATTCGCATGGCACTGGGCGGGTCTCCTTCGCGTCCGTCACCCGCTGCATCCCAAACCACTCAATCATCACAACAACAGCAATCCATATCCAATCAACAAGCTCAACAACAACAACAACAACAACAACAACAACAACAACTATCTACTGGTTTTACAAACCAACGACAAATGCCTGGATGGCTCGCCGATAACGATATTGCTCCTGTTGGTAATGTCAGTGGTTTGGCTATGACAGCTCCCACATCTGGACAAACAGTTATGGGACCCGCTACCAATATCGGATATCCTCAAATCCCTAACCAAACATCCCAAGTACCCGTGGGATACGGCTCTCCGGCAAAACAACCAATGTCAGGTGATGGGAACCAGCTAAATTGACCGCTTGTTTGCATGCAACGTCTCTTCTCTTCTACGTCACTCCCTATGTGCACCGACTTTTTTTTTTTATAATACATATATAAATTTATATATGGGTATATATGTACACGATTTTCTGGATTATTTGACTCTAGATTACTACCATTCAGTCATTTTTATCCAGGCTAAAAGCCTACGAATTGTTCTACTGTGTTAGATCTTTTTTTTTTAAATACCAATTTTTTCCGGAGCTGTCAGCATGCAAAATTGCCTGGGTCATCAAAACCCAGGGTAGTAGCAATCAATGCTCAAAAAATGGTAGTAACCAAGGGTTTTCTGTTCTCAATAATGTCAACTTTAATTTGGGAACGAATTCCGAGTTAAAATGTTTCATTTTGGTCGAAATCCCGTTCTGAAATTCAAGTTTTCATTGAGGATAATTTAGCCTGGAATTTCTGTGTATGCATATATTAATTCTTCGTAACTGTCTCTCTCCTCCTCCTCCTCCTCCTTCTCCTCCCCCTCTTCCTCCTCCCCCTCCTCCTCCTCCTCTTCTTCTTCCTCTTCCTCCTCCTCCTCCTCCTCCTCTTCTTCTTCCTCCTCTTCTTCTTCCTCCTCTTCCTCCTCCTCCTCTCCTCCTTTCCTTTCTCCATGTTTTCCTTCCGCGTAAAAAAAATGTTGATTCTCAATGATTTACTCTCAATTGACCCAACCGTACGTACGATATCGGGCTGCCAAAAATGACCCTGACCCCTTCGTTGTTAATCAGTATACGCTAGTTGAGCATTATCTCGTAAGGTAATTTATCAAGGAGGTGTACGCAATATGTTGTGCTCCGTTTTGATTTTCATTTTTATCTTTCAATTTATTTAATTGTTTTTATTGTTGAATCGTAGATTCTTGAAATTTTTTTTTTAAGTATTTTGTGTACACCTCCTTTTATCAGCACCTCCAATCTGGTGAGCAACGCTCGCGCCATTTATCAGCCGCTTTTTTTCAGTTTTTCTTTCTTTTTTGTCTGTTCGTTTGTTCGCTCCGCGTTCACGGTCGTACGCGTTTATAAACCAATTGCATGACGATTTCTTGCAGGCTTTTCTACTTCGACACTCGACTCACGAGGGCCGCACAATTGCAACTGTATTCGAAATTTTTCTTCGCCAAAAATAAACTTTCGTTTTAACAAAAAAAAAAATTTGATTCTCCTCGAATTACTCGTTCACGAATGAATAAAACTACTCTGAGTATAGTTGCAAATGTGCCGAAGGGACAAACTGAGGAAAACTATAACTTTTGAACAATCAAAAAGCGCTTAATTAATTAATTTCAAAGAATTAATCATTAAAAAAAACGAAATTAAAATTATCTGCCCAGTTTCATAAATACTCCAATAGTATTGACATACACAAAACGCATGAGTCTTCTTTTTTATCGCTGTATCGTCAAAATTAAATGCAACCTAATAAATCGTTACTTCTCATAAATACTGAAACTGTCTTTCTTATTTTTTTTGTTTTTCATTTTATATTTTCACAGAAGAATAATCGAATACTTAACTAGATCGATTGCCTCGATTTTTGCTAGCCTATATTCTTGTTTTAATTATTTAACTAATTGCGCAAACACATCATCGTCTTTAAAAATTGTCAAGTTGGTAATTTTGAACGTATTTGCTAAATATTTCGTGTATTCGTCGTCGTTGGTTTCTAGTCGTGTGTACACATATACATATACTGTTTGGACACCGTTTGAATCGTATTTATGGCGAAATTAAAGCTCTTTTTAAATAACCCGAAAGGTAATCGCGTTCATTTAGTATAAATATCGTTTTTTGATGATTGTCAATTTCGAAACGCTCTTCAAACTGTTACAAAAAATTTACTGAATTGTTGAGAAGTGGAAATGAAATTTATGTTAAATTGAATCGTCCATTCTGCATATAATTTTGTGGCGTGTTTTTTTGAAGCCGGGTCTTTAGAATTCACTCTTCTCGAATTTCTTTGGCTTAAATACACGTTCAAAATGTGTTTTTTTTTTTGATCCGTATATTGGCGAGTTTCTAAAAAAATCATAAAATTTTGCACCAATTAAACTTATCGTAATCACTCTCATGAATTATCTATTATTCATCTCTCTCACTCTATCTCTCGTCATTCATTATTCGTCAGTGAAAAAATTAATCGGGGTGCTGGGAATCTTGGCTTTGGGGGCCGCGTGGGGCAATTTATAGGTCGGTACTGAAAACTCGGGGAACGGGCTATCGCTTTTGGCTAATGTAGGTGTTGCTTAGGTTTTGACGATATGGGCTTAGTGCTGAAACCCACAACCACCACTGTGTCTGGAGCTAATAACGTTTCAGCAGCGGGTCAACCGGCGACAACAACCACCGCCGGAAGCAAAGTTCTCACTGGCGATCTCGACAGCAGCCTTGCAAGCCTTGCTCAAAATCTCACCATCAACAAAAGCGCCCAACCTCAAGTCAAGTACGTTTGTCAAAATCTTGAAACTCCTTCAATTTTACAAACTTTTTTCAATTTTACAAAATCATAATTACAATCAGTAACAATTTTTTCATTTCTATAAATTATTTGGCCTCGTTTTTCATCTTTTTTCTTCGTTGCAGATATCTTCGAGAAATATTGTACTTCTTTTGCACTTTTTTTCAAGTCCATTTAGTATTTCTGGTTTGAATATAAAAAAATAAATGGTTGAATAATTTTTCCGCATTAATACTGATATTTTTGTCTGTTCACGATATTTTCTAGTAATATAAAAATTCTTTAATTAACATACAAAATAATCATTTCAGGACTATGCAATGGAATTCGCCGAAGAATACAGCAAAGACGGGTGGCCCAGCTGGATGGACGCCTCAGCCAATGGCAGCTACGACCGGGGCAGGATATCGTCCAATGGTAAGGTCTTTGAAAAATAATAGCAAAACAACATAAGCATTAAAAAAAACCTCTGTTTCCCTTTTCGTAAAAATTTAAAAAATCTTCTATATCACGAAGTAAGTCTTTCGGCACGAAATTCGTAAGTACGTAATCGCAAATAAGATTTCTCTTCTTGACCCTTTAATACCAAATTCCCGTTCTGCGCTTATATATATATATATTTGATACATTCCTTTTTTTCTTCGAACAGTATTTTCCTACGTAAAAAAGTAATAATGAAAACCACTCATATTCTCTTCGCTTTTATTGTCACCTCTGTTCTCCCCTTCCAATTAGTTCCCGTTGATTAATTAAGCCTGTAAATAATCACGAGAGAAAGATTTCGTCGGCACTTCGTTCGGGCACAACCGCAGATTATTTTTTTTATTTTTTATTTTATTTTTTTCAATTTTTGCCAAATTTTACTAGGCGCACGTAGTTCTTGAATTATGTAGCAGACCAACACGAAGTATTTACAAGAAAAAGTAAAAAAAAAAAAAAAAACAAAAGGGAAATAATATCGAAAAAGGCGAAAATTAGTATTCACGTTTAGAGCTATGACCAATTGGCATAAATTAGTTTTTTGAGTGATGCATGCATGGCATATGGCATGTTTTGCCGGCTGTTACAGGGCCAAGGAATGACGCAACTCCCTCCAACCACCACTTTGGGCTTCTCTCAAACCGCACCGTTGGTGAGTCTCTCGATGTGAATCGGAAAGAAAGAAAGATCACCCGGTTTTTAGAAGCTCTTTAAATACGCACACACACACCTACGCGGTAAAAGGCTCTCTTTTTGTTGCCTGGATCGAGAAATCGGCGACGACGCTAAGGCACAAGCAACTATGTTGTCCCAGTAGTTATTCACTATTTAAAACTTTTTTTTATTATATCGTATTAATCTCTAATAAAAAAGATAAAAAAGAAAAAAGTACAATTGAACTTTAGTTGAATTTTAATACAACTTTTATCCTAGATTCTTCCACGACATACTTTGCAATGAAGAAAATCGAGTGGTTCGTCATAAATTCTGGAATAATACTACAAAAAATAGTCGAACTTTTCTGAATATTGTCATTTTTGTCCCAGAGGTTTTCGCGCGACACACTCGTGATTAAAAAATTGAGCGGTTCGTGGAAAAAAATTTGGAATAAAAATAAAAAGAACAATTGGATTCGGCTCAATTTTTCCGTCATATTTTTCCACAAATTTTTTCTACGAAAGACTCGATTTAGAAAAAAAAATTATGTATATGGGGCATTCTATACCAAATTGACCTATCAAATGAGTTTGCATCTGCGATTTCGCTACAATTGGGATATGTTTTAGTACATATTGAAAGACATTTCTGTGATTTTTTTCGATTTTTTTCGGCCAATAGCTTCGGAGATATCGATTTTTTGAAAATTTGACGATTTTTTTTTCAAATGCCCATAACTTTTTGAAAAATTCATCAATTTTGGTTTTTTTTTTTTAAATTATTCGTTTTCAAACGTAGTTTATAGAAAAGAAACGAATTAATTTCTTCGCTTCAGTCATCTACAGTTTTTTTTCAATTTTGTGTTGAAATCGCGTTTTTGAAGATGTGTGGGTCCTTCGATTTTTTTTTTTTTATTCTCAAAAAAACTTGACAGAATTTGAAAATTTTTAAGCCTAGTCCCATCGTGGGCCAAGTATTATTACTATATTTTTTCGATTATTGAAATTTTTTTTTTTTTCTCGAAAGATTTTTGAAAATTCTAGGAATATCATTCCGAAAGGACTTTAACAACTATTCTAAGAAACATAAGTTCTATAATAAATTTTTCATTGAAAACAATGAAAAAAAAAAAATTTGCACACAATGACAAGTACTTGTTAGGTAATAATTTTATTGTGTATTCTGTGTTTATTGTGATTCACTCTTTCTGTCGTTTAAACAATTTAACTACTTTTCCTTGATCGGATAAGGAAAATTGCTTAACTGTAATTGATTCATCTTTATTTGGAACTACACAATGCAATTTTTGAGTACCCGTCACTGGTTTTGCTCGAATATATCGAGATTGCAGAGTATTTTTGTTTTTTTCATAATCAATATTTGATGAATATCTTATTTCAATAGACGGTAAATTGTTAGGATGTGCAGCCCATTCATACAGCTCTTGAGGTGTCGTGATCTGTCGATCATATGGTAATTGTAAGCTTGCTCGTGATGCTAATCTTTTAATTGTGCCGCCAACGCCATCGCAAGGACCTTTTCCATGTGCTGTGGCAAAAAAGTGCCATTCAGCATCTACACCAAAATCTTTTTCGTGGTAATAAAGATTCACAAAATTTTTAATGTTCTTGAATTGCTGTGGCGCGCCATCTGAAAAGTAGCAAATTTTCTTTGCACTTTTCGATATAGTTTTGATGTATTCGATAACAATTTTAATGAATACGTGAACTGCATCAGCATCATGAGAAGTGCAGTCAGATATTATTACTATACTTCTGTGACATAATTCGTCATCTGTCTTGAAATATATCACCACTGGAAATATAGTCGCCTGTTTATTGTTCCAATGGAATCCAGGCGCTGCATCTTGAATTACAAATGCGTAATTTTCGGCAAAATCACATATCACAATAAAATCATCGACTTCTAATGATTCTTTTTTGTATCTTAGAAATTTTGCTTGTTCTTTAGCAATGAAAGCATGAGGCAAAAGATTAATCATCTGAGAACAAAAATCTTCTACAAAGTCAAATGAACTTTTTGTAAAAGTTTCAAGACTCGTTCTAGGATGAGCAACCCAGTGCTTGTAGGTTATATCATCAACATAGTTGTTGTCAAGCAGATTCACTAATACATCTTCGAGTTTATCAATTCCCGGACAATTTGCACATTCGCCATAATAGCAGTTTGTCGAAGGATTTTCGCATATAACGATTTCGAAACAGTCATGATAATCTACTAACGGTTTCGCAAGGTTTTTCGATAATTTGCCCAAGTTACAACCTGAAATCGATTAAAAACAATAATAGTAACTTTTTTAAAGAAAAAAAAAAAAAAGATGAACAGTTAAAGTCCAATTTTTGTATGCTTACCTATAATCATTAGCTTAATGTTCTGGTGCATTGAACAAACACACACGGTATGCGTACCGACAGGCCCAGCAAGAACACATTGCTTTGGACGCATCGAAGCAAATGTTGAAAAGCCAATTTTATAATCCGGATAACGCAGTTTGAAAAGCTGATATAATTCTTTGAGATTTGAAAGAATAAGCCTTTTTTGAATGTGCTCACGTTCGCCATTTTCATTTCGTACGGAAACGAAATCTTTCATACCAGGCATCATCATGCTCATTTCATCATCAACATAAAACTCTGATACCTTCAACTTAATATCTTCAGATAAACGACAGCCTAATCAAAAGGGTTGTAGAATGAGTAAAATTACAAATAATAAAATAATATTAAAAAAGAGTAAACTTTTATTTTTACCTAGCTTTGGATCGCGCAATGACAATATTCCATTTTTTTCCCTCAGGCTTTTAGCAGCTTTAGCTAAATATTTTGTCGAACCCATTACTTTACACATTTTATAAATGGTCCAGTTTGGGGGTAACACAGTGAGGATTTGAATTTTTTGAGATTTGTTAGTATCCTTGTCATGAAACTTCAATTTCAAAGCCTCAATCATTGTCAAATAATCGTCTGAGTCCGATTGGCTTTCAAAACCTTGCCCCAATCCTAATGTGATTGACAAGCTGCTAGCAGTATCGGTGATTTTTGTTTTTAAGTATGTTTCATTGTCTATTTTGTAAGACAATATTGGCGATTGGTTCAACATTTTCAACGCATCGTTAATAACGGGTAGTTGCGAAGCCAAACTTATTTGTGACGAACTACTAGGTTGGGATTCAATTTCTTCACTAGACATCGGCTGTGATTCTAAGACAGAGGAAACGTGAAAATTCGGATGATAAAAAACCGTATAAGGTATTTTTTGACAATTTAAAGATTAAAAAAAAAACAAAAAAAAACCTCATGGTTTACCTCTTATGGGAGATTCGGAAATAGCTTGATTCTCATCATCATCGTCGACGTCCATACCATCACCAGCATCATTGTCAGTCGAATCTTTTGCATGTATAAGATTGAATTGCTTTCTACAGTTCGAACACAAATAGTCGGAACGGAGGAAACTGTGTTTTTTCTGCATGTTTTCTGTGGCTAACCTCAATCCTTTCGTGATATTGTGATTTTTCAATTGAAATGGATTACAACAAGAAAAGTATTTTCTCGAAGTTTCCATGATACAAAAATTTTGCCTACAACAAAATCAATAATAAATATTTTTGCCACCCGTGCAGGCTAGACGAAAAGCGCGAAGACCAGTTGATAATGTTGTGAAAAACACAGCAGTTTTTTTTAGGTAAAGTTAGGTTTTACCAGTAGCGAAAAAGGCGATTGCCACGCCGCCTGACGGCGCTGTTGTGATGCAAGATGCAAGGTAGCAAGAGTACGACTGTAAAATTCGTTCGTTAGCATTAAAAATCAAAATACCAAATATTTATTATAAGAATGATAACAAAAATGAAAAATACTGTATTTTTAAATATTGATTGATGAACGAAGTGTAATTTTTTGTCATGCGACATATAACGAAAAAATTCAAAAATAGTAAAAATACTTGGCCCACGATGGGACTAGGCTTGAAAATTTTCAAATTCTGTCAAGTTTTTTTGAGAATGAAAAAAAAATCGAAGGAGCCACACATTCTCAAAAACGCGATTTCATTCGATCAAGGAAAAGTAGCTAAATTGTTTAAACGACAGAAAGAGTGAATAAATATTCACAATAAAAATATTACCTAACAAGTAATTATGTGTGTGAATTTTTTTTTTTCATTGTTTTCAATGAAAAAAAAAAAAAATTTCAAAAATCGAAAAAATATAGTAAAAATACTTGGCCCACGATGGGACTAGGCTTAAAAATTTTCAAATTCTGTCAAGTTTTTTTGAGAATTAAAAAAAAAAAATCGAAGGACCCACACATCTTCAAAAACGCGATTTCAACACAAAATTGAAAAAAAACTGTAGATGACTGGAGCGAAGAAATTGATTCGTTTCTTTTCTATAAACTACGTTTGAAAACGAATAATTTAAAAAAAAAAAACCAAAATTGATGAATTTTTCAAAAAGTTATGGGCATTTGAAAAAAAAATCGTCAAATTTTCAAAAAATCGATATCTCCGAAGCTATTGGCCGAAAAAAATCGAAAAAAATCACAGAAATGTCTTTCAATAAGCACTAAAACATATTCCAATTGTAGCGAAATCGCAGATGCAAACTCATTTGATAGGTCAATTTGATATGGAATGCCCCATATATAAAGCTCGAGGATTGTAAAAATTCGTGGGTCGCTAAAAAAAGATAAAGAAAAAGGAGAATGCAATTTTTTTGTGCATAATTATGACAGAAATCGTGTTGCGATCTGGTGTTCGTAGGGTATGCAAAATATGCCGATGGGCATGCAGGGTATGCAGGGTATGAGGCCAATGATGGGTGTTATGCCTGGTGAGACTGCCGCGACTACCGGAGCGGCCCCAATGATGATGACCGGTGCGAACCCAATGATGGGTCCCGGTGGCCCTATGCAACCTCAACAACAACCTCAATCCGTCGCCGGCCAAACGACCAATAACGCAGTACAGCTCGATCCCTTTGGTGCTCTGTGAAAGGATCTCTAGGTATCTTGAAACAAAAAAAACGAAAAAAATCTCAAGCACCCTTCGATTTCTCGAGTTTCGTTTAAATTTCGCAGGAAAACGAATTTTCACAGTTAAACAACAACAACAAAAAGCAATAATATGCAAAAATTCCGAACTTTCTCTCTTAACACTCCACGTAGTGTCAATAACACCTCTATCCTTGTCTAACAATCATCTTTATCAACAAACACGTAACTTTGGTGCGAGAGGATTTTTTAACAAATATATTTTACCTAAGAATATTTATTCTCAAGATTTTTCAAATAATTTAGATATTCGATTTTTTAATACAACATTTGGGAACTTCTGAAAGTTCTCTAAAAGAATATTGTAATTATAAAATAAAAATAAATTTGTTTAAAATATCGATTTGTAATATTTTTTTGTTGCAGGAATAAAATCGCAACGGCGAGATGAAAATGGGAGGATCCATTTTGTAAATACTGTGTTATAAGCCTATTTGCAGAAGAAGAGGAAAAAAAGAAAAGAAAAATAGGCTCTGCTTTTGTCTCGTCGATGCATCTCCCTCTCAAAAAAAAAAAAAAAATCTCCCCGTCGTTGGTTATCGTTTGAATGACCTGCCTTAAATAATCCCCACTTTCATGAGTCCGTCAGCGATTATTTAACGTTCAAAAGATCTCTTTGGTTCGAGATTCGTTAGAACTCTTGATTTTGTTTTTTTTTAGGTTGCCGCGCGGCTAGTTTTGTGTATAAAACTTTTAATATGGCGGCCCATAGTGCTTAGGACAGAGAACGAGTGATTTCAAGGGTGCGAGATGCGTTAATGAGAAACACAAAAACAACAAAATTAAGCAAAACAAAAACGCTGAAATATATCAAATATATATACGGGGCATTCCACGCCAAATCGGCCACTTTTGAAATTCGCATTTTTTATTGTGTTGACTTTTTTTCTCTAATTGAGCTCATTGAAAGGAACTCGTCTAACTTTTTTCAAATTTTTATCTCAACACGTTCATGGAAAACGAATTTTTGAAACATGTTCCGATTTTTTTCTTCAAATATGAATAACTCTCCCAAAAATGCAATAAACCGAATGGATGAGGGGTCAAAATTTTAGTTTTAAAACGTACTTTCGTATGAGAATGTGTAGGAATTCATAAAAATATTACAACAATTTTTCAAACTCTAAGCGAGAAATGTTATTTTCCACAGTGTTAGCCTCCTTCGATTTTGCTCTTCAATTTTTATCAAAAACTATCATTTTTTTTTAATGACTTTTAAGCCTAGTTTGATGATGGGGAAACCGTTCGTTGTATTTTTTATAATTAAATTGTGGATTTTTTTTACTATCAATTATGCACAAATCCCTGAAAAATCATACAAACCGAATGGATAAGGGGGTCAAATTTGTTGTTTTGACAGGTGCTTTTGTTTAAAAATATGTCAACAATTATTTAAACATTACATAAATCAATTTTTTAATTATAAGCAAGAAATGATTTTTCCCGCAGTGTTAATCCCTTTTGATTTTACTGTTAAATTTTTATAGAAAACTATTATTCATTTAATGCATTTTAAGACTAGTATGATTGTGAGGAAATATTAGTCTAATCAACAACAAAAATCTTTAATAAAATTAACAATTTGAAAAATAAAACTAGCTATTTTCTCACGTTCGTACTTAGCTTAATATTCATTAAATGACTTATGCTTCCGTACAAACATTAAAGAAACAAATTAATTAGTACAAGCGCTATAAAAAAAAGGTTATTTTATCTTAGAATTGGAAAAATTAGGTGATGTAAACTTGGAATAATTTTTCACATATTTTTAAACAAAAGTACATTTTAGAACAAAGATTTTAACGCCCTAGACGATTTGCTTCGTTCGATCTTTCAGGGAGTTATAGATAATTGATTGTAAAAAAAAATCTACTACATTTTAATTATAAAAATATACAACGGACGATTTCCCCATGATCACATTAGGCTTAAAATTCCTTAAAAAAATAATATTTTTTTATAAAAAATTAACAGCAAAATTGAAGGGAGCTAACTATGTGGGAAAAAACATTTCGTCCTTAGAATTGAAAAAAATTGATTCATGTAATGTTTTGATAATTTTTTGCATGTTTTTAAACGGAAGTACATTTTAAAACTAAAATTTTGACCCCTCATCCATTCGATTTACTACATTTTTGAGAGAGTTATTGATATTTGAAGAAAAAAATCGGAAAATTTTTCAATAATTCGTTTCCGATGAACGTGTTCAGATAAAAATTTGAAAAGAATCAGAAGAGTTCCTTTCAATGAGCTCTATTAGAGAAAAAAAATTAAAACAATAAAAGATGCGAATTTCAAAAGTGTCCGATTTGGCGTGGTATGCCCCATATATATATATACACACACACATATATATATTCATATATAAATAACGAAGAAAAACAAATAGTTGAAATAGTTGTAGATTTTTTTCGTTGACAAAAAGTTGAAGGAAAAGCCCATAAAAAACGTAAAATGCTTGCCAAAGATCTTAACCCGAGAAAAAGGCTCGAAGTGTGCGACGATGACAGTTTGTCATCGCAAGATCGTTCGATATTCATTGTTTAATTTTGTCGCTGGAATAATAAGCATTTTTTTGAGAATACAAACCGAAAAACTCACGAGAAATATCTAATTCATGATCTTGGAGAAAAAAAATGAATGCGATTTTTTCGATTAATCAGTGGGCGAGAGTAGCAAAGAAGAAAATGAGGGGAAAAAAAAGAAAATATTCACCTTCACATACATCCATACACTCCATATCACGCGTCTTATAAAACCGTGGCATATCCATGTTGTACATTATTATTCTTTACTTTCGTCTCCTTTGTATTACAATCTATCACTTTTTTTCCCTCTGGTTAAGCTAGGCTATTGCTGATAGTTGATGAAGCAAAAGAAAAAAAACGTTACGGTGGAATAAAGTATTATTAAATTATATATATATCTATATATCTATACACATATATATTTATATATATATATATATAATCAAAAAACAATATCACCGATACAATTGTACGCATATATGAGAAAAAAAAGAAAAGAAAAGAATTACATATGTGTATATATACATAAGATATATATGTACAAGAAAGCGTCTACGAATAATGCAACTATTACGCGATAAATAATATAATAAAGGTAGACAGAACGAGAGAAAGAGAAAGAGAGCACGAGAGATTGAAAGAAAAATAATTAATCGATAGATAGTCCTAATTTCATCAATGTTCTCTCATTATATACCGTTCCGAAATATATATGTATATATACGTGCTATATATACACATATATATAAATAATAGTTAGTGCGTTAATTATTCACATTATAGAAAGGAAAGAGAAGGAAAAAATCAAGACTACGATACTCATATAATTATAAATAATAATGTCTACGATCGTCGTCGTTATGGTTACCGCGATTGAATGAAAAGTAAGATAAACATTGATCATTGTTTCGTTGTTTTTCGAGCACGTCAAGTTACGTCGACTGATTGCAATTATCGCGATATTTATGAAATTTGCATGAGAACAAAATGAAAAAATAGAGACAGTTATGTGTTTTTTTACGAGGCGCAGGAAAATGAGATTTTTTTTTTTTTTAATTTTCGCTCTCGAAATGTTGAATTTTTCTTCGATTGGTAATAATGAGTAAAGATTTACGAAGAATTTTGTTAGGGTAACTTGATAAATTTTATGCATCCGTGTTATATATATATATTTGCGATTGTGTACTTTTCGATGCTTTTTTTTCGATCAAAATGTGGCATTAAATGGATGAAATGAAATGTTTATCGATTCGTAAATCGGCCCACTGCAAAGCAAAGTTGCTGGAACGAAAAATACAAATTTTATTCTCATATTCGATCTGTTTTTTAGCTGACGCGTCGAGAGAAATATTGTAACAAATTTTTGCATTATGAAAATCGTGTTAACGTGGAACAAAATTACGGATGAATTGTTGTTTTTTTTTTTTTTTTCACTGATATAAACTTCGATTGTGCGGCGAGCGATATTTTCTGTGCATTTTTTTGCTAAGAGAAAGAATGAGTAAGAAGTTTAAAAAAAGTGCTATATATATATATGTTGAAGCGTGCAGTGCTAGTCTAGATATTCGATGTACATTTCGTAGCGAAAATGTATGTGTTCGTGGACGATCGAACGAAAAATTAATGTAAAAGTTTTATGAAAATGAGAGAGTAATTAGCCGCTTCACTTTCCCACGCACGTTTTTCCCCCTTGTTTTTCTTCTATTTTTTTTACATTTTTGTTTTTTTTCTTTTTTTTTCTTGAATCGTCATTAATTTTAATTTCGTAGCCTCGTTGTTTGTGGATGAATTTTCAATCGTGCATATATATTTAGCGAAAGAGAAAGAGAGAGAGAGAGAGAGAATAGTGACACTTATCTGTCTAATCGAGCAGGGAAACGGGTATAATTAAATCAATTATAATCGCATCGATCAGCCGAACGAATGTAATTAAACGCGGAGGAATAAAAAAGAATAATAATAATAATAATAATAATAATAATAATAATAATAACAACAACAACAACAACAACAATAATAACAATAATGAGAGACAACAAAAAATTGTAACTTGTATATTTAAATCGGGCCGATGTGTAATGGCATTTAGAAAATTCGTAAGATTACGAATAATTGTATTATATCGATTAAAGAAAGAAACAAAACAAAACTCGGAAGAAACAAAAAACGAAATATTGCTTTTGCAGGTTTGTTCGACGCGACCTTTCGGCGACGCCAGATAATTGTATCATTAGTAAAATTAATGAAAAACTACAAAAAAAAAAGAAAAGAAAAACGTTGAATAAAAATGACAAAAAAAACATCATGGAAGGCACATTCGTACAGGGAACAGACAAAATAAAGAATAAAACGAGAAGAAATAAAAGAAAATAAACGCAAAAACTTCTGCGGTAGGTTTTAGTATAGTTTTGTGGCGAACGAAGTGAAAGAGAGAATCTTTAGATCGTCTTCGTAGAATCGTAGTCCTCGACAACGACGTTGAAGCTCTGAAATGAAAATTTTGAAATACGAGAGAAATATGTCAGAACGAAGGGTAAACGAGAATGGAGGAAAAAATATGAATTTTTACGGTTTATCGCGCACAATGATTGACAGAGAGGATGAAGAAGAGAAAAAAAAACAAATATAAACAAGGCACGTTAACTTAGACGAGGTCAATTCGTCGTAACCCAGTTCTCGTATGTTCTTTTCAATGTCGAGCTCTCCCAAAGTCCACACTTTCCATCTCTCCCCCACCCAAACTTTTTTTTTCCTCTCCCTCGAAGTGGCCACGTTGAATCATTTTCAAAAGCCATTTTTATTGTGAAGTCGATGTATATATTTTCTTGAACAATGTTCACTTATTAATAATTTATTCCAAATTCCTTTTATTTTTATTCTTTCGTTTCGAGTGCAAATTAAAATTTTCAACTAGAGTTTCCAATGGGTCAACCGTCTGATCGTAATGAAATTTCGTAGGTCATATCAGGTTATCATAATGTGCAGAAGTTTATTAAATTAAGGTCTTATTTTTCGATTATTCAGTGTTGTTTCTTTTTTTAAATAAAATATGAAAAAATTGATAGTAAAACTTTGAAAAACACTTCTGGATAATGTGACACGGTTACGTACCAAAAATCTCGTAATTAAATATTTAGCCCATTTTGAACTACAGCTCTATTCTATATTTACAGAAGTAGAGATCGAAAAAGACAAAAACAGTATTCAGACAATGAGTGCACTCGTTACAAAGAGCGGAAATGAATAAACTATTGAGAATAATTAAACTATGGGAAATAACAAAAGTATATTTGATTTATTTCGATGTAAATTGACATCAGGTAATTTTCGAAGCTATTTTAAAATGTATTCGATTTATTTTTCAAACATATTGAAAAATATATAAATCGAAATAATTATTGAAAATATTTAAAAAAAAATGAATAGGGAGAAGAATAATTTTGAAAAATAATTCAACGAGTTCACTCCGCTGGTCCCAAAGAAAAAGAGGCGCAAGAAGAGGATGCGAATATTAAGGGAGCATATTCGAGTAGACGGCGGAAAAAATAGGTGAATTTTGGGAATTATTATCTCAAAAACTATTTGTCCGATTTCGTTCAAGTTTTTTTTTTATTCGAAAGTATAAATATTGAGGGATATTGACAAAATTTTTTATAAATATATATTAACTGGGAGCGCTGATATTGTGGCCGGCATAAAACATGTTACGGTCTGCGGTCTCCATTATTGCACGTAGTCGATTGATCTGAAACAAAAATTTCGAAAAGATTCTTAAAATGTGATATATAAAGCCCTTCGCATCGTAGGATTTTTTGAAAAAGAAAATTCTTCACCAAATGGCGACTGATTGAAATTTACATTGATTTTTCAACCTCAGCTTTCGATTTTCAATCAGGCATCATTTTGTGAAAAAAATTTTTTTTTTCAAAAAATCCTACGATGCGAAGGGCTTTATACATTACATTTGAAGAATCTTTTCGAAATTTTTGTTTCAGATCAATCGACTGCGTGCAATCATGGGGACCGCTGACCGTGACTTGTTTTATGCCGGCCACAATATCAGCGCTCCCGGTTAATATGTATTTATAAAAAATTTTGTCAATATCCCTCAATATTTATACTTTAGAGTAAAATAAACTTGGATGAAATCGGCCAAATCGTTTTTGAGATAATAATTCCCAAAGTTCACCTATTTTTTCTGTCATCTAGTAGGATGTGCCCCCTTAATGAGAAATCCAAACCTACTGGTCATTAAGTGTAACAGGACAATATTACGTGAATAACCCGTAAATATATATTATATCAGAGAACCTTAATTAATCTAATAAGAACGCTGTACTCCTTCTTAGGTTATAAAAAACGTAAATTATTGATTCTTAAGCGAGAGAGGGTGAGATATGCGTTAAAAAGATATTTGGAAAAATGCACGATATGAAGAAACGAATAGTCTGATGGCTATAATTTGTTTGACGACGAATATATTACTATTATATTGTACAGATACATATATATTATATATACAAATATATATTATAATTCACCGCATACTTTCGATCATCCGACGAATCGACGATTTTCATAGGATTTCCGTGCTTGCCACCAGGCATATCCCTTATCGTTATTTAAACGTCACTAACATTTGAAAACAACAAAGTACATAGAAACCTTAAACTTTTCAACAGATACATTCACTATTGAATAAATTTATTGATGAATAATTCATTAAAAAAAAAAAAAAATGAATTAATTGCCCTGTTAGTTGATAGTTTTACGAATATTTTGCTCTATATTTATTTATTTTGAATGAAAATCATGAATTTCTCGGTATCTCCCATAGCGTCTCCTGGTTGAAGCTGCAAAAAATCATTTTTTTTTATTGCGACGATTTAAAAAACATTCTTCAAGATGACAAATTAATGATTGTTTAATTGGTTCAGTTTTTATGATAAAAAACATTGTTTCAGGTCGAAAATGTTTTGATTTTGAATATTCTCGTGTTTTATTTCGGATCACCGTCACGGATCTCAAATCAACAAAGTTAGCCACGTTGTTGGGGTTTTTACGATCGATAAATATCACACATAATTATTGTGAAACAGACGTACAAAGTGTGTGCAGCCTTCAAAACTGTTAAACCGCTTCATTATGTCTCAAAATTCCATTAATATGTGCCTTTAGTTATTCATTGAAGATTCCAACATTCCCAACAATCTTATTTGCATTTTTATCTGTGTTAAAAGGAAAAAAATATTCTCGTTCCTTTGAGACTTGGAGCTCGAACGCCTATTGTGTTTTTAAGAGCCTTTTTAATGGCAGCTTCTTTATGTTTTTCGAACATCCCGACGCCAATCAAAACGAGCGAGTGTTTCACTTGTTATTTTATTTTTTATTATTTTCTTCTCTATTTTATTTGCATTTAAATATATATATTTTTATTACATATCCTTTTTTTTTATGTGCTCCTCAGTGGATGATTCATTTTCACTGTTATTACACACTTCATTGCAACGTTCGTCTAACGTATTATTTGCCATTTTTTGTTCTCTTAATATTACTGCCTGAAAATGCGCGTGAAAATTATTTATAGAGAGGAAAAAGAACGAGAAATGGGCTATGGTGTCTAGTGAGTCGAGTAGTCTATCATTACGCTTAATATATCGTCGATAATTGCTAAATTGTGCATTTCAATGATTTTCAGTGATAAATCTCTCCCTACATCGTTTCTACTACTTTACGAGAATGTCTAATGAAATGTCTATTAAACAAAGAAGAACAAAACAACAAAAGAGTCTGTAAATTTTAGCGAGTTTAGCTCTGTTATCGGAGATCCTCACGTTCAGTCAATAATAATTAAGGACGGATTATCGTCAATGTATCGCAGTTTCGATCAGCAAAAACGTGGAGAAATAATATACTAATTTAAAAATAATTATCAACATGTCGTTTAATTTTTTAGTTTCCCCTCTTTGTGCCCTTCACATCCTCGAGTCTCGACAATTTTTCATCAATATTAAACAGTGTTATTTTTTGAAATATTTTTCTTACGATCCTGCACTCTTTCGGGATTTTACTCGCCCATCTCATCACTTTTCCCGACTTCACTGAATTCCATGTTCCTGCGAGACCCACCAAGAATATGCCTCCCAAATCGACCATCCAAGTAATGGCTTCGCCCAAAGCTGCTTAACCTGGAAGATTTTTAAAGCTGCTTAACCGGGAAGATCGTCAAAACCACACATCGAACAGAGGGTAAAAAAAGGCTTTTATCGTGATTTTTTTTTTACCATCCACATATTTTCTGTTTGCTCAATATTTTGCGAAGTAATTATATAATATTTAAAGAACACCTGATGAACATTTCATTAAAAAATATACATTTTTGATAGAGTTATCTCACTTTTTCAAAACAGTGTTTTGTGGAAATCACTCTGACTATTGACTGGTTCATCTGAAATGAATAAACCAAACAAATTTTGTTAGTTTAAGGGCTAAAACCACTGTAACGGCCTCAAAAAATGCCTTTTTTCGACATTTTTTTCGGGTGGAAGGAAAGACAATAGAATAATAATATTCGGGGAAGTTATTAAGCATATATTTAACTGTACAACAAAAAATTATGATTGAAAAATATTTAAAAATGGCGTCACCAAAGTCATTCCCGTGAGGCTTGTTGAATTCGAGGCGCTCTGCGGCACGCGGTGTAATTGGTGCAATTGTTGATCTGGAATAAAAATTTAAAAAAACACTTAATCTAAACACTCATAGCTAGTGAAGTACGTAGGGGATTTTGAAAATATTCATTTTTGTATTATTGCCGAGTGTTTGAACGAAGAGATTCAATTTTCGACAGAAAAGAGGGGTAATTATTTGTTGATAAAAAATGTTTAAATGAACTTATCGAAATTTCCGTACGTATTTCACTTTGAAATATTATTTTTAAGATATTGTCAAAAATTCAAATGAAAAGAATGAAAATTGTTGCAGTTATTCTGCGTGCCGTTTTGAAAAATCGTGTTTCGAGAAAAACGCGTTTAAAGTTTTGTAACGTGGGACTGAAATGACCGACGCGCTCGGGAAAGAGCCAAGTAGTGCATTAGAAAAACATTTGTGGTACTAAATCCGATTTTGTTGGATGATAATTGGATGACCCAACAATTTTTTTGTTGAATCGCAAATGATTTAGTTTATTCAATTAAATCCTGATAATTTCTTGTAGATGAATCAACTAAATCACCAGAGCCAAATGATTTTGTTCGAACAATTGATGGTACCTTTTATTTGCTTATGCATACTTTTTATTTGCTTCATTGAAATATTTGTTTAACGGGTCATATCTAGCTGTGCGGGGGGAAAATTAAGGGATTTTCATGATTTTTTTTTAGCCGTGTTAGCATCACTTTATTAAAATACAATATACAATATCAATTACTACATATTTTGAGGTACTTATATAAATTTTTTTATGAACAAATTTTCACTACTGGGGGAAATAGGGCCGTTGTCCTAAAACACCTTTTTTTTAACATCACTCACGGTGGGCATGATATCTCTGGAATGGCTCATTTGGAATCAAAAAACCAAAAAGATTTCGTTAGTATAATATTATACACTCTTCGTGAACGAAGGGTTTAGCGAAATTTTGATTTAAAAAAAAATGTCGATTTTTTCGAAAAGTTTGATTTTTGAGGTTTCAAAAATGAGGTTTTTTGACCAAAAAAAATATAAATTTTGGTCCAAACGAAAATTCCTTCGTTCACCGACAAGTCATTATAATTAGGAACAAGCTTGTGAAGGATTCAAATCGATCGGTTAAATTGTTTTCGAAAAATCATGCTCACCGCAATAGCACTTTTTAGAAAACATGATTCCGAGATAATCTCGTTTAAAATCGTCGATCGCTGCGCTCGGAGACTCGCACTCTCAGGTAGCGCGCGTAAACATATTCGTTCTAGTGTTTAAATCCTTATAATATTTTAAGAAAACGTTCTCAAGATTATGTACTTTGAGAAAAAGCAAAAAATAAATAAAAAATTTTCCATTTTTTCAACCCAAACAACTAAAGATAACCCCTTAAATCACTCGAATAAACGGCTGCTCTAACACCGCATTGAAATGGCACAATGGATCAGTATACACACCTCACAAATATGGAAAAGGCTCAGCTTTTATTTAGTACACTGGTAAAGATCGGTTGTTGTTACTTATTGTCAGCTATCTACTTTCAGTACTTCGAAGGGCCTATGGTAATAATTGAGTATCTTTGAAACTATACATTGGATGAACTTGAATTTTTCACAGAATGATATCAAGATATTATAGTTTTAGAAAATGTGAAGAATGAAAAATCGATTTTTCCAAATTTTTAAATGCCTCTAATCCCTTAAACATTGTTATGAACGTAAAGTAGAAAAATAGTACAAACAAATAAAATAAATTTAATAAATAATTCATCCAGAAGTTGTAACCTGTTGTAGTAGTACAAACGACTTAAAGAAAATGCTGTTTACGTTAATAAATTTTTTTTTGATACTGAAAACATCCTTGATTATAATATACGAGAAAAGTAGTGGAAGGAAATCGTTCGCAGGGCACGTTCATTAACTCATAGACCGGATCAGACCTCGTGGACACGTTTCGAAGAGGAAAAAGTAAAGAAAGAGGGCAAAGGTTGTTCCGTAACGGACTCGTGGTTCAATTTGCCTTCTGGCAAGATTTTGCTTCTTCGACATCTATCTATATATACATATATATATATATATATATATATATATATGCAACAATATAATATGAGGTGAAACACTTTCTCGGGATTGTCATAATCATAAATACTTCCCGAGGTCCGACATCCCGTCCAGAGCATCGCGAATCTCCTTTGTTGTCGGTACGAAGAAATTTTTGCCCTCTAGAAGAAGTTGAAAAAAACGAGTAGGCGACTTGATCGAATCGTGCAGACACCGAGGCGAATGATGAGTGTGCGAGAAACCGTATGATAAAGGTCACATTTTTTTCAGTCATTCCTCAAAGCCATCAATCGAATAACAAATTTCTTCCATGATTTATTAATATATTAAAAAGGAAACTGTCAGATTTAAGATTCCTCCGGATCTTCGGAGTTCACATTGCTTGAATAATAGTGAATGTTAATTTAAAATTGACCCAATTTAGAAACGCTAAGCATAATAGAAAAATAATTTAATTCCAGATCGTTTGCTCCAACTTGGCTCCTTCGATTTTATTGGATTTCATAAAAAGTTCAAAATGTGAAGAATATTTTGGTCCGTTTACAAAAACTACATTTTTTTCAATTTCTCAAAAGTTCGTGTTGAAAGTAGAAAAAAAAAGATGACTCGTTTATTTCAGATCTGAAATTTTGAACATTCAAAAGCATTTTGTACTGATTTTCAGTGTTTTATGGTTACTGGAAATGCTCGTGGCTTTTTGAGATAATGAGGGTTTTTAAATTGGTTGGAATTATGTATTTTTCCCTGGCATTAAAAAGCTGTTCTTTAAGCAAACACAGATGTATTTTTATCTCGTTTCGACGACGAAGTCTACTGCTCCTGAATTTCCAATATCATTAATCATCCACGAAGAAAAGTCATCCTATTTTGCCTCGGCTGTTTTCCTTATGCTCGTCGTCGAGTGCGTACGTAATACTTTCTCGAAGACGGTAGATCTTCGACCTCTTCACCACTACGATTGCAATGGATGAAAACAGGTAAAAATATGACGAGAGAAATAGAAAGAGATACAGCTATTAAAATAAATGAGAGGGACGCTCGGTATCCTGGTGATGTCAACTCGTGTCAAACGGAAATAGTCATCGTCGTGGCATGTTCGTGACTATGTATGTTATATCTCTTAAATACCCATTTAGTCGAATTTCAAATGTTTCAATGACATGCAGAAAAAAAATGAAAGAAAAAAACATTAAATTGGAAAGATGCTAAAATAGAGGAAATGAGTATTGATTAATTTTTTATACTAATGAGAGATCGGAATAGAGTAATAAGTAAAAATGATCACCAATCAAATTCAAAATGTGAAAAAAAAAAATTTGCCAGCAAAAAACGTTTAAAAAATTCGCAATTCCACGTTGTATTTTCATATTTTTAATATATCAGTAGAACAAATATAGAAACTGCAATAAATATTTCTTGATCTCGAGATATTACACAGAAACATTTTGAATAATTAAAAAAAAAAATGACAATGGCTGATGCTGGGCGATTAAAACGACATGGAAGAATGTGAGTTACGTCCTTTTGTATCCCAGGAGAAACACACAGAGTAATGTTACAAGATCTTGAGAATTTTTTTTTTTAGAGTGACGTCTCGTCGGCAACAACCTCTGCGTCCTCGTCTCGCACAGAGAGAATCTCGCTAGACGAGAAGAAGAGGGATCTCGCGGGAGGAGAGAGAAATGTGAAAGAGAGGGGGAGATGAGCATAGATGCGAATAACAAAAGTTTCCAGGTGAAAGCATCTCGACCTATGACCCGACGTCGAGACCGCAGCCGTTTTGTGCCCACCTTATTCAGGCTCCTCCGTTGCTTGAATTTGCTTCTCCATAGCAATGTACATCCAGCCTAGATGCTCGTGACTATCCTTTTTCACTATAACATAAAGTAGGAGGATTCATCCCAGCTGTTGTACTCGATCTCTTCCTTCTTCTAACATTTTTTTTCTTAATTTTAATTTATCTATGTTTCATTTAATTTTAATTAAGTTTTTGCATTCGATCTAATTTAGTGGTCTTTAAGATAAAATAACTGATGCAGACTAGTCAAATGAGTGCTAAATTTTCAATATACGTTTATGCAAAATTTAATGCACTAATTAAATTAATTGACGGTTGATTTGTATTACAGGATGTCATATTAACATAAAAAAATATTAATAACAATAGATTTGCAAAACGTTCAACCGATAAATGTAAAATTCTACGATGTCATATTTTCATCGAGATTATTCAAAGAATAATCCGTATTTTTCAACCGATTTTTATGCACCACGTCTTATTTTGTTCCTCAAGAGATCCTCTATGGATTCACCGTGTGGATTTTTTTCTGAGTTTCATCGTTTTACTGTTGCACCCGATTGTTTAATTGGCTAAAAAAATGTTCATAAACCAATTGCTGTAATTTTCATATTAACAAGTTTAGAAAAAAACCTGCACGGTGAATTCATAGAGGATTTATTGAGGAACGAAATAAGACTTGATGCATTAAAATCGGTCGAAAAATGCGGATTATTCTTTGAAAAATCTCGATGAAAATATGACATTATGGAATTTTGCAGTTATCAGTCGATGATTTCGCAAATCCATCGTAATTAAATTTTTTTTAGGTTAATAAGACACGCTGTAATACACATCATCCTTCGATTAATTTAATTATTTCATTGAACTTTGTATAAATGTATTTTGAAAATTTAGCACTTATTTGACTAGTGCGAAGCAGCCGTATTACCTTAATTAATGTCATTTTTCTTATCGCTTTCATTTCATTTTATGGTATTACGAACTTTTGGATTTTATTACCGAATGTATATATCTATTAATTTATCATCCCAGCTGTTGTACTCGATCACTTCCTTCTTCTAACATTGTCCTCTCAATTTGAATTTATTTATATATAATTTAATTTTAATTATGTTTTTACATTTTGTCTAATTTATTTTTCTTTAATTAATGTAATTTGTTAATCGTTTTCATTTAATTTTATGGTATTACGAATTTTTGTATTTTATTACCGAATGTATATATCTATAATATTAACTAATTATGACGTTTTTTTTAAAAAAGATTTGTGATTTGTTTTTTTTTCAATTCGTGTGTTTATTTATTGATTTCATCTTTATATACGTTGAAAGTGTTTCTGTATCAGAGAGAAAATCCATCGAGCACGATTTTTCTGCTACTCCCCGTGGCAAAATAGTCCTCCGATATTCGAGCTCTCCTCTCGTTAGAGAAAGCCAGAAAATCTGATAATAACGTGAAAGTTTCAAGAACGTAGGATGACTTGAATTTGTTTTACGACAAATCACACCAAAAAAAAACGAACAAAGAATATTCAAATAAAAAAATCAGTTTTACTACTTTCGTTATCTAATTTACTCCATTATCATAGCAACAAAAAATTTAAATGAAAATAAACAAGAGAAATACTCGTGTCTAATTACCAAACTTTGCAATGCTTTTGTTAATTAAATTGAGATAAAGAAATTTATTTAATCTTTTGTTAAAATTAATTATTCGAGTGTTACCATGGTCGAGTCCCATTACCAAAGACACCCACGCATCATTTACTTCATATATATACAAACATAAAGCAAAATCGTAAAAAAAATATTTGTAATTTTTTCTTTTTAGAAAGTTGCTGCAGCTAATTAAATTCGCAAGTATTATTTTAAGCCGCAAAAAATCTCATCGTATAATCGTTACAGCTTACTCTTTGGGTATTTTTTTCATTAACACATAATTATAAAAGTTAATGACCTATTGATTGGAATAAATAAATTACTTTTGAATAGGATTCAATTGTTTAGGGTTATTTTACAATCATTTATAAACAATGTAAATTTGTCAATCATTCCTTCGCTTAATTCCATTATTGTTCAATTGCTTATTAAATTTGTCATTTTTTTTTTTTTAGTTGTAGAATTGTCAACAGTAATTTATGCTTGTATTTAATTAAATATAGATTAACAATTTTATAATAAAGGGAAGAAGTGAAAAAGTGATTGTTCGCTTTGACACGAAGTATATGGATCCCGGACGTCCTCATAATATCTCAATCTATCATATATACATATAAATATATATACGATATCCCGGTAGCTCATTCGTGGGATTATATATCAAGCGTCTGGGTGCTTCTCGTCGTTTAATTGTTTTCTCTCTGTCTCTCTCTTTCTTTCTCTCTTACTTCATGAACTCCACTCCACAATAAACACTCACACATACATATATATATATATATATATATATATATATATATATATATATATATATATATAGATATTTATTTTTCCATTTTTTTCTCACTCACGCTCGAGCAAACGAGAGAGGGTCTTACGTGACCGCGAACACCTCACGAATTTTCCCATTCTCCTTTATTCGGTTGAATATTAAAATGCCGGAAGGATGTTTGCCAGGCGTCGTACAATGTTTGCCGTTTCTGTTATACGCTCTATTACTGAGGGTATTACGTGATTTCCATCGTACACGCACCATTGTGTTCCCAAGATTCAGACCAACGATTGTCGTCTTACTTTACAGTTCCCCTATATATATATATATCAGGGAGACCAGGATAAAGCGGAGTATCCGGCAGAGCGGGGTACACCTAAAAAATTTGGTAGCACATTTTTGTCACAAATTTTTTTCATTCGTACACATGAATCCTGCGCAGCATGAGATTGAATTGAAAATTCGATCTATTCTGAATACAGCTAAATGCACAATCGAGTGTCTTCACAGTCACATCGAAAACCCAATTTTGTTGAAATATTAAAATATTTTGTTGAACGTATTCAACAAAATTATTTCGTCCAGGCAACAAAATTTTAAATGTATCAACAAAACTTTGTTATACCGAAACGAAATTTTGTTGAAATAATAAAAATTTCGTTGCCTGGACGAAATATTTTTGTTGGACGTTTCCAACAAAATATTTGACTGTTTCAGCAGAATTGGGTTTTCAGTGCATTCACGTTGATCAAGTTTGGAAAAGATCGACTATTGCTTCCGGCTCTAGATTTACGTTTTTATTAAATTTAATGACTTTTCGATTAGGAGTAAAAAGACATTGATGCAGTTTATAAAAATCAACGAAAATACTAAATTTCTTGAGATACTATGCTTTGTCCTGGTCTCTCTTATACAAATATACATGTGTTGGTATTTAAGAACGATTTCGATCCTCGATTTTTTTATTTACGAATATAAATAAAAAAAAAGAATTTGATAATTAATCCCAGAACCCCACAATCTATTTTTTTCCAACGTAAACCCTACACTGGGGTAAATAATTACCCCAATCTTCTCTTTAACATAAAATGGTCCTCATATGCGAGAATAAAGTTTAATTGTATATCGTTCTCTTCGTTTTTTGATAACGAAGAGAATGGTGTATGATAAAGTCGCATTCGGTAAATATTTAATGGTGAAAACTCTATAAAACGAAAGGAATGGTTTAAAAAAAATGTTTCGGAAAGGAAATTTGACATTCTCGTGGGGTAACTAATTACCCCGTTGTGGGGTTCTAGGGTTAAAAATCAATGATGATACGGTTATAAAAATGAATTATTTACTTTCTGATACTTTGAAAAAATATTCAAATCCCTTTAATTAATCCTGTGTAAAAAAATCGTTTGAAAAAAATATCAAAACATCCAGAAATACTTTAATTTGTTATTCTTCTGCAGGTCTTGATATTTTCACAATGATTATAAATAAAAAATGGTAAATCGAGAATACAGTGGAACGAGCAATTAAAAAAAAAATATTTTTTTCAACTGTGTATCCCTCGTAAAAAGCACTGGTTCTTCCTTCGATTCAATCTGCATTTATCATTGATTTAAATGGATAAAAACAAAAAAAAAATAGGTCTAATTTGTATGATTTATTCTGCTCGTGGAATGATTAATTCATAGAAATCTCGTAGAGTGCAAGAAATATTTTGGTGTTCCGCAGCGGTTGAAAATACATGTACTTGGACAATGAGAGAGCTCGATCGGAGCTCGCTTTCCCGAGACACCCTAATTATCATAGCACCTATTTCTCACGTTACTCAAGCTATTATGATTTTCACCCGCACACGTCAACGCACGTGCATACTTCTATACACACATCCGTATATACTTATACATATACACATGTGTACAGATGTATAGATATATATGTAAATATTTTATACTCGACCACGTTATTATCTCGTAACGAAAATTTCGTTTGAATGAAAAGAAATGAGTTCAAAGTGAAATTATTCCCCTGTGATATTACGATTATTATTTTAAGAGGCCCTGCGCGATCGAGAATTAGATATTAATACAACAATTTCACTTTTAATATAATACCGGCTACGAATCTCGTACCGGAAGTATCTTCTCTCTTGATTGAAATTTATTTTATATATATATTTATTTATAAATATGTAAACATTTTTTTATTTTTCAACCATTTCACAGTGTCACGATCGTTCGCGTATACACGTGCGTGTATCCGGAAACGAAATATTACGAAGTTACTCTCTCACGTGGGAGGCCAACATTTTTTCACTTTTTTCTCGGTACTTCCATTTATTTTATTGCACCGCCATCTTTCTCGAAGAAAATGTCAAAACAAAATTATTCGCGTTTTTATGGTATGAAAAAAAGGTTTAATTATTACGTTATTGAAAAATTATTTTTTTTTGTTTTCACAATACTCGGATTATTTTGTTTTGATATATGTGGAATTATACGTATTTGGAAATATGCAAAATAATCCATATTGAAATAATTTTCTTACATTTATATTCTTACTAGCCGGAGTTACCCCCACGCTTCGCTCGGACAAAGCCAGCCAGCTCCTATCAAATGTGAATTTGAAAAATGAACTTTTAAATACATAAATTTAATAAAACTAAACTAAATCATCATATTCTCAATATTGTTGTATTTAATTTAGTGAAAGAAAACTGCTTTTTTATTTCTAAAAGTATACTGACGCATGCGTACCGCCATCGCCTATATATACCCTTCTGAGTTGGAACGTATCCCCACCACAACAGGATAATGGAACATTCGAGAATGTTCCAGAAGATTCTGGACTTCCGTTTCCGGTTTCTATAACATTCTAGAACGTTCTCGAACGTTCCGGAACAGAAAGTCCCTTCGAAGGTCCAGAACCGTCTGGAACATTCTAGAACATTCTCGAAGATTCCGGAACCGGAAGTCTCTTCGAAGGTCCAGGACCTTCTGGGACATTCTAGAACATTCTTGAACATTCTGGAATATTCTAGAACATTCTCGAACATTCTGGAAAATTCTAGAACATTCTGGAACATTCTAGAACATTCTAGAGCATCCTCGAACATTCTGGAACATTCTCTAACCTTCTGGAAAATTCTATAACACTCTGGAACATTTTAGAACATTGTCAAACCTTCTGGAAAATTCTGTAATATTCTGGAACGTTCTACAACATTCTCCAACATTCAGGAACATTCTGGCCAGTCTCGGCTACTTCGACACTCGATTCCCAGCTGCTTCACCGACTTTCCATGGGAAGTTCATTGGTGCAATGCCCTATTTTGACACCCATATCTCCGAACCCAACCCTTGCAGTTCCACACCGAAACCTTCTTCATGGATGGGGGATGGAGGGCTACCATACCATATAACTCCCATCGGGCTGCGGGGATAGGTTGTGGAGTTATAGCGACACGCACGGACAAACCACATTTATTATTATATTGATTATTATTAAAATTTCGAAACCGAATTCATTTTCTAACAAATAATCCGTATTAGTCGAAGCGAATGAAAGTGAGATCGAAATGCTTCATAAAAAATTCTCACGTGCACTGTTTTTAATATGGAAGTCGTATGCATTAAGGGCTAAAACCACCGTAACGACCTCAAAAAATGCCTTTTTTCGACAATTTTTTTCGGGTGGAAGGAAAGACAATAGAATAATAATATTCGGGGGATTTATTAAGCATATATTTAACTGTACAACCAAAAATTATGATTGAAAAATATTTAAAAATAGCGACACCAGAGCCATTCTCGCGAGGCTTGTTGAATTCGAGGCGCTCTGCGGCACGCGGTGTAACTGGTGCAATTGTTAATCTGGAATAAAAAAAAAACCTTAATCTAGACACTCATAGCGAGTGAAGTACGTAGGGGATTTTGAAAATATTCTTTTTTGTATTATTGGCGAGTGTTTGAATGAAGAGATTCAATTTTCGACAGAAAAAAGGGGTAATTATTTGTTGATAAAAAATGTTTAAATGAACTTATCGAAAATTCCGTACGTATTTCACTTCGAAATATTATTTTTAAGATATTGTCAAAAATTCAAATGAAAAGAATGAAAATTGTTGCAGTTATTTTACGTGCCGTTTTGAAAAATTGTATTTCGAGAAAAACGCGTTTAAAGTTTTGAAACGTGGTACTGAAATGACCGACGCGCTCGGGGAAGAGTCCGAAATTTCAATGAAATTTTTTTTTTTTCAGGTATAAACCTATTTGCCTCATATTCAAGAGGGTTCAAAGTATATTTTAAGCCAATAAAAAAAAATCAATTTTTCGAAAATTCTACAGTGGTTTTACCCATTAATTATATTTGAAGGAATATCGTCAAGAGGCTAACAAAGTGTACCGAGTATATTTAACGAGATTTATGCTCGTAAATTACGGATGTTCTTAAATGACTTCCGTAGGCTTGATGCAGTCTCGTGCGCTTTTGGTATCGGCAAGAAAATAGAGAAAAAATGGAGACGATCAAAAAACTAAAAAGCAACAGTTTTAAAGATTTTGTTCGCTTTGTCGTTGTTGTTGTTGTTGTTTTTTTTTTTATCAACCTGTTTGTATCCATTGAATTTCAAGTTATTGCCTGTTATTCCCTAAGATCGAGGCAAAAGATCCTTGTGGAAATCGTGCTACACTTCTAATATCATTTTCGTCTATACCATGCGCCGTTAAGTCCACAACGACATACGCCATCGCATACAAATTGTTCCCTCGAACGATGCACTTAAGTTTTACGCCCCCACAGGTATCAACTATATAAAGCTAGGATGAAAAAAAAAAAAAATGCGGGCGCGAAAGAGCACAAAATCGTTAAAACTTTTATGCGTGACCTCGTTTCGATTATAGCCCCATTTTGTAATTAATTGCTCGTTTTATTCGTACTCAGAGATGCACGAAATTTGTGCAGCAATTAAATCGATGTCTCATATGCGTGGAATATCCTGAAATAATTTTTTTTTCTGCTCTAATAATTTTTTTAGTAACTTCAAATGGTGCAAGTGCAACCAAATATTTCTAAATGGAAACGTTTTCATATATTGTGTTACCAATTATTTCTTTGCATAAATTATGGTAATTAAGGTTTATTATACGTACTTTTCGCGCATTTGTTCTTATTTATATGCATTCGATCAAATATGCAAAAGACATTTTTTTACTTCAACATCATTTTTTAAATATAATTATTTTCCACAAAAAAATACATGAGGTTAAAAGGAAACACGTGTTTTGCTTTTTTTTTTTTTTTTCAAAAATTCTTCTCTTCCCCTTTTCTTTCATCCTCGTCCTTGCCTCGATGAAAAGGTTTTCTGGACCATGCTTTTTCCTTCAAAATGGTGGATGCAAGGGGTTGAAAAGAACAAAGTGATCCGACGAATTTGGTGTCACTCGGAGCGAGTCTTTCAAGACGATTTTTCGTTATTTCGTAGTTCTCTTCATTCTCACGATAGAGACGTAAAATGAAATTGCCAAGATCGGATAATAGGATTACGAGAAAAGGAAGAAGACTCTGGGCGTGTCGGCGAAGGGGGTCTCTTTTTTTTTAGTTTTTTTCCTTCGTCGTTGGTAAGCTTAGCTCGACGTTGCTTTTCGTATAAAAGTCTCGAGAGAATAAGATAGAGAGAGAGAGAGAGAGAGAGAGAGAGAGAGAGAGAGTGAGGGAGGTGAAAGCACGATCGTGGACCGCAAAGACCGGGTGGGGCGTTTTCGGGGCTTAAAGGGGGAGGGCAAGGAAACATCGGAGATAATTCTTCATTTTCTTTTCGCGCAAATTATACCGAAGAAATTCTTTATAGTTGCGAGACAAAGGGGCACCAGTCAAAGAGCGTCAAACTCTTTATAGCTCAACAATATACTGGGTGCCTTAAAAGTCGATGCCCTGAAAAAAAGGGAATAAAGATAGCACTCCTTTTTCTCTTCAAAAATGAATCATTTAGTTTTATAAAATAAATTAATCAAATTAATCATTCAATGCTACTTTTTATTGTCAACATTAATTTTTCCCAAAATATTTATAGCACTCTACCGTATTCGAACGGATAGAAAAATTGTTTTTAGAGATTTGCTTTTTATTAATGGAATGAAAGGAAGTGAGGGAGGAAAAAAACGAAAGTTTCACCGAGTAGGTGCGAACGAGAGGGAGCAGAGAAAAAAGATCGTATCTCGTGGGTATAACTCTGTATGTGTATACTATTGTTTTTGTACGTTAAGTGAATTCGTGTGTGTGTGGCCCGCGCGACATGTGCCACGTTCGGTGAGAACTTAAAAGACGAGAATCTCCCGGACTCACGTCCGGAGGTTTACGGAAAAAATCTCCTTGCTATGCTCATTTTTATCCAAAATTCATCTCTATCAAATAATTGATTAATATTTGTGGGATTTTTATTGAAAAAATGAATATCGAACCTTCAAAAAAGATTTTCAATTCATAATAATTCATAACTTTTTATATCATTGATAAAACTATTAATTAATTATTTATGAAATTATTATTAAAATAATATATTTACTGTGCCTTTAATCGGAGAATTATGAACTAATTTCCATTTTTTTTCGTTGGGTTAATCAAGGGTTTCGTGGGTTCATCGAAAACATTAATGCGGAATAAAAAAAAACAAAAATTTTATCGATTTTGCACTTCTTTGATTATCGGTAAGAAGCCAAAAAGTCTTGCTACGGAGCTAAAGTAAAGACGCTCTCTTCTTGCGTGTCTCTTAACTTCGATTACGATATCCAGCGAGAGGAGCAAAGACGAAGTAAAGAAGGGGGAGGGGGGAGGCGTTTTACAGCGGTGAATTCTGACGAAATAGGTTCTCGAAGAATTCTCTATTAGCAAGGAACAGTTGCTGTAACTGTATAAATATATAATACACCAATTGCCGAAATAGCCAATTTGCAAAATTAACACTTAATACTTTGAAATATCATTCAACGACTTACAAAAGAATATATATAAATTTATCAAAAAATTCCATTCAAAATCATTGTGCAAATTTAATACAAAAATTATATTAATCATATACACACGTTTTTCGAGCATATCAATTTTTAAAAATGAAACACGTTGTATTGCGAATCGATGTATAGATTAATTTAACTTTTTTTTTTTTTTAATGCAGAGTTTATTAGTAGGAAGAATACGTAAAATTTTTTAATTTATTACGAAAACTTTCTTTGAATTGAATATAATTATGAAAAATTAAATAAAATAAAAGTAAGTTGTATGAAAATAAGGTGATTTATTGTTAGTTGAGATATCCAAATGTGTACATATGCATATTTGATGAAAAGATGGAAAGAAAAAATTCTGAGCTGTCGTTACGCCATATGACGTTGATCTATTGTTGTACGGAGTACATAAAGTGCTCGCACATCGACACCACATCGCGAAGAAGAGTAAAAGGTACGATATAACGGTAGAGACTTCTATCAAACGCCAGAAAAAAAATATTTCGTTACGTTCTTGACCCAAAAAACAAAGGAGCCAATGTGAAACGAGAAAGAGAGAGAAGGAGAGATATCAGGCACTCTCGTGTGAGTCCTGTCTTATGGATTCATCCTCGAGTATTATAGACGCACTTGTTACAGAGGCGAAACGAGTCGACTCTTAGATAAAAATCCACCAAACGCGAGAGAAAAAAAATAATGCCACTCGGAAAAAAAGAACTGAAAAAAAAAAAAAATACTTTACAGATACTAAAATTTTGCAATGTCATTGACAGATAAGTATCTCATTCGCAGAGAATTTTGCAAAATCCTGCATTACAATACGAAGGAAAGGAAGAGATAGCGAGAGAGGACGAGAGAGAGTGAGTGAGTGAGTGAGTGAGTGAGTGAGTGAGAGTGAGAGAGAGAGAGAGAGAGAGAGAGAGAGAGAGAGAGAGAGAGAGAGAGAGAGAGAGAGAGAGAGAGAGAGCCATAAATTAAAATTCGACTAATCGGATCTTGTGGAATTGAGAAGAGGAAGGAAATTGGAAATCTGAAGATGGCGAAAAACAATGCGATACTGTATATTCATATTTTTTTTTTTTATTCTCTCGAGACGAAATTATTGACTAATTGGGTGCAAAATGTCGTTTGACCTCGCCTTCTAGCGATTCTAGCATCAATGAAAACTCTCGCCTCTTAATTATGTATTTACGAATGAGCAAGGAAAGTGGAACCAAGAATGCGGAGAAATTTTTCTGCATTTTCGATCCTTATTGACGATGATTAATCGAGGAATAAAATTTTGTTTAAGCGATGGGAAAATAACGGGGTGAAATAGAATTTGACCTCGGTCATAAGATATTAATTATATTTCGGGCGTGTCAATTGTGTATCGTGACTCATTAACTATAGAAAGAACTCATCGGAGAAATAATTGCTCGCTTTGTCCCTTCGACAATAATTATCGATATTTATTGACGAATTAATGATCGTTGATGGACACGTGTATTATCAGAGGAAATAAATTTTTTCCCAAACATTACGAAGAAGAAATGAGAGAAACCAACGAGACGAAGTACGATTTGACCCCGGCTTAAAAAAGTCATAAATTATAATTTTAAGAGACTCGTAATTACGATCGGAATTCTAAGAGCCAAGACGAGGAAGAAGAAGTAGAATAAGAAAAGTCGATGCCGATTAGACGAGACGAAATATCTTCGCCCTTCGAAATTATCGATGAGACCGAGATGAACTTT
This sequence comes from Rhimphoctona megacephalus, assembly GCA_963989365.1. Lineage (NCBI taxonomy): Eukaryota > Metazoa > Arthropoda > Insecta > Hymenoptera > Ichneumonidae > Rhimphoctona > Rhimphoctona megacephalus. The sequence goes on from OZ022419.1 coordinate 14,936,493, forward strand.
GCCGGGGGTGCAATCAATGAGCAGGAGAAGAAGAGGATTATCTCTTTCCTTACGATGGTGAAGCGAACGAGAGATGACGAGACGATCGACGTGTAGCAATTCGTTTATTATGAAGCTGTGCGATGAGAGATTCTCGAGGTGTAAGAAGAGCTGATGAGAATTCCACGCGCTGAGGGTCAATTGACATTTGCCTGAATCCAACCCCCTCATTGACTTTTCGCAATTTCGTTATCCCTGGGAATTTCGATTCCTCATCAATTTATCACTTAAATTTGGCTGATAAATGTATTAATCATTTCTAAATTTGGATTCACGATGAATTTACAAATTTTTATAAAATAACATGCATTGCGAATAATACAAAAAACATTATGATAATGTACAAAAATTGTATGGAAAATGTACAAATTTTGGCGAATTTTTTTCTTCTGTTTTCACGTTTCATGCATTTTTCTCTTCGAATCTCACGTGGTTTCAGGGACATTTCCGTTTTTTCGCTGCCCTCGCGTATCTGCATTTTTCCTGATCGGTCATTTGGCGCCAATTGCAGCCAGCTATTTGTGCAACCGTTGTCACCGGACAAGTTGGCATTTTTTTCAAAACTCTCAGGTAATAAAATATAAAACCATTTTTATTGCGACGTTTTCGCAATCTGCACGAGAGTCCTCCTAAACCCGCCATTTTTCTTTTACCGCTTCTCCTAGGTCGGCCAAATTCGTATTTTTTTTTGCGGATCAGCGAAATGACGTTGTCATGAGAGGAAAAAAGGGGTTGAAATGAATCTCACCTTCTCTCACGATATTTTCTCGTATGCACTTCTTTCCCTCCACTTTATCATTGGCTCATGTTTTTATTATACGTCTTTTCATCGGATAAGTGTTACGGGAATTTTGCTTTGAAATGTCGATTTTTTTTTTCGTTTTTTTTTAGTTAATTAGTGGTCTGATGATTTTAAAAGATCGAAAGTTTTGAGCATCTCGTGAAAGGGTGTGATATCAGCCACAAACTATTTTTCATTTTTTTACTCTACAGGAAGAAATCTTCTTTCGTAATGAAACGTTTAAATTAAGATAGTAAAATAGCTGATGTAGAATAGTCAAATGAGTGCTAAATTTTCAAAATACATTTATGCAAAGTTTAATGCACTAATGAAATGAATTGACGGTTGATAAATGCAAAATTCCACGATGTCATATTTTCATCGGGATTTTTCAAAGAATAATCCATATTTTTCAACCGATTTTAATGCACCGCGTCTCATTTCGTTCCTCAAGAGATCTTCTACGAATTCGCCGTGTGAATTTTCTTCTAAATTTCATCATTTTACTGTTGCAGCCAATTGTTTAATTGGCTAAAAAAATGTTCATAACCCAATTGCTGTAATTTTCATATTAACAAGTTTAGAAAAAAACGTACGTGGTGAATTCGTAGAGGATCTCTTGAGGAACAAAATAAAACGTGGTGCATTAAAATCGGTTGAAAAATACGGATTATTCTTTGAAAAATCTCGATGAAAATATGGCATCATGGAATTTTGCAGTCATCAGTCGATGATTTCGCAAATCCATCGTTATTAAATTTTTTTAGGTTAATAAGACACGCTATGATATACATCAATCTTCAATTAATTTAATTAGTGCATTGAACTTTGCATAAATGTATTTTGAAAATTTAGCACTCATTTGACTAGTGTGAAGCAACCATATATTACCTTAAAAGAGCAAATAAAAAAAAAACAATCCTGTTACGAATATATTTATACAAAAAAGTACAAATAAATTAGATTTTATTATCGATCTGAGTTCCAAATTTGATTTAAAAGTCATTATTTCTCAATTGAACGAATTAAGGTAGGAGTCTCGCCACAGTCACATTCAAAAGTGAACTCTCCGGTCAAAATTCAAAAATTTGGATGTAACCTGCGAAATAACCTAAGAATGACAATTTTCAAGTCATACGGGAGCTTAAAAAAATAAAAATTTTCGGGAACAATGTTTAATATAAAATATTCAGAGTTTCCGGAATACTCGCGTTTCCCTATGCAATACACGTAACATACAGTTCATATCACTATATCTCCGAAACTATGTAGTCAGAATAGTTGTAATTTTTCGAAAAACTTCGTCATATATACCAGTGCAAATGACAATTAAAAAAAAAAAAAAATCTGTAGAGAAGTTTCGAAGTAATTGCGTAAAATGTGAAATTTTCTACCTTTGCCCATAAGAACACACGTAAAATTATACAATTATTGATTTCCGATATCTCGAATATGGAACAGTCAATCATATTCAAATTTTGCACGTTATTACATAATGGTGTTCTGAATAAGTTCTCGAAATATAAAAAAAATCTGTAGAAAAACGCTTTGGCGAGACTCCTACCTTAATTTGATTAAACTTTTAATAATTGTTTCAATTTTAATAATTGTTTCACCTTTTTGACAATCTCTGAAACTGGATAACAATTTATTCGTCTCTTTGCCACGGTAATTTGAGGCTTTTTTTCGTCAGTTTCGTCTCTGTGCGAAAATCGTGAGAGAGACGCTCTTACACAATTTGCAGTGAATACCACCGTTGTTCGGATTACCCGGTAATTCTTCGACGTTGGGTTGGTCGATGCGGCGCCATTCGGGGCGGTTACCGTCGGTTCTTCTGGACCGCCACAGACGGAACATCCAGACGCGGATTCATGATGAAAAATTCCATTTCACTCCTGAATCTCCTCCCATCGTTGCTCAGTACTTTTTAATTTTTTTAAGTCAACATGTTTAAGCTGGGAAAAATGCGATGAATCTATTTGAAACTCGTTGGCAGTCCTTATAAATGTTGCCAGTAAAATTTTCATCCATTGACTCACAGTTTTTATTGAGCAAAACAATTCGTCTTTAGAGAGGCGATGATTATTTGATTCAAAAGTTTCATAAAAGAAAAAAAAGATGAAGAATATGCAGAAAATGTTTGAATAAATTGATGTCAATTTATAAAATTATTTTTATGGTTATTCAAATAGATATTTAAATAAATAAATTCTCCAAAATTTTCCTTTTCGTGAGTACGTAATTTAGTGGAAAATTTAGCCGATAAATGTACCATCTTATTTGAGAGTTTTAGCATGATTACAAGAGGTCGTGGAAGAGAATCACGAAAAGTCAGTGAAGCAGAAAGTTAGTCAAAGTTTTTGCCGCAGGGGGGAGGTAAAGGTTCGTCCGTTAGCCGAGAATAAGTTTCTCCTTAAACACATGCAAGTTAAAGTGTATGGCCTAATTAAAGCTTCGGGTAAATGAGCTTTTTGGGTGAATCGAACAAAAGGAGTCGAGACTCGTCGAGTAATTCGAAGCTCTTCCTATCTTTTCGCTAATGAGAATGTTACGGAGTTCTTTGGAAAATGTGAACGAGCTAGCGAGCAAGTCATTCGTTTTTTCTTTTTTTTTCAATTACTGCCATTCAAATTGAAAAGAATTACGGTATACAAAATTACTATCAAGTTGGTTGTGAAAATATTTTTAACAAATTTCTAAAGGAATAATATGAAAATTCAACCGGTCACATTCAAATATACAAGATAAAAGTTCGTCTACATTTGATTTTTAACATTTTATGGAATAAAAAATATATCAACAAATAACAGTATATTCGCGAGACACAATAAATAATACAAAATGCGTTTACGTTAAGGCTCGAGTACGAAATCGAAAATGCTCTGATGTAGAAAAGTACAAAGTATTTTTCTTCGTGAACTTCCATACGATTTCCTGCATTATTTTGCCCTTGCGATTGCTTCGGCTGGAATGACGCATGTAAGAATTTACTGGACCAAGAAAAAATCCGACAAGATTATAGTTCGCAATATCTATATATAATTTCAAGTTCTTACTGCCTCGGTTTCTCGGACTTTTCAAGCGCGAAACGGTGACCCAGTAAGAGAAAAATACGTGCACATTCGCAGCTCGAGCAGATCGTGCAATAGCAGCCGCAAACGAGAAGGGATGAAAAGAAACCTTCAATTTTACGACGGTGTACGACAAATCGAAATCGCCTCGTCGTCGAGTCAAATTTCATATCGACGATTCATAAAAATTCTATACTTGAAAGAAAAAACGTAAAACATAACGTAACCATGATTTTTACACGTAAAACCTTAAAAATCGTTGAAATATTCCATCTTTTTGCAGTCTAATATTTTCCAAGTGGAACAAAACAATAAATATAATATTACATTTTTTACTGTAAGAACAATTCCATCTCTAATGATTTTGTCAAGGCGTGAGTTTGTCCCAAAAGTTTGTAGAATTAAACAAAAAGATGGAGAACGTGCGACGGCGATGTTAAAGTTTTCGGTGGAAAAAAAGGCATGGGAACAGAGCTAAAGCAAAATACGTGAAATATATAACAAAAATATATGAATCTTCACTCTAATCTAAAAAAATCGTTACCTGATTCGATTTTTTTGCAGCTTTATATACTCTCGTAGTAAAACCAACATTTTACAAAATGTAAAACAAAAAATTAGATTTATTTAGTGGAAAAACAGTAAAAGAATGTATCTGATGTTTATTTTTCAAGACGAGAATTTTGTCCCAAAATTTTGGCGACAGAGGCTGGAGGAAGACGTGGGGAAGTGACGCTTCCAGTATCCCATTATAAAAAAGGCGTGCAAAGAGAGAGATTGGGAAGGGACGTGTGTGCATTCTTCTCGACTGCACTTTTCCCCTCTTTTTTCTTTTGAAGCAAACGAAGCACACGGGGTTTGTAGTTTGATGAGGTCGATGGGGATCCATGCTGGTGCATTTTACTGTGTGTACGGGAATACCACAAAAGCAGAAAAGTTCGCGATGCCTGGTGGATGACGCGAAAGCACGTGGGCTATAGTAAATAAATGAGGGCGAGGGAGTCGGCATGGCAAAAGTCGAGAGAGAATTATATATATATATATATATATATATATATATATATATATATATATAGACATTTCTTCGTGGCGTTTTATCCACACCGATCTCGAATTGCATCGTAGGATATGGTTCACCAAGGTTGGCCCTCTGCCCATTTCTCAATTGGCCGCTGTGTGCCTGTCTCTCGTATTCTTTTTTCTTTTATTTATTTTTTGTCACCCTTAAGTTCAACTCCCGAGCGAA